>JABBOT010000020.1:5096769-5509851 GCA_016165875.1 Acanthopleura granulata | reverse complement strand
AGATCATTAAAGACACTTGGAATAGAACAGACTAAAATCTGCTTGCTTTCATATGCTTTCAAATCTATACTTAGATGGAATGCTTTTGATACTAGTTTGAACAAGATTCCAGTGGATTCCCTCAAAGATTATCTACAAAAATTCATTTGTGTTTTGTTAAAAAAAATGACAAATATAGGGCTCTGCTTCTCACTCACTGAATATCTGTATTATTAAGCCGCATGTTTAGTATGATATTAGCTATATTTCTGCAATTTTTTAAGTTTAGCCTCAAAATTATCGGACTCAAAAATCAAAAAGCTGCATTTGACCTAGGTTTGTCATTTCATTTAACATGAAAACTCAGTCCACTGATTTGCACAGGGCGTTAAACATGCGCAATAATCTACATATACAGCAGGTTTTTTATTTATTTACATGTGTTTATTTGATTCGTGTTTTGCGTCGTACTCAAGAATATTTCACTTATACAACGTCGGCCAGCATTATGGGAGGAAATCAGGCAGAGTACACAGCAGCTGCTTATTTCACCACACCTAGAAATTAACTTTATTTTCCTCAACAAATATGTTTGTTTTGAATGGTAAAGGTCACCATTATTTCATTTTTTAAAAATATTTGAACATTTCTGTTACGCATAGTTACGTGTAATATTGAAGACTACAACAGAGAGGGTGAAACCGGAGCAGCAACTACAGTGTGATGGTGAAATGATCACATGCTACTGGTAAAATCCTGTCTCTTGTCAGTTCACCTCACTTCATGTAAAAAGTGTTGAAGAAGTATCAATTGACACCCCCTAAACACCATGGTTTAAGCAGAATTAGGTAAAAGAGAGAAAAAATTACAGTGATGTTAAACACAATTTATTAGACGTCAGTGGTCTAGAATTACTTGGAGTGCTGTGTTGTTATCACATTTAACACACGTATACACTAAGCCTATCACAGCTGGTGATCCAATACGGCAGAGTTACAAAGGTGTGGGCCAGGTGTAGAGGCTTGATAAACCTGAACAGAGACGTTCAAAAAACACCAGTGTTTACGTGATAGTGCAAACACAGGCCAGGCGACCTTGAAAAAGAAAAGGCCAAGAATACTGAAATCTTATTTCACGGGTTGTACAGGCTTGATGAAAACTGCTGAAACATCTCGGATATCACGTGACCCCCTGTGGTCTTGTGGAAATAGTTCAAAGTCAATGCAAATCATTTAATACATGCTGTTGTACGTAACCTGGGGCATATGTGATATAAGTCTGGTATAAGTATTCAAAGGACACAGCTTCTGCTAAGATGTGCACAGACAGGAAGACAGACAGACAGACTCAATAACAGACAGACGGACCGAATCACAGAAAGATGTGCACACAGACAGACAGACCAACCTACAGATGCACAGATACACAGACAGATGACAAGAGCCACAATGATACCCCTGGATCCATAATGGCCACAGGATAAAGAAAAAAAATGATTTATTAAACCAATCTTAAATAAATTACAGAAAGAACACTACAAGTCCTATGCCAGATTTCAGTGACAGGCACATTTGATCAGCTGGCTTCAAATGCTGAAAACAACGGATTTCTCATGGTTATTTATTGAAATGGAGTTTGACCTCAAATTAATGGTGGGAGGAAACTGGGCGAAGCCCGGGGGAAATCCTCGACATTCTGCAGGTTGCTGGCCGACCGTCCCATGTACAGTCGGAGTGGAAGCCAGCTGGACCCACAGAGGCCACAATGGTGAGAGCTCTTGGGTCACTACACTGTGCCAGCACACTAACCACTCTGGTAACAACTGTTGCCCCTGATTTCAGATCAAACTCTTTGCAACATTCCATGCAACGGTAGAAACAAGGTTGATATACATGATATACAACATGAACGAACCTTAGAGCCTTCCTCTCTTTTTCTTCATCACTCTCATCATCATGGAAACTAACTTCTGTAATCGCTTCCTTATCTGTCGCTTGTAAGACAGCATCCTGGGAAAGATTAGAAAGATTGACTGATTTAAGGATCATTGAACTACTGGGCGCCTCGCTAAATACTGTAGGTGAGGTAATTATAGGAACAGATCAGCCTTATATCATTCAACTAAATTTACACCTCAACCTGCAGGTGGCCATGGTATCCCCCGACCCTAATGCTGGTTGCTGTTGTATAGGTGAAATATTCTTGGTCATGCCATAAAACATCAATCAAATGTAAACGATCTGTGCATGGGTTTTCATTCCGGGCGTACTGAATAATTTTTCAGTCATATGATGACGAGCAGCTCTAAAATGCTAGATATGCTTCGTCTCCTGGTGGCAGGGAAAGTCTTTGCAACCAAAGTTCAGCCGACACTGGAGGATCATGCCGGAGAAACGAAACATGACATCTCAACAAGTCACATTATACTGACAAAGAGGCGACCAGTCCTGTTTCCTGCACTAACCTCTCAGTGCTGAGTGCCAAGCGAGGAAGCAACATGTACCATTTTTAAAGTCTTTGGTGTTACCCGACCAGGGATTGATCCTGGATCTCCAAATCTCGAGGCGGACCACCAGGCCAATGAGGCGGTGAACAAATTAATGAAACAAACCAATAACCAATGTATATGTACAAGCATAGGTAGGCCTCCATGTTTGATGGATGCTAAATCTGCTTTAAAACAAGATAGCAGGGATGCATGATACATTTACACATGTCACCATCTTTATGCCATAACTTGAGATGCGGCACTTGAGATGAAAGACACAAACAGTGAAAGATGGCAGACAGTGAGACAAAAAGTTGCTACCATAATATCACCTAGCTTGACCTGGAAGCACAGAGGGTCACGATTAACACAGCAGCTCACAGATTGGTACTTCAGCCAAGGTGGCCCGACAAATGATCAAATCTTGCTCTCTGTTTTCGAGCAGGAGTATGATTATCACAATAAGATTCACGCACCCCAGGCTTTTCATTATTTCAGGCTTACGTTATTAGTACGCCTGGATTTTGTCTCAGGAGTGTGCTAGGTGTTGGGGAGTGAGAGCACGGCAAAAATATGACGGCCTGCTCATATGATATCATGTTCCCTAATGGATATTTGAGATCTAACTTTAATTTGGTAGCCTTGCTGCCTTAGTACTGGCCTGTAGGCAATACATAAACACAGGTACAAAACTTCAACTCAACAAAACGAAGTACCTAAACATTTACCTTAACATGAATAATAATACAAAAAAGAACAATCAAGGTCATGAATTTTGTAATTCACGGTAATTATCTCATGTGCCTTGCATCAACAACTTCTATGGAACATCTTCCACTTGTCAAAGTGCTTTACATGTGACCAAAAACTAAGGTCATCCTATGTTCATTGGGCGTTACCCGACCAACCTTTCCAAAAAGTACTCTTCTCAAAAGTTATTATTCACATTTTGATAGAAGATTTTTTTTCATATATTTTTCTCTCCATGCTAATTTCTTTAAAATCCTTTCTTTATGAAGAGATGGCCTCAGCTCAGTATATCCAGTACAAAAGTTAATTATTTATTTGATTGGTGCTCAGGAGACAACAGGAGGAAATAGTGTACTTTCCACGTCAAGATCATTTCTGTTCATTTCGCATGCCCAGACCATGTGAACGTCTCCCTCCATCAAAACATTCCAGAATGTATGTATGGTAATACATACTGACTGACAGCTGGTGGTCTGTGCTGGGACCTTTCCTTATGCTACGGACAGTAATACCGCTGACTCATACCCTGCCTTCATTTACATGCCTTTGTCCCGACAATGTACAAGCCTAGTAGTCTAAACCTACTTCCGGTCAACTGAATGGCAGTACTGTTACTCCAGGCGTATCATTTGTATGGAAACGATGAATCATTGGTTTCCTACAACATTCTTGGAATACTGGGAAAGACAAAAACAATGTGAAATAGAGAGAAAAATTCTTTGCGACAAAACATTTGTAATAGATTGCTCTGGTCACAGCAACAGCGCGCTTTTTTACTTTCAGCTCGACAGTTACTAATTACAGATACACCAAAAGTGATAGAAATTCAAAGTATGCTCATTACTTTGCAAATTAATGTATAGACAGATCTGAAATGACATCTGACAGATGCCACATCTATGATTTACAGTGACCATTTTTGTAAAAACTTCCCAAATTTCCTTTCAATAGGTTCTGATAAATCGTGATCACACGAAACAGGGACAAACGGCCAGATAGAAGGCCAGACGGCTAAACGGAAGGACAAAAAGACAGAGAGAAGGCTAAGCGGAAGGTCTAAAACTCTATCGAAGCAAACAGAAACTCCCTGGTAACTGAGAGTAGTACATAAATGTAGAATTTCGAAAGCATGAGATGAAGTTTAACACCAGGAATAGTTTGACATATCGTCCAAAGACGACAAAGGTCCTGGAAGGTCTCAGTTCCAGGAGAAAAAGAAGAGAACAAATGATAGATATAAGTTATGTTGTAAAAGCTCTGTTATTCATTGTTCATTTCTGATATGATTCTAGGTCACACACAAAGGGGTATTTTCCTGTTCACCACGTGTTTTTTCAAATAAGGAGTCTAATTTCTGTAAAGCCGGTTACAGTTCGCAAATAGGGCGTAATGGTCAACTGGTTTTATACCCGCCCGGATGGCATAGTTGGTAGAGCGCCCGCGTTTGGACGGGGAGATCTAGGTTGGATCATACCAAAGACTTTTAAAAAATGGTACATCCAGCTTCCTCGCCAGGCGCTCAGCAATAAGAGAATAGAGGCTGGGCTGGTCGGCCCGGTGTCAGTATAATGTGACTGGGTGAGGGGGCTTGTTGGGTGTCTTCGGCAAGTCGTCTCGGTGAGGCAGCACCAGATGAAAGATACGGTGGAAATCCGTCCTGCACCAAGGAGACACCGCCTTCGTATAAGTGAAATATTATTGCGTAGGGCGTTAAGCAATAAGCATTCATTCATTCAACTGGTTTTACCGATGTCTTCTAATGACATAAATGAAAAGACATTAGTATAGGGTTGTGTATATATAAATAATACGTTCTATACTGGCCTTACCTGGAGCTTTCTTGTATAGGGCTTAAGAAGGATGCGGCAAATCGTTCAAGCATATCTGAATTCAACGCTTGTACTGACTTGGGGTTAAAGGGAATTGAAAATAGCCAAGTGTTAGGGCTCAGCCTTAAGAAGGATATGAAAGGTTTAATTTCAACATTTGAGCTGTGGTGAAGAAAGTAAGATTTTCTTTTTCTTAAAGCATTGTCTTTTGTTACATGTCGTAGTTACGATGGCTTTGTGTATACAAAGACATACATAATAACAGAACTAACTCGTTCCATAATTTGTATTGAAATACATAAGCTCAATGTTTTTAGGTTAGTTATAATGCGCATTTTCTCCCGCCTGTTTTCGAATCCCAGGTGACTACGCCATTGTCCGAGGACTACACTGTTTCAAACTCCTGTGTATTTGTACAAAACTCTACTGTGTTTTAGTACAGAGTATAGCACTATTTATCTAGGCGACGAAATCCTACGTTTTCTGTAGCAGCGGGTAACAAAAAAGAGGAGTTTCGGGTACATACTCGCAGGCCAGTTTCTAAAACAACAATTTGTGGAAGGATTCATCTGCGCATAATCAGTCAACATCATACAATGCTAACAGAAGGACTCAAGGAATGATCTGGGCGGGTCAATCAAATCAGAATCCAAATCATTTACAATGTACCGAAGGCGTTATCCTGATCTTAATCAAATAATCACACCTTAACACAGCCCGGTATGCGACGAATGAAGGCTCTGCTCATCTCTACAATCTTTGGTTGGAGAGTCAAGTTTGCTAGTAGCACCCCATTTGTGAACGGTCAAGTAGTGGCTTTGATATTGCTATCTGCATACATGTCAAGTGCATCTGGGTTTGCACCATTAAAAAGACCAGTCCTGTTTGCACATGTTAGATATATATGTAACGTGGTTTCCGTTACGATTTGGCTAACATCAATAAATGGAAGTAAAGTGCAAAAAAATTATACCGGGTAAGTTTGCTAATAAGCGGTGGGGAAACGATCAGGCTGACGTAATTAGTGATGAGGAATCGAATATTGGAAACCACGCTGCTCCATTAATCCACGCACAAGGACAATCTGATAGGTATAAGGCGTTAGCAAATCCAAGAATTTTTTTATAATTTTTTCGACATTAGCCTACTCCTTGTATTGGTTCAAATTAAGTGGTGCTTTTTTCGGCGATTTGGAGAGGAATAATGTATTCTCATATACCGCTGTGTATGAAAAGAATATACCAGGCGAAGGAATAAAATCTACACCCAAATCGTGGACCATGTCATTTTATATGTTGTTATTATTCAAATGTGTATCTCTGTTGGGCTTTGGTTGAAACTGTTCAAATGTCCAAAGTGGGGGTCACGTTAAGCACGACGCATATATAGCCGCTAGCCCCGGATTAAGCGGAATTAAACTCAATTACGAAGCAGTGTCCCAGAGATTCTGGACACTCCGTCCACATGAAATAAGAAGAGACGTGGGCTCATCGCAAAATTGAATAAACATCGAGTGACGCGTTTGATGGAATATACTTGATAGATGTTTGAAGTAATAACTTTGGACGTTGATTGAAATCACCACACAACACACGGTCCCCAACAAATGCGACAAAGCAAGATATATACACGCCATATGCAGGACCCTTCGGTGCATTGCTGTGTAAATACTGATAATTCACAAGATCAAAATTGAAACCATTCCTCTTGTCGTGATATCGAAGTGACAGGAAACCGCCGTGGTATTTGAACAGACAAAAATAAGATGTACCATCTGAAGAATCTGTAAATGCCATGAAGTCCAGCGAAGGTGGTTATTTATCCTAGCATATATCCTTATATATTTCTAGCTAGCAAAACGTTAACAATTATAAATGCAAATCGAGTAAATCTGTAAAAAAAATATTGCAAATGTACACGTGCACTTACTATAATGACTTATCATGAATATATGTGATTTGATTGCTGTTATATGTCAAATTTAACAATATTTTAGCCCTGTGACGAGGAATACAGTTAGGTTGTATAAATATTGTGTCTTCTTGTGGCTGGCCGAGTCTGCTGCCACTGGATCATCAGACACCAGACAGGACACCCCACCCAGTCACATTACACTGACACCTTTCTCACCAGTCCTGTTTTCTTGCTCTAGCCTTTGAGTGCTGAGAGCCACGGAGACAGCAACAAGTACCACTTTTTGGTGTGACCCGACACAGAATTTATCCCTGATCTCCCGACCTCGAGGTGGGTGCTCTATCTATCAGGCCGCCGAGGCTGTCACGAATCACATGTGTTCACTCTAATTGCAATATTTCAGTAGTGCTGGTGTATTCTTCACTGGTGTTTATGGCACAAATAATTAGCGTAAATATATCATATTTACCATTTTGTATCCTGTTGTAACAATCACATACATGTATCTAGATGGTTTATATGAGACAAATGGCGTTTAAACTGGCTGTTTACCCAAAATAAAATATTCTGCAGTCCCAAATTCATTTTTGTGTGTTTGTTTGTTTGTTTGTTTGTTTTTTTCTTAGTTTGTTTATATTACCAAAGTTTTTGTTGTTCTCAAGACTGTTTCACTTACACCACGTCGGTTAGCATTTGGGAGTTTGCAGGAGACCCAAGACCATCGGCAGGCTACTGGCAGACCGCCACACGTTCTGTTCGGGATGAAACCAGCATGTGCTGAAGCCAGGTGGACCATATTGGTGAAAAGGTTTCTAGGCAAATGTGAAGTTCTAAGAAACTTACTAGTCCCTTTCCCTAAATAAGTACCATTTAACGGCTTTACTGCAGATGTGAGGACAGAGCACTTTTAAGGTGAATAACATTAACGGAACCTATTACCAGCTTTTATACATGGCATAGGGGCCTACCAAATTTCATTACGTATGAGTTGGCGATGATAGATTTTCATTCATCGATTTGTACCAGTAGTTTGGCCCAGATTATTCACAAGGTTGGGTCAGGTTATATCGGAATGTGGACAGTGAAAGACAAAATGCGAGGTGCCTTTCCTTGGGTTTCCACAAGAATAAGCTAAAGTTGGTGTCAAGTTTACCCGTCCACGGTCACACTTCAGGGCGCTGCAGCCACATCTAAGTTGTGTTAGTATAATGATATTGGGTTTTCTTTTACCGTTTCTAGATTGTTTAGGTGGGTGTAGTCTTGTGGGGAATAATGTTTTGAATTTTGCTAAACATGGTTCCTGTCTGATATTAAGAGCTAGAGCATTCCACGGGTTAACGGTTTAAGGTATAAAACAATGTTGGAAGCTTTGAGTCCGCGAGAAAGTTGCCTAGGTGTTCAAACTCTCTGACCGAAGGCGGGCGTGAAGGCTGGGATCAAGTCTGGGAATTCAAACTGTAAACCAGGTGAGCTGTAAATGTTTGGATCAAACCCGGATGTTTAAACTCCCTGAACAAGGCGGGGTGTAAATGCTGGCATTCAGCCTGGGGTTGTCTCAGTCCGGGTGTGAAGGCTGTGATCAAGCCTGGGGGTTGCAATTCTCTGGCCAAGGCCACGTGGGATGTTCAACTTTAGTCAAAGACTAAGCATGGGATACAACGCCAATGGGCATTTTAATCATATTTTTGTTTCGAGATGATTGCTAATTCTAGACCCGGCCAGGAGTACGAAAAGGATCACGTGTATTCATCGAGGTGGATAGGTCATCGGTGTCTAACGGTGGCGGTCAAGTGTAAAACCAGGCTGGTGAACTTAACATTCAATGTGAGGCGGCATAACGGGAAATGTGTCACTTTCTATCAACTCTTACTGATATCACTCCCCATCCTTCAACTTTACATGGGCTAATAAAACTTGGTTCTTGGCGTAACACCACATAAATTTGTTCATTTATTTGTTTGGGTGAAGGGGCAAAATAAGTAATACACTATGCCCATCAATACACTAATTGTTCATTTTAAATTGAACATTTTTTCCTACCACATTAAAGAAATGTTAACATCAGATGGTAGCCAATTTTATAAAGTCATGGGATCGGGAGTGCTCGATTTGAACCACCAAATTCTGACAAACTACTGACATATTTTCCCAGGCTCGATTGACACACCAGAGGCTGTGTTCAAAGTCCTCGAGCAATTATTGTAAAAAAGAACCCTCTAGCAACGATTTACATATGATGCCGAAGTATGTGGCAAACGACAACTGCTTATAGCTTTATTTATTTATATATATTACCTGCGTATTTTGCCCCACTTAAGACTTTTTCCCCGGATATATGCATTAAAATGGGAGGAAACTGACATAGCACGCTATAACTCATTCGCAGGTTGCTCATAAAACATCCCTCTTACGACCAGAGAGTAGCCGGAATGAGATATAACTTACACATTCAAAAACCCCATCGGTGAGAGGCTCATGATTCAATAATCCGGGCAATAAACATTCGGGCAAGGACATGTAAAGATTGATGTACGACTCCTAATAGATATGTAAAGGGGGACAAATCAGCGCCAAATCATCGCTGTCTGTCTTTTTGCTGGTTTAATGTGTGATACATAAACAGGAATAGACATTCTCGTCTTTAAACTGGATCGGATTGACTTTAAAATAGCCCATGATTTTAAATGAATGCTTACGAAAGTAAATGGTACATGACACTTGCTTAGTTGTTCGTCCCATGACAGTGACGATTGATTTGCATCTCAGTTCTCCAAGTGAATCTAATATATTCTGTCCACAACACGTCAAGCCACGATTGCAAAGTGAATACTCATTGTGAACCTAAATGATTTGGTCTCATATAAAAATTGGAAGTGGGTACTCCGAGTAGATCTAATTGATTTTGTCCACTTAGTCATGACACAAGTGAATAATAAAAGCGAATCTCCTCCAACCAACCTACTCTCTGGTGGTATAAAAACGAATAATCATTCCCCGGAGCATGTTTTGTATTGAAGGCTGTCACTGTTATCGTTGTTGGAATCCATCATGGCAAATGTCGTGCCGATGAATTCCTCATTTTTCCCTCCGTGCATCGTGTAATATTCTCTCCATTCCGCGAAGCTAATTGTGTCGTCCTGTTTAAGTTCATAACATCAAAGAAAGTGGACGTTGAAAGCTCATTGACGTACCAATCCTGCTTGTTCACCAACAGTTTGACCTCTGACCCAATCCTCCTGGCTCAATGAACTGTCGCTGTGGCCTTTGGGTGTGTCCAGAGTCTCGAGGACGGTAAGGTTGCGCGCAAGCAAAAGCCTCCCCCACCTTTCTCGCCCGTAACAGGCGACAAAAGTATTCCAAGAATCTTTGACAAGCAGCGAACCCACTGCCGCTAAATTTGAGGAATTTAAAAATCGTTGTCCACTTCTTGTGTATATACTTGTCTAGGTTCATCTGAAAAAAACAAAGAAGGCAAGGAAATCATGGAGGAATGAATATAGAACGAACAGGGTTAGGTTAAATGAGATGCTGGCGTTTAATGGTGGACAGAATAACTTACTGGTCACTGCTACCATTGCTGCTCTCACAACTGCTAGGTGTACTGCTAGTACTGTTACTACTGAAATTACTGACGTTACTATTATTAGTAGGAATACTTTTACTACTGCCGCCACGTCTACAGTTTGTACAACTGCGATTATTACAATCGCTATGACTGTGGTCTTCGTGGCCGAAGGTGTTATTGTTCTACTCACACAAATGCGGTGGCTCTGATTTCAAATCCATCTCATGTTCATTTCCTCTGCGGTCTTACATGAGATGGTCTGCAAATGGTCTGACCTGTGTCCTCTCACTGCAATGCTGGCCGCCGTCGTGTATGTGAAATATCCTTGAGTACAGCGTAAATCAACAAGCAAATAAATAAATTAAAAAATGCTAGTTCTGAGACTACTGTTATGATTACTTCTTAGGTCACTGACAACCAGAACATGGGTCATCTCTCAAATGGCGGTTGTTAATTAGCATGTGAACACTAGTGATTAGTTAATCCCGTCTGAATTGAAGGCCTCAGCATCCGGAAGTATATGCGGTTTAACTACATTTCAAAATGACCAACACCCAACCCGTTTAATAAGTGATTCAACTTCAAAGCTTCAAAGCAAAGCCGTTTAATAAATACGCACATATATTTAAGTATTAAACATTAGTGTCTAAAATGTATTGAGGCCCATACTATAATGCTATAATCTCCAAGTGTTTCATATCTGATGCATAAAAGTGTTTCTATCTTAACATTGAAATTTACAATGTAGGTGAACTGCTGTTCTGTACACTACCAGAGATAGAACTGGCAAGTTCAATTTGAGAATGTTAAAGAAGGGATTTAGGCGTCTTAAAAGAGGCATGTGTCTCTGGCACGGTAATATTTACCTCTAGACGCATCCTTTATGGCTTCCTTCAAGAATTAAACTTTAATTCTGAAACAATACTCTATAAACACAATGCTCATAAAAATGATCTGGAAATGAGTAAAATCTTAAGTTGAACAATATAATATCTAGGCCTCGAACTTAATACGCATGTACACTGTAAACCGTAAGACATGCACAATACATGCACAAGTTCTGTAATGCAAAGTCGTTACTTGATACATTTTGATTTGTCAATTTCAACTCCAGAAATATATATCGCCCAGTTTCCATGCGCTATCGTGTTATAAAATAACGTGCTGCTTAGGCTTTTCTCTGCATGACCTATTATGACAAACATATTTGGTCTTGCTTCTAGAAGTCAGGTAATAGAATTTTGTCACTTTTGTGCAGCTACCCTTCATAGGCTTAGGTCCTACGTGGCACTTACCAGTTTTTCAGTTATATAAAAGCGTGAAACTCTTTGTATGTTTATATACCGTGTCGTCTTGTGACAGGGCGAGTCCATGTTGGTAGGGGATCTACGTGGCAGTATCACCTATCAGTGCTTCAGCACTCTTTGACTCTGAGGCAAAACTTGATCCCAATTGCTCGAATAACATAATTCGTTTAATTTTTGGGACAGGTATAAGTTATGCTGAAGGACAAAAATTGTCTTTCCCAGATTTTCAACAAAGTAAAGATACGTTTTTCATTAGGTGGGCTAATTACATGTGAGTACAAAAAGGAACATTGTATTCCTGATACAATTACACGTATATTCCCTAAAAGAGACACACCGGGTGTCCCAGTAATTAGAGGAATTAGAGTCGCGCGTGTGTAATGTTCAAGCCGTGGAGGTTGCCCGTTACAGAAGCATATGACAAATGTGCTCACTAAAAAGTACCTGGATCCGAAGAAGCCCTGGGTAATTTAGAATAACACTTTCCCATGGCAACTGCCAATGTTAGAGTAGTCACAGTCGCCGTTACGATGACGTGAACGAACTGCTACCTCTCCAGCGACAGGTTTTCCACAATGTCCACTTCCAACGATTTTTAAGACTGAAGAACCGCACATGAAGTGTAGAATGCCCTCACTGAAACAACCCACTCATAGGCGTCTGGATAGCCCAGGCTATCAAACATGATATCGGATATAGTCTCATAGTGATACTCGCTGATAATGCTTAGTGATTTGAAAAAAATTTCCTCATTCGCTCAATGTTCTTCCTTAGATTTGACAAAGCCGCGAATTGGTGTACCTAAAGCTTTTTGTTAGATTCTCGTTATTACATTGGCATTATCCACCTTTCCCATAACCTCAACAATGGTCAGGACCCCTGCACCTCCGAAGCTCAAAGCCGTAAAAATTACTGACAACTTTGTCTGCATATACACCTCCAGATCCATTTCCGACCACAGGTCGATCTACATTTGAAGAACAGGAATCTGGGAAGAAAAAATAAATGCTGTAAACGTAATGAAAATGCTGGTGGTTATCAGAATGACTATTGTGAGAAATACTTATCTTAGACTGACTAACGTGAGAATCATTCAGGCTATGTTTAAGACTTCCAGTCTTCATGTATTTATTTGTACTCTAAAAAAATTCGCCTCACGATAACCAGTTACACGCCTGGTGAAAGGTAAAACTAAAAGTGGACCGTGCTCGTTGAGCATCACTTTTCTTTAGCTCACAATTCCTGATATCCCAACCCGTAGCAAGCACTATATGCATAATGGCAGAGTACTTTATGTGAGAATCTTGCAAGCATTTTTTTTGGACTGGCTGTTTTGTGTTTATTTCATTACAGTTTATCGTAATGCCGGTGTAATTATGGCCAGTTATATCACAGGAAAAGGTGAAATAATAATTTAGATGAAGATAACATCACAGCATCAAATCTCTTTCCCACATGTGTATGTATGTATGTATGCATGCTTGAGATTTATGTCGTACTCAACATGTTTTCAGTGATATTTTCCACGTCTTTGGTACAGTGTATGAGTCGAATGACGCCGAGGCGGACGCCCTAACCGCCAGGCCACGGAGGCGGTTCCTTACAACGTGTGTAAAAGTGATCAAGAACCTTAAGCTTGGGAAATAAGCCTGACTAATAAACCCTTTCCCACATCCGTCACGACTTAAATTCTGGTTTGAAAGTTATGATACATACTTGGAAAATTCCAGACTGAGAGGATGTCACAGTAAACTCCAATCTGTTCAAGGCCAAACCAATCGCTGATCTGAATATACATTTGTCTAGACTGTTCGCATTACAAACCCGTGAATCTAGCCATGTAGCCTCTCTATACTGTGTTAAAAACTAACGAGGAAAGCTGTTTCGTAGAAGGCCTAAGTTAACCAAAGACTGCATGGAAAGCCAAACAAAAAAACAAAACAAACAACAAACAAACCCAAAAACAAAAAAAAACACAAAATGTCCCCCTAACAAATCAAACTACATCTATATTTACCAACAAGGAAAGACTTTTTGTTGTGTAAGTTTACACAAGTGAGAAAGTTAAAAAGCAAACCGCAGAGGAGTACACAGCTAATCCAAACCGCAGCAGGCGCTATATGTCTAAAGGTACATTCAAGTTAGCGCTGTATCTGTATACCCCATGACCGTCATACAGTTGTAATCTATTTTAAAGCTGACTAAACATTACGTCCATTATACTGGCAAAAATGTAACCATTTTACAGCAATATGACTCCCCACTTCAGTATCACGTCTATATACGGCAGAGGGAACGAAAATGTGTAAAGACCCTTTGGAGTTTTATTATCGGGTCTGACGTGTACACTCATCTGTAACAATCACAAAAGCGAATGAGAAATGTGCTCTTAAATCACTTCGCTTGGATCGGCCAGAGAAATGTATACCTGGATAAACCACTTGTTCAGACAAAAAGGGCTTGAACACCCATATTGCCCAATAGAAATTTTTGTAAAACTCCCTGACTGATATTTTAGAGCCAGGGTCACCTTGATTGAGTGGGTAGCGCGCTAACGCGGCATAATGACTCCTGGACATATCCCTAACGAGATCGCTGTGAGTTGAAACCCGGATCAAACTGTCTTCCTCTCCCATCGTATGGTTGGCGGTTCCTCTCCCCCCCCCCCATTCCGGTTCTGTACGGATTTTCCCCATAAACTTGGCCGCCGTCATATAAGTAAAATACTGCTATGTACGGTTTCCACAAGTAAACATATAAATATATTTTACAATCAAACCGGGAGCGCACTAATAGAGTGGTTAAGGTGGATGTCTTTTATCACAGAGCACACGAGATGCCGGCTCGGAAATGCCCATTCACAGGAATGTTGCTTTCCCGGATCTCACATGCTTGTGGGATTCAACTATATGTAGACAACCTAGTCGTCGAAAGTGTAATTACCATTGTAAGAGACTGCATTCTATCCAAAACACGGGACTTCGTACTTCGAGGCTGGCTGGAGGGTAAAGGACGAAAGTTTGACCACCGCGCTTGTAGTTTTCTACTTGTTGTGCTTCTGAACTACCATTACATCTCTCTGTGTATCGAGAATGCAACTTGCAAGAACTCTGGACTTACTACAGCGATTTTGCAGCGCAAACTCATGTAACCCTGTGCTCTAAGCGTAAAATAAGTGCAAGAGCTTCTGAGCTCCCTGGAGCTATTACCGAGGTTACCTCTCATTTGTGAAATAACAGTATACAACACTGAAGTATACCGTGCATGAGACGCAGAATGCTGTCATTTTGGCAAACCATTTCTCAAAATAAAGAACACAGAATTCACCTGACAGTGCTTTCCCTAGCAATGCACCCCCCACCCCACCCCCATGATCGTCCAAGTATAAAAAGATGAATTTTGTATTCCGTGCCCATGTGGTTAGCGTGCTGGCGCATGCAGCACAATTACTCGGGAGCCCCCTTCCATGGGGCTGCTGTGAGTTAAAGTCCATTTCATGCTCCCTCCCCCTCGGCTGGTTTCCACCAACATTCCTTTCTCCATACTGCTGGTCGTATAGCTGAAATATTTTGGAACACTGCACAAAACTTTAACCTTAGCAATAAATAGTATAAATACCAGACACTGTATTCGTTGATTTATTAGGAGACTCTTACTTGTGCGTCACAATAACCTAGGAGGCTCCTACCCATACGGTCGATGAGAGTTCAAGTCCGAATCATGATGTCTTCATCTCGAAGCGTGGGAAGATTTGTCAACAACGTAGAAAGGGATTCCTAAGGGCCCTCCCCGTTAGATTTGCACCATGGTTTTTAATACCCAAGCTGTTATATAGCTAGAACAGTTATGCCATAAACAATCTATATTTAAAGTGAGTCTGATTTAATTCGTATTGTCAACAGTAACTTTACCGTAAGTGAATAGCGTACTCAAGGTGAGTCCACAATTCAACAAAATCGCGAAAAAAAAGTAGCATCAATGATTTCTGATATAATCAATCAAGCCCTAAATACAGCCTACTTCTAAGCGTAAATCTGAATGATCTTGAAAAAATGTTTCGGACAACATGTGCTAAAGGTAATATAGTCCATTAGTCTACTGCTGAATATTCCGAGTCTGATTAAACCGATTTACCTATGTGCGTCATGTATAAAAGGGAATTCTCATACCGAATCTGACTGATATTTTCAGCTGAATGCGATAGCTAAATAATTTTGTTTACTCAAGTGTAAACAGTAATGAGTAATCGTTCTTCCGGCCGTGTTTATTGAACATTTTATTCGCATATTCAAAATCCTCTCTGGAAATAAAACCGTCATTGTCCATCTTGGTGAAAGTCCTCGCTGTTGACCCTGTGCCTCTCGTGGCAATGTCGCCGCTCTGCCAGACTAATTAGATTGTCTATTTCTCTCCCAGACTACCAAGTATGGCCTCCACAACAACGTGTACAGTCTTCCTGAGGTACCAGTCCTGGACGCTGAATATGCTTTGTGATTTGACAAAACCTTCTTTGTTTATTGACAATTCTTCCTCGGATTTGCCCAAGGATTCGAGATTGCCTTCCCAGACCTTTTTTAAGCTTCCGCGAGAGTGAGGACGCCTGTGCCGCTGAAGTTAAGAGACTTTTAAAAAAGTGCTCTTAAGTATTTTTTTTATTTTGCACATACATCTTCCGATCCATTTACTGAGAATCTAGAAACATAAAGTGATAAAACAAAAATTGAAGGAAAAGGCCTTGTAAAGATGATGATAATACCAATGATTTTCTGACCGATAAATAAAGAAAACAAAGCTTTATGTTATATTGACAAATTCCAAAATACTAATGCCAAGATGGCTAGTGTCAGTATGACAAAAGTACTTTATTATTTTTATTTATTTAATAATATAATATATTTGCCGCTTAACGACATACTCGGATGTTTGTCAATTATATCCTGGTAACTATTACCATAGAAGAAGAAAGGCGGAGTGCCCGTCGAAAACCACAAACCTTTGGCAAATCTCTTAGAAACATTCCCTTATGTAACGTACAGACATGTGCAAAGTATCGATGGAATAGAAGTGGTCTTCAACGAACGCCAGACTGGATGCGGAGACTGCCAAAAGAAGGCAATCGAAACATATGTCGCTCTGTCGCACTTGTTAGGGACTGTGTGTTGTGTTGTGATTTCAATCAACTTCCAAAGTTATTACTGCAAACACTTGCAGTATACTCCATCAAACGCGTCACTCGATGTTTGTTCAATTTTGCGATGAGCCCACGTCTCTTCTTAGTTCATGTGGACGAGTGTCCAGAATCTACCGGCTATATATTAGTCGTGCTGAGGCTGACCCCCCTCCCCCCCCGTTGGACATATGAACAGTTTCAACCAAAGCCCAACAGAGATACATATTTGATTAATGACAACATATAAGGTAACATGGTACACGATTTGGGTGTAGATTTAATTCATTGGCCTGGTACATTCTTTGCATACACAGCGGTATACTTGAATACATTATTTCTCTACAAATCACCGAAAAAAAGCACCACTTAATTTGAAGCAATACAAGCAGCAGGCACATGTCGAAAAGGTTATATAAAAATTCTTGGATGTACAAGCGTCTTATATCTATCAGATAGTCGTTGTACGTGGATTAACGGGCTTACAGCTCACATAAATATCGCTACATTTAACACCATTGATCATAGGGCAGCGTGCTTTCCAACATTCGATTCCTCATCACTAATCACGTCAGTCTCATTGCTTCCCCACCGCTTATTGGCAAACTTACCGGGTATAATATATTTACACTTTATTTCGATTTCATGATGTTAATGATGTTCCATGTTTAATATATATATGTAACATGAGCAAACTGGTCGCTTTAATGGTGCAAACTCAGATGCACTTCATATGTTGTTAGACAGAAGTATCATAGCCATTAATTGGCCATTCACCAACGGGGTGCTACTAGCAAACTTGGCTCTTCAAGCTCTTCACTTGTAGGGGTGAACAGAGCCTTCATTCGTCGCATAACTATGCGTGCCTCTGTTAGCATTGAAAGCTGACAGAGGCAAAGTTGAAAGCTACGTTTAGATGAATCCGTCCACAAATCGTTGTTTTAGAAACTGGTCTGCGATTACGTACCTGAAACTCTTATTTCTTGTTACCCGCTGCTATAGAAAATATAGGGTTTCGTCGCCTAGGTTAATAGTGCTATGCTCTGTACTAAAACACAGTAGAGCTTTGTACAAATACACAGGGGCTTTGTACAGCCTAGTCCTCGGACAATGGCGTAGTCTGCTGGGACTCGAAAACAGGCGGGAGAAAATGCGCATTATAACTAACCTAAAAACATTGACTTTATGCATTCCAATGTAAATTAAGGAAAAGGTTAGTTCTGTGATTATGTATGTCTTTTTATACACAAAGCCATCCTAACGAAGACATGTAACAAAAACAATGCTTAACAAAAAGATAGTTATTTTCTTCATCACAGTTCTAATGTTGAATTGAACAATATTAAACTTCTTTCATGTTCTTCTTAAGGCTGAGCCCAAACATTTGGCTATTTTCAAATCTCTTTAACCCCAAGTCAGTGCAAGAGTTGAATTCAGATTTGCCTGAAGGATTTGCCGCATTCTTCTTTGGTCTTATACAAAAGAGCCTGGCTCGAGGTAAGGATATTATAAAACGTATTTCTTATATATACACAACCTTAAACTAACGTCTTTTCATTGATGTCGTTAGAAGGCATCTATAAAACCAGTTGACTAACTATAACCGGTTTTACAGAAATTTGACTCCTGACTTGAAAAAACAGGTAGTGAACAGGAAACTACCCCTTTGAGTGCGACCTAGAATCATATCTTAATGTCTGGCGTGTGAGCAATGAGCCGACATTCCTAGGTAATGGCAACTCTGGCCCAGGCTGATGTCCCCGTTGTTCTCTTGTAATATACGAGCAATACATTAGCAGATAGCTCATAAATCATGAACGCAAAGGTAGAAATGGACAATGAACTACACAGCTTTCACAGCATAACTTATATCTATTATCTGTTCTCTTCATTTTCTCTTGGAACTGAGGCCTTCCAGGACCGTAATACTTTGTCGCCTTTGGAAGATATGTCAGATTATGTCTGGTATAACACTTCATCTCGTGTTTTTGAAATTCTACAATTATGTACTACTCTCAGTTACCAGGGCGTTTCTGTTTGTTTCGGTTGAGTTCTAGCCCATGTGGCGGGGAATGAGTGAGCAGACTCCATGACAAAGAAAGCTTTAGCCTTACGTGTACCACTAAGTAATCAAGTTATAAATTATGCAACGCCTAAGTTTTTGGAAATTTGGCAGCGGGAATGGGATCAGTCCGACAAGGGGAGTTTTTTCTATGGATATAATACTTCTGTTTTGTCTAATTCCTCTTTTTCCCTAGGTTCTCGGCGAGAGGAGATGCCTGTTTTCTGATTGATTTCTGGACATATACCTTTAAATATTTACTTACATAGAGCTAATTTACATCCACCTGGTTTATGTGGCATATGTTTAGTTATTGATGACATTGCCCATCTTTTGTTTACATGTACTCAATACTCTTTCCCTCGACACCTTCAATACGGAGATTTACGTCCCACTGCCCTACGGCATTTTACCCTTGCTTCTATTTTACAGCCGCCTATCAATCGTTATAAAACCTTTCAGACTTTGGCCAATTTTCTTAAAATATGTCAATGTTTTTAACTCATCAATAAAATATAGCCCAAATTAGCATTATTGCATTTTGAACACGTGTTTAAATATTACTGATAATTTATATACATGTATTTAATAATATTTCTTCACTGGCCAGTCTCTCTTTTTATAGTTGTCGTTATTATGTTTAGCCTCAGTTGAACGTATCTGAACTGATGTACTTTATTCTCTGTTGTCTTTGGCTTATCTATGTATGTTCTTTACCTGTGCGCAATACATGCTATTTTCCATACCTGTCCTAACACCCTGACATTCTGAAATATATATGTGTGTATATATCTATATCTATATCTATATATATATATATACTATTTTACTTATGGAAAATAGCATGTATTGAGTAGAGATAGAGAACATACAAAGATAAGCCAAAGACAACAGAGAATAAAGTACATCAGCTCAGATAGGTACCGCTGCGGCTAAACGTAATAACGAATACACACATACACACACACACACACACACACAAACACACATATACATATATGTGTGTGTGTGTGTGTGTGTGTGTGTGTGTGTGTGTGTGTGTGTGTGTATAGGCACTATACTATACCTAACCATTCTATTTGAATATATATATATATATTATTCAGTAATGATCCCATCTATGGTTTTTTTTTCTCAGGAACAAAATTCAAGCTGCTTGAATGTAAATCGTCATACTTTTATATATTCATTTGCCATATATCCACCTGTGTGTTGTATTGTAGTCACGTCGTGACCAGTATCACACAGATGTGTACAATTATTACAAAATCAACGTCAAGTGTGCCCCAGAAGAATAACATCTTGTTTTCTATATTGTCTTGTTTTCTATATTATTTGGTTTTCTATATTGTCTTGTTTTCCATATTATCTTGTTTTCTATATTGTCTTGTTTTCTATATTATTTGGTTTTCCATATTGTCTTGTTTTCTATATTATTTGGTTTTCTATATTGTCTTGTTTTCCATATTATCTTGTTTTCTATATTGTCTTGTTTTCTATATTATCTTGTTTTCCATATTGTCTTGTTTTCTATATTATCTTGTTTTCTATATTGTCTTGTTTTCCATATTGTTTTGTTTTCTACATTATCTGGTGTTCTATATTGTCCAGCTCTTTCGGCCGGGCAAGCGCCAATACACATCAACCCTCTCCCCTCCTCCCCCAGGAAGCCAGCATTAGCCGAACGTGAACTTACAGCGACCGCATAGGCGAGAGTCTTTTGGGTCAGTACGCTGCGCAAGCGGCTAATCATCAGGGTCACCCAGGCCCCCGTCCCACCATGATATTGACCGCTGTTGTATAAGTCAAATATTATTGAGTAAAGCGAAAAACACTAACCAAATAAATAACTAAATATATTACATCTTGCATGACGCTATAAAATTACCGGCCTACAAGGTTTAAAGGGCTATCGTTTACAAGCATTTAAGCATATAAGTGAAAAAATTCTTGAGTGCGACTCTGAACTTCAAACAAATGAATAAATAAAACCTATGATGGGTAGAACCCGGGCAGAGCCAAAGTCACAACCAGCTGCAGGTATATTCCCACGTGAACCTCAGAGGAAGCCAACAAGAGCCGGATTTGAATATATTGGTGAGAGCCCCCCTGAATCAATATTCTGCCGAAGCATGCGAATCACACTGTCACAGAGTCATCATCGTATTTTTCTGCGGTTGCGTCGCCATATCGACCAAGTCCAAAGTTCTCTGCGATTGCATCGGCATTTCCATCGAGCTCCGGTATTTCGGTGGCTGTGTCTCCGTATCGAGCGAACCCAGATCTTCTTGCGGTTGCGTCGCTGTATACATTAAGCCAAAAGCTATTTGCGGTTTCGTGGCTATACTGACTGAGCCCGGAATTCTCTGCGGTTGAGTCGCCGTATCGACCCAGCGGTGAGTTCTCTGCGGTTGCGTGCCTGTGTCGACGGAGTCCAGAGGTCTGAGATTGCGTCGCCGTGACAACCGAGCCCAAAGTTCTTTATGGATGCGTCGATTGATTGATCCGTGCATGCGATCTTTCTGACTAGCGTAGTGTACTGATAAACTATTTATTATTTTTTTATATATACCCATATAAAACCTACTTCTGTGACCTTAAAGCTCAGATATTTCTCAATATTACTCTGCTTGAAGTGTAATTGCTGGCAGTGCACAGGCCGACATGGCGCTCACAAACTACTACGCCCTTAACCAAACATAATATGTTTTAGAGGAGTTGACCGAAACAATAGGCAAAAGAGACGAAGAAAACAACAAGGATAAAAAAAATTAAGAAAAAAAAACAAAACAAAAAAGGTGACTTGAAAAACGGTGGAATTATTTTTATCAAGTGAGTACAGTTGCGTGTTACAATATAGATGCTATTTAAAAGCAAGAACGCTAACGTTTATATAAACACAATCTCAGACCTGACAAATGACATTTTGAAACAGTATAGCAGCTGTAAAGTGGGCTAATGAGTCAGGTCCACCACCAATTTTAGAATTGAGGAAGTGATAATATACATGGGAACGACAGAATGCTCTGTAAAATAGTTGAAGTCTCTAAAAAATTCCTAAAATAGTTTGTCATCAGATTTAAAAGCCATCTGATCCGTGGCAGAGATTGAGGTAGAACATGCAACTCGAGAAGGGTGTACCCTGGAAAATATCGACAGTTTTACCGTTCTGAGTGACATGGCTCACGATTGTTTGCACTGTGGTTTGTCAAAGGGCCAGATAAGTTTTCCCATCGGTTGGCGGTTATGCACTGATTTATGGAAAGTGACGTAACCTGTAACTCGTGTTTTACAAGACAACAATGGCAAGTTCTGTTTGTGTCCGAACTCTGCTGTGCAAACTATTGATTCTTCAGCCGTGTTTTTCAAACTGGAAATCAAATTACTGTGACCTTTTTGTATGTCAGTGCTGAACTGTCAGCGCAGTGTTTAAGTGCATTATAAACGCGTCAATGTTATGGGATACTGCATTTCAGCCAGCTGATTTAGACTTGTCGACACGTAACGTTAGCTGTGACTTGGATTCGCTGGGTGGAAATTTCAGGTTTGTGTATTTGCTCTCCTCGCATTTGTAAAGACATGCCTTAAAACGACTTTGTTCGTTAGTAACGATTTACTATTTCTGTTTGTAGTGAGGACATTTGAGGTTTACTTATTTTTCTTTCTTACCTCCTTAAACTTTAAACGACTTTGTTTGGTAACATCCGTTCATGTAATTTTGATTTCTGGCGTCGACATTTTGGATTAACTTGTTATCCAGTTTGCCCTCACTACAAAGCAGGTTTGGTTATGAGTTTGTAAGATGGCATGCAGAGATTCAGAGAAAATGCCTGTGTAGATTTACACATTGTTAATTCATAAAGTAACATGTTGCCGTTTGCCACTCTGCAAATGGTACTATGTACGACTAGCACATATTATTGTGTCAGTACACAGTTTGCGTAGATTGCGTAATATACTCACAAAGGACGTGTGTACAGCCAGCGCACTTCATGTTAGTAAAACATATTTGATGTAACCTATACGGCGTTCAGAAGCAATCGAACAAAAATTTGAGTTTTGTTTACTCTGCTTTCTCTATTCTTTAAACTTATATTACAAAAGGTTTTTAGCGATTTTAGCTGGGAGAGATGTCACTTGGATTTGTTGTGTAGATATTTTGAGCCATGTTTATTTTCTTTTTTCACCACTGTAAACCTATATGATACAAAACGGCTCTGCTTTTTAGTAAGGATAAATGATGATTTCAATTCGCTGTGTGGACATTTAAGGTTGCCATTTTCCCCCTTCTCTTTTCTTTTATAAATTCAATTCCCAAATAGGCTTTACTTGTGAGTTTGAGGTGTGACTTAAAAGAACATTAACAGATATCAGTTTATACGTGGTTATAGATTAAGAAGGTGATTCACGATTGTCCATATATATTCATTTTGTAACACTCTTCTCTGGAGCCATTTTTTTCTGTATGATGAATGGCATTCAGTTCTAAAGAGAATGCGATTAAACGTCTCAGCAAATCTGAAAGCAATTGTGGCACTGGTTTGGGGTTAAACAGAATTGAGACAGGCAAAGTGTTATTACTCATTCTAAAAGTAAGAGACAGTTCATGACTAAGGTAGTGTTTCAGTAAAAAGATTGCAATATTCTATCTTTGAATGTAAAATCCCGTTTGAAATTGTGGAAATTTGTTATTGGATTATCTTCTATTGAAATGTAGAGCATTGTGCTGCCGACTGGCGTCCATTCTTTGAAGCTTACGAGATGCTTACCAAGCAGACAGCTAGGAGATTTGCTCATTTATTTATTTGATTGGTGTTTTGATGTACTTAAGAATACTTCACTTACACGATGAATATGGTGCTAAGAAACCGGGTAGAGCCCTGGGGAAACCCACGAAAATCCGCAGGCTGGTGACAGACCTTCCCACGTACGGCCCGAGAGTAAGTGAGCTAGGAGACATCAGCTGTTCCTATGCTGTGATGTAAATGGTCTGAATTGTGTGTCAGTGTAACATAGGGACACTGGTTTAATGGTATATGTTTTAATTATAACAAGTGCATGGGTGAACAACACTGCAAATATTTTCAGACCACTGTGTTGTAGTAGAAGTATCTTTGTTAATCGTTTCATGTGATAAATTGACATACACACTTAAGTTACAAACGCAAGCCTAGCATCCTACTACAGTCTCAGGTGACAAGAGTGTCCCGCGCCTGGAACAGTTACATCACAGCCTACACACTACAGCTGCGTTTCATGCTAGTGGACAGAGGACTGCCAAATGTCAGTTTCAGCTGTCGTGGTAGCTGCTAGAAACAATACTTTACCGAATTAGAAATAATATTGTGCAACCTTTTTTGTAAACTTAACCTAGAACATGCATTGTCTTTCACTTTAAGAGTGACATGATATGAGTCGGTGTTGTTGAATACAACAATAAAACCGTGGTGGAGGAGAGAAAAGCATTTTCAATGTCACATATTACATGTAGCTCGTAAACGTCGGCTTCGTTCAAACGCCTCTCTATTAAGAACGCCTTGTGCTTACAAAGATAAGTCTTATTACATGACTATCTTCTTTTGCAAAGTGAACATCAGAGTGAATATAAAATCTCTCAAAGTGGATGGCAAAATGGCGTCACCAAATGAATATCTATAAGGAGTGATAATCATATGAAATTTTTTCTTCTAATAAACACTTGAGAGGTTTGTTTTAATACTTTTACAACGCCTCTGAAAAAATTCTTTGGGAATTAAGTCACGTTTAGTGCCTACTTTCGTACTGTAAAAAATATAAACTTAATATTGTTAGGCTTCATATATCGCTCACTTCTTTCCGCCTCTGCTCGTATCCCAGCAGGTTACCTCATTTCCGTACGATCTCACTCTATAAAATCGATGTGTACGTATACAATACGCTTTTGTATTTTACGATAGAGGATAGTACGATAAATCTAGCCATCGAAAGTCGATATTCACATAGTAAGTGGGAGTTCCGCGTCAAGAATCGCCAGCCAGTTTTCCAAAGCAACGTCAGGGGAGATCTGTGTGTCCTCAGTAAAAAAATGCAGTAAAAATAGTCCGTTCATAGTTAGAGTGTAGTAAATTTCCAAGGCAATCCATACAAGGCGGAGGGGACCCCCAAGGCCGAGTGATTTAAAGCGCCAGTAAGTTCACAATTTCCCACCAATGCAGTAGCTTTACGACCATCTCATAAAGGCTTCCACTTGGGGCGTGCGTAAGAAGGCCTGCCAGCAAGGTTTCTTTCTACCACAATGCTGACCTACGTCGGTTGTGGGATATATTTTTCAGAACGCCGTAAAACGCGAAGAAAATCAACAAATAAATCACACTAGGCGTCGCAGGACGAGGCCGTGCTCTGTTAGTTAGAGCTGTTTGACTTTCAATCTCCATCACACAAGAGCGGCGGGTTCAAACAGGCCTTCAAGGAAGAATTTGTAGATTCTTCCGCCCTCATTACATGTCGGTCTGTGGTGACAATAAGCAGTCGATGGCGTTCCCTATAATAGTTTGGTCATGCAACAACACCAATATAGTGTGCATACCTTTATGTTACATGTGGTTTCTTCAAAGAATGAAACTTTCGGCCATCGTATGGTAAAAAATCTTTCAACCTGAGATTAGGCACCTTCAACCATAAATACGATAAATAAATAGTTGCGATGAGTGCACGCAAGGATGGAATGATTCTCATATTAACCCTCCAACATTAGTCATTCTGATATTAGCCTGGCTTTAGTAAATCTGACAAATGTCATATGGACATTGGTCGTTTTCATAATAATCGTAATTTATTCATGTTGACATGTCATTCTAGTATCAGTCCATCTGGTACCTGGTCAATCGCAGATTCGTCATTCTGGCAGTAGAGATGATGACATTAGTCGTGTCGACAATCGTCAAACCGACATTAGCATTGGTCATTCACATATCAATAGGTCATAACACTGATCATTCTGATACAATTTGATATGTGTCATTCAGAAATTGTTTTCATTGACATTTGTCATTCAGACATCAGTCACTCTAATCATAATTACGAGTTTCGTTATGTTCATGTGGGATTTTCTCCTGAATTTCTTTCATATGTAAATTGTTCTGTAGTTAAAAATGGAACTAGAGATGTATTTACAAGAAAAAAAGCGGAGGGCACTGTTTAAGTTCTGAACTTCAGCGGTAATGGCGTCCTGACCCTTGCTGAGACCATGGAATATCCGTGTAAACTGTTAAGGGTAGGGAAGGTGGATACTGCCAATGTAATAGCAAGAATCATGAAAAAAGTCTTGGGTAAGCGAACTGAAGGCCGTGGGCAAATCCGTGGAAGACTTGTCAATGAATGAGGAAGACTTTGTCAAGGGACAAGCATTATTAGGAAACATGACTGATACCACGATGAGGCTAAACCGGCTGTGACAGCGGCCATGTTTGATGGTCTTCACGACCTAATTAATCTGGTGGAGCGGCGACATCACTACGACAGGCACGTGGTGAAGGGAGAGGGGTTCGTTGAGACTACTTTTGCTAAGATGGATACGAACGATGATGGTTTCATCTCCCGACAGGAATTTGAATTTGCCATTAAAATGTACAGCAAACATGACCCGGAGAATGGTTACTCATTTTTGTTCACATTTGAGTTGGCAACAGATTCAGTCTGAGTATTCACCTGTAAGATCGACAGAATTCGCCATACTTAAGAATGTTTCAGTTTTTTGCCATGGATATCGACAACCTTAATATATTCATGAGTTGTTAGAATCTGGACTATTCCGCGTTTCCATGTGGTTCTTGAAATCAAATCGTATTCAAAATCACATCTGCCACGCCGAAAGTAAGCAATCTTTCATTCCAATTACCAGAGAGTTGCGAATGCGAAATGAGTTATACCAAAGAGTTTAAAAGTGGTACTTGTTGCTGCCTCGCTTTGGCCCTGCGCACTGAGAGGTTAGAGCAAGGAAACAGAGCTGGTCGACACGGTGGCTTTATAATGTGACTGGGTGGGGTGTGATGCATGTCTGGCGTCTTCTGCATGTTGTTCCAATGGAGAGAGCACTTACTATAGCGGCATGCACTCCCCTTGCCAGAATAAGACATACAGTATATATATGTTCCAAGGACTGCTCGTCGTGATATAACCGAAGAATCATTAACGCTAGACATACATACATACACGCGTTCGTCTGTCTGCCTGTATGTATGATTAACGGTAACGTCATACTCAACAACTTTTCAGTTTTATCACGACAAGGGGTCGTTGTAATATATTTATACTGTATATTTTCTTGTGGGAGGGCGAGTCTATGTGGCAGGGCGAGTCCACGTACGTACTAGCACGCAAGCAGAAATTGACCAGTAATGTGGACCCTGTCCAGTTTATGCTGGCTTTAACCCCGTGCGTAAGTGAAAAGGTCTGCCAGTAACCTGCGGATGGTCATGGATTTCTCCGGGCTCTGCAAGGGTAACTCCCACCATAATGTTGGCCGCCGTGGTATAAGTAAAATATTTTTGAGAAGGTATAAAACACCATCAAATAAATAAATGTTCTCTAAAACACCATGTCAAAGGTGGCTCTAGACACTTTCCCTTTAAATTATGGAAAAGTACAAAACAAATCCCGGCATTCAATTGCTGTAGTCGTTATGCGGCTTGTGAAAAATTCAAGCTGGCTATTTTTACTAACAAGAGATTTGAGAATGGAAGCCTAACTGAGGTAAATTAACAAGAGGTTGACTATCACACTGACGTCGCTCATCTGCTTTTGTCTCCTACATTGTATACCAGCATCAACGGGGATTCTGCGGGTGGACTAAGCGCTCTCGAGGCCTTTTCCCTTTCACTTGCTTTCATGTTGTTTTACATAAGCCATGTAAATGTATTTTAAAAAATCTAGTGTAATTGGACTGTCCAAAATTTTCTGAAAATTTACATAGCAGTTTTTTGTCATATCGTTTATGAATGACTGAGTTAAGATTGTGTATAATTAAATTTCGACTGGAATGCCGTCTGTTATGCCGCAGCGGTGTATGCCGCCTTGTGTGAATATCACTTGTCACCTACTCTGGGGTAGAGAGCCAGTCAGTATCCAGGCCGTTTAGTCCGTAAGGTAGCATTTGCCCTTGTCCCGACACAGGACATGAGTGTGGAAAGATGAATTTAAAATCAGTCGTGTGAGTCAGTTTAGCGATTTGTACTAATTTGTGCAAATGTTAAAGTGTGAGGGTATCTGAGATAGATTGAATGGGAAGGGAAAACGGAAAGTGTATCCATGTACTTATTCCACGTGTAGGTTTAAATTTACATGTATACAGTTAAGGCACCTTAAACTAGAAATATTTTCAGTGCTCACAGTGTTTGTGTCAATGCCCTTGTGGTATTATAAGATATGATAATCAAGCGCTTGGCACAAATGCTTTGTTAAGTATTATTTCTACGTGGGGATAAACAGGATTAAAGCTACAACTTTACAAGAAAGGCTAAACTGACTGACCCATCAAAAATAAAGTGCAACAAAACTACATGCATGTGCGTAATAGACAGTTAAACCAACATGAAAACAAAAAGATAAAACTTGAAAGCTAGTGGAAATGCCTACATCGCCTAAGTGACTATGCTTTGATTATACATGTATATACTACAGACCACATAAAAAAGAAAACCTTTTCAAGCCCAACAGACGAATGGCTTCAGTGGAAATATGGATGATATTTTCATTTGCAGATTTGATAATCTGGCGTATACTTTAAATAAAACTCCTTGATGACCATTAACACTGGAGGGAGAAATAGTTTATGTGGTACAGTTCTGGCAATCCGGGTGAGTGAAGGGTCTCGGAGAGGATTACCTGACTTGTGCTATGGATCTGTCTGGTAGCATCAGTGCGTTCTTTATGACTAAACCATGGTGATACATGGCTTTCCTGCTATTTATGCATTTCCACAAACAGCAAGAATAAAACACTAACTCAGGTAAAATGACAAGAGACCGCATTTCACCGGGTAAGCATTTGTCGTTGTCGTTGGTGATAGTAAACTGGAAAGCGCATTGTTGGAAGTATGGGCAAATATCCACGTGAAAGACTTGCTGGCCTGGTGACAAGCATGCCTCGACGTTTGGAAGCCATTACTCAAGCAAGTGGAGGGCCCACGAAGAACTACCATCCATCAATTCAACTGCCTTTTACATCACTTTCAACGA
This sequence comes from Acanthopleura granulata, assembly GCA_016165875.1. Lineage (NCBI taxonomy): Eukaryota > Metazoa > Mollusca > Polyplacophora > Chitonida > Chitonidae > Acanthopleura > Acanthopleura granulata. The sequence goes on along the minus strand of JABBOT010000020.1, from coordinate 5,480,576 downwards.
ATCGTATCGAATGCTGGAAGATAGTTTTATATTTCGTTATATTCCCATTTATTCTTGTGCTTCTTCGTACACATTTTCTAAGCACAAGTATTAGGCTTACTCAAAATAGCCGTTTCATTGAGGCAAAAAAGTGATAGTGGTGAAACTAATGTCCTTTCTGAAGTGCAATAAGAGAGAACAGAGGAATATAGCCAATAAATAATATTCTTATCAAGAATTGTTTTATTGTTTTCCAGTCTGTCTTTTCTTGTAAACTTAGACCTACTACGAAACTTGTTGGCTAGTATTTATTAGTTTTTGCTATGGTATTGGAGAAAAAAGAAAATATTTCCTCTCTAAACTCACAGCTCTGTAATGTGAACAGTCTAGACGAATGTATGTTCAGCGCAGGGAATTGTTTGATGTTGAACAGGTTTAAGGATAATTTTGATCTCCAGAGAAGTGATATTCAAGGAGTGCGAAACCGACATGCATTATATGCTTTATAAAGAAATGCAGTCCTCTGCTGAAGCCCTTAATTACCAGACTTCTACGTCGTCGCTGACTGAACAAGCATAGTCCGGCTTCTTACTATGTAAACACACGGAAGTTAGACAGCGGACAGAACTGAGATAACCGTTCATGTGACCGTCTGTTGAACTACAAATTCTATGAGGTATGACACCCTATGAGGTATGATAATAGTATTTATTACAAGATTCATTCTGGCAACTATCAGCACTGCCATCACATTTACACGGATATGCCTTCTTTTTTAATTGTAGATTCTCCTGTGGTTGCTAATGGATGTAAAGAAGTTTGCACAAAAAAACTGGGCGGCGTTTTACAAGTTTTTGAACTTTAGGAGAACGGGTGTCCTTTCTCTTGCGGATGTCATGGAATATCCGTGCCAACTTTTACGGGCGGGAAAGATAGATAGTGCCATTGTAATAGCAAGAGTCCGCAAAAAGCTCTGGAATTCGCTATTAGAGATCTTGAGGAAATCCAAGGATGAAAAGTCTTTGCGTGAGGAAGAGTTCCTCAAATCAGTATGCGTTCTCAGCGAGCAGGATTGGTTCCACGATGAGGCTGTGCCCGCCATTGCGTCGGCCATGTTTGATAGCCTGGACGAGAACAAGGACGACGTAATTAGTCTGGTGGAGTGGCGACATCACTACGACAGACATGGGGTGAAGAACGAGGATTTCGTCCGGAGCACCTTCGCCAAGATGGATTCAAACAATGACGGCGTGATCTCCCGAGGGGAATTTGAGTACAGCATGAAAATGTACTTCAAACACGACCCACAGAACGATTATTCATTTTTGTTCACTCTTGAGTAGATACAATCAACGACCATGAGTATTTGGCCTTAACACCTTATGAAATCAGTAGTGAAAAAAATCAGTTAGATTTATTTTTTAGTGTTTAGCTGGAAATTAATTAAAATCAGCAGACAGAATCAAGCCGATTCGGCGTGGGAATTCCGTTTTTTTGCATAACACCTATTATAGGTATTACGAATTTAATCGGATTCACCTTGATTATTCATTTGTATGCTAAATGTAGTTGAATAGTTTTAACACATACATGTATGCAGTTTGTATCAAGTGTTTGTAGTAAATCGTTCAGACTTACTTTTACTACAAAACTGGATCTAAGGCTTCATTCAGTGCAGAATAAATCAATGACAGCCACTTTCAGTTGCGAGGTGTATTTTTGGGAATCTTGACTGGACAGTATCAGTGAGATTCACTCTGAGTTCCGTAATCATTTATAAAACAGTAATGACTCTGAATACTAACAACATAAATTCACTCAGCTTCACTTTAAATAGTTTTTGTGACACAATTAATTATGGTAGATAGATCGTGTTTTCCATTTTACATTATATTCAAACTGCCTCAAACAAGCGTCTAAATGGTTTATGTTAAGGTAAATGACCCTGAACATGCAGACTGGTAGCTTATCATAAAAAAAAAATATTAGGCCGTCCCGAAGGATGTCGAATGCTATACTATTCATTCATTGTACTTGTTTTTTGTTTTTTTTGTTTTTTTTTAAGTTTGTTTAAATTATGACAATTTTTTGTCGTTCTCAAAGTTGTTTCACTTCCACCACGTTGGTAAGCATTATGGTGAGAGAAATTCAGAGGAGTTCGAATGAACCCCAAGACCATCGGCAGGCTACTAACGGACCATCCCACGCACGATTTGGGAGGAAGCCAGCAGGACCATATTAGAGCAAGTTTTCTTGGCAAATGTGAAGTTCTAAGAAACTTACTGGTCGCTTTTCCTAAATAGGTACTATTTAACGGGTTTACTGCAGATGACAGGATACGATAGACTAGTATACAAAAAGCAAAAAAGAAAGAAACCACATAGCGTATTTTAAGAAATACTCGATGTAAGAAAAAGTAAAAGGGCAGAACATGAGTCAAAGTAAAGGAGGGTAAGTCTGAGAGTTGTCAAAGTGTTCGCACTTGCATAGAGCACATTTAAAGTAAATTACATTTACAGAATCTCTTACTTGCTTCTATGTATGGCATAGGGGTCTACCAAATTTCACCACATATGATTTGGCGATAGTAGATTTTGATTCATCGAAGTTTACCAGTTTTTCTATGGTTTGACAGAGATTATTCACAAGGTTGGGCTGGGTTATATCGGAATGTGGACAGTGAAAGACAAAGTGCGAGGCGTCTTCCCTTGGGTTTCCACAAGAATAAGCTGAGGTTGTTGTCAAGTTTACCCGTTCACGATCACAGTTCAGGGGGCAGCAGCCACATCCAAGTTGTGTTAGTATAATGATATTGGATTCTCTTTCACCCTTTCTATAAGTGGGTGTAGTGTTGTGGGGAGTAATGTACTGAATTTTGTTAAACACGATTCTTGTCTGATCTTAACAGCTAGAGCATTCCACAGTTGAAGGTATAAAAGAATGTTGCAAGCTTTGGGTCAGTGTGAAGGCTGTCTGGTGGTTCAAACTCTCTGACCAAGGCCGGGTGTGAAGACTGGGATCAAGTCTGGGAGTTTCAACTCTGTAAACAAGGCGAGCTGTAAAGGTTTGCATCAAAGCTGACTGTTTAAACTCTCTGACCAAGGTGTAAAGGCTGGGATCCAGCCTGGGGCTCCAAACTCTCTGTCTCTGCCCGGATGTGAAGGCTGTGATCAAGCCTGTGGGTTGAAACTCTCTGGCCAAGGCCATGTGGGAAGCTGTTCGCATTTATTCAAAGATTAAGCAGGAGGGTACAACTGCATTGAGCATTTTAATAATATCCTTGTTTCGAGATGGTTGCTAATTTCAGACCCGGTCAGATGCACAGAGATCATTTACTGCTAAGAAAATAGAGATCACGTGTGTTCATCGAGGGAGTTAGGTCATCGGTGTCTAGCTTTGGCCGTCAAGTGTAAAACCAGGTTGGTGAACTTAACATGCGATGTGAGGCAGCATAGCGGGAAATGTGCCACTTTCTATTAGCTCTTACTAATATCACTCCAATAAACGGCAGAGGAGTGGAGACAATTTTATGGGTGGTTGGGTGAATGAGACCAACCTTGGGGTGATCTTCAAGCTTTAGTTCTTGGCATAACACCACATAAATTTATGTAGTTATTTATTGGGGGGAGGGGGAACAAAATAAGCAATTACCCCTCAAGGCACGAACTGTTATTTTTAAACTGAATATTTGTCAACTATAATAAAGAAATGTTAACATCAGATGGTAGCAAATTTTATAAGGTCGACGGATCGGGAGTGCTCGATTTGAACCACCAAACATATGATGCTGAAGTATGTGGGAAAGGACAACTGCTATATATATATATATATATTATCTGCGTTTCTCGCCGCACTCAAGACTTTTTTCCACATATATGCATTAAAATGGGAGGAAACCGACAAAGCATATTGTAACCCACAGGTGCCACAGCGACCATATTAGTGAGAGGCTTCTCCACAAGCGTGCTGAATGTTTATTTCATTAAGTGTCCATGTGTCATAATAAATCATTATTATTGTTCTTTATTTATTGATCTCTTTCTTTCTTTATTTATTTATTTCATTGTAGGTTTTCGTCTTGCTCGAAATGTTTTACTTATTATACGGCGGCGGCCATCATTACAGTGGCAGGAAAGATAGCAGCGATATGGAAAATCCATTGAAAGATGGTCCACACGCATATGCAGATGGACGTGGCACTATCCATTTGATATCAATATCAAGGCAATTGGTACCATTTGCTATCAGTAAGCAACTAATATATATATATATATATATATTGCTTACTGGTGGTAGCGTCCAAATCTGGGTGGAATATTTAGGCTTCCAAAAGCAAGTCAATCCACGTAAATGTAGAATCCAAAGTCCCTGGGAATTGTCAGATCGAAGGGTGACTGTCCTGTAAGTGACAAACAGTAAAGGAAGCGCACGGCGACTATGGTACATGTCCAACTCCCCAGCAAGGTTCAACTTTCCTGGGCAGACTGGTTGATAATAACGACCGTGGTGCCGAGCTGGTGGTGTATGATTCCCTCCCACAAGTCACTTTTAGGTTAAACCGGGATGAAATGTACGTAATCACACAAAGAGACAATGAGTGATACAAGCTCCAAAATAACGTCTCAAACAAAATAGCAAGTGGCGAAATACAAGCTCAAAAAGTGCTACGTACCGAAAGTTTACAAAATGACGTATGTCGAATGACGTAAAGCCGAGCTCCAATGAATCCGGAAATCCTAAAGTGGTAAATAGAACTGCGCTCAAGTGGAGATGATTAAAATCCTGCGAGCTTTACAACTTTGTCGCTCATAATTATAAACTAACGTAAAGGAAATTCTGACTGGTTTAATCGTAAACATGTTTACAACACGGGTACTTCTTTCCAGAATGTACACTCTATCCACAATGATACGAAAATCATAAACACAGAAACCTCGAGAGAACGCGACTGAATTCCAGTGCCGGCTACAACGTATACATTTGTCCAAATCTAGGTCAGACCCTGGCCCGGTTAGGGCAAAAAAAAAGAAGAATATATATATATATATCTATGATAAATATTAAAGACGGGCTTCGTAAAACATACAGAGCTTACATGTATGTGGTTTTGATAGCAAAATACAAAATGGTAAATATTACGTTTACCCTAATTAATTGCGCCATGAACAGTGTATGTTTGAACTGAATCAGATTCAGTTTGTGTGCTCAGTAATGTCATTACAGCATGGTACTAATTACTGAACTCACACGGAGTCTGATTGATCTTGTCCGCTCTGCAATCCCACAAATAGGCCTCTCAACTCGAAGTAAATATCACTGATTTCTTGTATACTCCGTAAAGCCATCATCAGAGCTTTACACTAAAAAAAGAGTCTGGTGGATTTCTTACACTCAACTGTTACGGTCAACACATGCTGGCACAATATGCTACATGAGAGCATAAATAAATATTTAATGTGAATCTGATTAAATTCGTGTCATATATAAAACTGAATGCTTGCACGAATCTGTTTTGATTATTTATTTCTGTCGATCTTACAGCTGAATACTCAGACTGAATGTTTTGTATACTCGTGTAAAGAAAAATGAGCAATCATTGTCCAGGTCGTGTCTCCACTACATTTCGATGGCACATTCACACTCCAGCTGGGAGATGATACCGCCATTGTTTGTTCAGGCGATATCCTTTAATAACGGATGCTTTCCCACGTACACCACGGCTAAAATGTTGGGTATGACATAGTGAAACTCATATATAACATGTCAGTTTTAAAACCGTGTCTTAACACTTCGGCTCAAATGTTGGATTACACATTGTAAGGTTATCATTTGATCGAATTCATTTTCGGACTGGATGCCGTATTTTATTCAAGTACGGAAAAGATATGATTCCAGGGTAAGAATGTTACAAAAGGCATATACATATATATGTACTTTTGCGTCTGGTGCATGTACAACTAACAAGCTAGGCAGTTAGCGTTAAAGCTCGCACAGGACAAAAAGGAACATAAGCAAACCTAAAATGTCCAGTCCACCAATCAAAACCGCAGGTATCGTTATTAACAACCCAATTAAGTTTTATATATCGTAAGTTTATAGAAGTTGGAATGGAAAAGAAGCAAACCTAAAATGTTCACCAAGGGAATCTAGGAAACAGCAAGCATTGTTTGTTGAAAATTTTAAAGCAGCTTAAAGGCGTTCGTGTACCTGTCTTTTCAATGCACTGGCCAGTGTGTCCGAGACACTGCCGTAAAAATAATTAACTATACTTTACAGTGATATGATTAACAACTTTCATTATCACGACTAAATATGGCTGAATCAAGAAAAAAGAGCGGTGTAAAAACGCTTTGAGGTATAACACGGAGTTATCTGTTAATGTGTGGTTTGTACACTCAGACGTAACAGCTACAAAGGCGAATGAGAAACATCCTCGCAAAATACATATTTTTGAATCGAGTAGAGACATGTACATCCTTTAAGGCCACCTTTTCAAACAAGGAGTTCTTAACACCTTTACCTAATTTAGTGCTCCATATATCACTATTACTTGTCCTTTACGGGTCGAGGTGTCCCCTAGCCGTTGTTAGGAATCTTCTCATGGCCCCTGTCATAGAAGTGAAATAAATATACATCACTCAAACATATATGTGTAGGTAAAATCTGGATCTCCGTGGTCTAATGTCTATCGTGCTATGGCACAGCACAGTAAACCAGGAGCCCTTGACGTTGCCTTCACTTTATCCTGGTCTCCTTTCGGTTGGTGCGTGGGAAGGTCTGCCGTCGACCTGCAGATGGCCGTGGTTCTCTCCCCGGTTCTGAACGACTTAATTTCGTACGAACGTAATATTTTTTAATACGGCGTAAATATAAAACAACAAACAAGTAAATAAATATATATTTTACACTCAAGCTGCATGGGGGGGGGGGCATGAACCGAGTAATTAAAGTGCTGGTGTTCCAATCACAATAACACACGAGAGGAGTTCCAAAACGACCTTACATACGAAATTTCCACGCTCTATATAACCGACGAAGGACACTCATATGGCTGTTCCCTCTCTGTGGTTTTCGCCGAGCATCCCGATTCCTCCACCCATGACAATGGCCGTCCTCGTTTACACACAAGTGAAAACTTCTTGTATGAGCATGGCCGGAATCAGCAGTCAAATCTCACCGTGCTCTATTTTGCAGTCTTTGAACTGAGATATTTCCGTTATGCAACATCACAGAAAGTTAAGTTTTATGTAGATACTTTATCGATACAAATATGCATTCGGTATCGTGTTGTTGTTTTCTTTTTCCTTTAAATTGTTTCAAATATCAGCAGGCGAAGTGGGAATTATTAGCCATACACTTTTAAACAACTTATAATAAGATATTTTTGTATTTATGTAATGCGGAATGCATGAGTTAAAATGTTAAAGTTGATTAGGGAAGTGTTTTGTGTGTTTCTCTATACAGGGAACCATAATAATACTAATACTACACGAGACATGGAATAAACCAGGTCGCCACAGTAACCGTGACGATGACGTGAACGAAATTCTACCTCTCACTGGTTAACCAACGATAGGCTTTCTTCAATGCCCACTTCCAATTTTTAAGACCGAGGTACCACACATGAGGTGTACAAAGCCATCAATGAAACAACCCATTTTCGGAGCATAGATCTCAACATTTAATTGACAAATTTTTGAAGAATTAAATACTCGTATGGATGTGACATGAAATTTTTTACCATTTACGAGAGGCCTCCTTGTTCAAGGAATTGAAGGACTAGTCTGTGGCCAGTACGGGGCAACCGCGAGTCGAGTCCAGGACATGCAATCTGTTTTCCTTTCAGCGTGTACGTGGGAAGGTCTGCCTGAAAAATGCGGATGGCCGTGGGTTTCCTTCTGGGTCTGTCCGATTTCTTCCCACCATAAACCTATAAGCGTTGTACAGATATAAGTGAAATATTTTTGAGGATGGCGTAAAACTCCAGTCAAATAAATAAATACTATCTGGAACATTCCTTCATTTAACAGGACATGTACAGTAAATTGACCAACGCACATCGCCTTTAATGAGTGATTAAACGTCAAAACGTGTTTCATATATATACACAGATATTTATGTATTAAACATAAGTGCCTAAAACATGTATATAGGTCTGTTCTATAATTTCCAAGTGTTTAATATCTAATGCAAAAAAGTTTTGTACATGTCTACTAAACACGGAAATTTGCAGTGTATAGAGAGTCTTAAGAAAGCAATTGTCAGGTAGCACAAGGACGCAGCAGGCTCTCACCAATGCAATGAAATGCGAGTTAAACGAAAGCTCCAGGAGTTCTCCTCCCCGAGGGCTTACTTTATACGAAGACCGGAGGCTGAAGCGTCAGTTTATTATTATTATGTTATTCGTTATTCGAATGTCAGATAGCGTAGCAGCACTTTTTTGTTATTAGAATGTCGAATAACGTGTGGCATGTATTTCCTTTCCTTATTTCAGTAACAAAAGTAAAACTGTTGAGATCCAAATTTATGCTGGTTTGAACATTGTGATACATACTTACAAAATTCCAGGCTGAGAGGATGTTACAATATACTCCAGTCTGTTAAAGACCAATCCCTAAGCTGAATATATATGCGTCTAGACTCTTTGCATTACTAGCCCTGTGAATCCAGTGATATAAAGTAATATTTTATATGTCTCTATACCATGTTAAAAAATATCAAACAACACTGTTTCGTAGTAGGCCTAAGTTAACCAAAGACTGTGTGGAAAACAAGAAAAATCTCCCCGTAACAAATCAAATTACATCTACGGTTACCAACAAGCGAAGAATTTTTGTTGGGTAAGTTTACAGAAGCGAGAAAGTAAAAAATGCAAGCCGCAGATGAGCACATGTAACTTAGCGCTGTATTTGTACATCTCATACCCTTCATACAGTTGTAATCTATTTCAAAGCTGGCTAAATAATATGCCCAAGATACTGGCAAAATGGTAGCTACTTTACAATAGTACGACTCCTCACTTTACCATCACGGCTTCACACGGCTTAGCGAACAAAAATTTGTAAAGACCCTTTGGATTTTTTTTATCGGGTCTGAGATATTCACTCGTCTGTAACAATCTTAAAAGCGAATCAGAAATGTATTCTTAAAATACTTTGCTTGGATCTACCCGAGAAATGTATAACTGGATAAACCACTTGTTCAGACAAAGAGAGCTTGAACACCGATATTGTCCAATCTTCAGTAAAACTCCATGACTGATATTTTAGAGCCAGGGTCAGTGGAGCAGCGTAGCATACAGACCCAAGAACATATCCCTAATGAGGTTGCTCTGAGTCCAAGTCCGGTTCAAGCTGACTTCCTCTCCCATAATATGGTTGTCGGAATATAATATACAATCAAATCTGGAGCAGGTTATGACAGAGTGGTTGAGGTGCTTAACAGGAAATTTGAAGCTTTTCCGGATCTCACATGCTAGTAGGACACAATACATGTAGACTATGACCTTGTCGTGGAGAGTGTAACTGCCATTGCATCGGACTGCATTGTATCGACAACATGGGACATCACACTCCTAGGCTGGCTGAAGAGTAACGGACGAAGATTAGCCATAGCATTTGCAGATTTCTAGTTGTTGTGGTCCGGAACTTCTGTTACACGTGTATGTGTATCGAGAATGCAACGTACAAGAATTCTGGGCATAGTCCAGGATTTTGCAGCGCTAACTGTTGTAGACCCATGCTATAAACATAATGAGTAGAAGAGCTCAGGCGCTACCTGGAGCTATTGACTAGGTTACCTCCGATTTGTGAAACAACGGTATACAAAGGCCGAGGTATAGCGTGCATGAGATGCAGAATTCTGTCATTTTAGCAAACCATTTCTCGAAATAAAGAACACATCATTACTTGACATAGCTTTGCGCCAGTATTATCCCCCCCCACCTCACCCCACATGATCGTTAAAGTATGAAAAAGAAAAAAATACACTCTGTGTCGATGTGGTTAGCGTGCTAGCGTGTGCAGCACATTTACTCGCCAACCCCTTCCATGTGGTGGCTGTGAGCTCAGGTCCAATTCATGCTCCACCTCTTCCGCTGGGTTCCCTTAGGACTCCTTTCACGATAATTCTAGTCGTGTAAGTGATATGTTCTTGAACACTGCATGAAAATTTAACCAAACAAATCTATGTACAAATACTATATAGTATATTGGAGCGCGGCACAATGACGCAGGAGCCTCTTGCCAATACTGTCGATGTGAACGGAAGTCCGAATCATGCTGTCTTCTTCTCGGGGCGTACATGGGAAAATTTGTGGCCTGGTGGTTAGAGGGCCCACCTCAAGGTCGGGAAATTTGAGATCAATCCTGCGTCGCGGTCATACCTAAGAGTTCAAAGGTGGTAATTGTTGCTGCCTTGACTGGCGCTCAGCACACAGAGCTTAGAGTTAGGAAACAGGACTGGTCAGCCAGGTGTCAATGTAATGTGACTGGGTGGGGTGTCATCACTGATGTTTTCGGCATGATGTTCCAGTGGCAGCAGACTCGCGCTGATACAAGAAGGCACACTGTTTATACAATGTAAAGATCGTCTTCGTCATATTTCTGAAAAATTGCGTCAAACCACAAGAAGACCACAGATATTCATATCATTCGATGATAACTCACAAGTATCGCAAGTCTAAAGGATGTAGGTGTACTTATACAATACTTTTTACAGGACTCCGCTTGCATTTATACTTACTCTTGTAATATGAACAAAAACGACCGATGGCTTTAATGGCGCAAACTTAGATGCAACTGATACGCATTCAGATAGCAGCATCTTTGCCATTAAATGGCCGCTCACCAGTGGGGTGCTACTAGCGAACTTGACTCTCCAACCAAAGTATATAGGGGCTACAGCCGGTGTGATTATTTGATTCACGACCAGATACAAACTAGCACAGTACATTGTACATTATTTGGATACTGATTCCATTCACCCACCCAGAACATTCCCTGTGTCTTTCTCGTTATTGAAAGCAGAGTACTGATTCTGTTTGAATGAATCCGTCCACAAGCGATTATTGACCCGGAACTCCAATTTTGGTTACCCGCTGCTATAGAAAATATCGGGTTTCGTCACCTAGATTAATAGTTCTGTACTCTGTGATAATACACAGGAGAGCATTGTACTAATACACATTGGCCTTACACGGCTTTGTCCTCGGAGAATGACGTGACCTAGTAGAGTTCCAAGCGGAACAGGCGGGACAAAATGCGCATTACAACCAACCTAAAATGTTTATGTGTTTCAGTGTAAGTTATGAAAAAAGGTTCGTTCTGTGATTATGTATGTCTCTAGACAAAGATAATGATTTAAGAAAAAAGAATATGTTATTTTTCTTTACCATGTCGCTAATGCTGTGTTGAACAAGATTAAACTTCCATCATGTTCTTCTTAAGTTTGAGCCCTAACACTTGGCTATTTTCAAATCTGTTTAACCCCAAATCAGTACAAGCGTAAAATTCAGATCTACCTGACGGATTTGCCGCATTCTTCTTAGGCTTTATATAAAAAAGCCTGACTCGAGGTAAGGATTTTATAAAACGTAATGTTTATACGTAGACAACCGTAAATCAACGTCTTTTCATTTATGTCATAGGAAGCCGGTGTATCTACACAACCAGTTAAGCATTACCCCCCTTTTTACTCCCTATAACTAGTTTTACAGAAATTTTACTCCTAACTTGAAAAACAGGCTTTGAACTGAAATAGACCCCTTGGTGTGTGACCTGGAATTACATCATAATGTATGGCGTGTACATTCGACTGTAATCATGAGCCAACTTTCCCGCGCAATGGCGACACGCTGAAATGACCATTGTTCACTTGTAATATACGAGGCCATCAGTAGTTAACCCATAAATCATGAGCGCAAAGGTAGAAACGAACAATGAACTACAGATCTTATTGCTGAATTTAAGTTTTTAAGTGCTTAAGTTTGCACAAGCGAATTGATTTGGGGGCTATTTATGCCACCAAAACATATATCCGCATATTTTTGCGTGCGTCCAAATCCTACAACCCCATGTAGCTTGAACCTTTCCCTAAAACATATCCAAAAAATCAGTCTAGTATGACCGTCATTTTTAGTTGTTGATGCTGAACTTAGCCTAATGTGATTTTGTCGCCCGGGTAGCCTAGAGAGTTCCGTTTTACAGGCAGGCTCAAAGTTATGTGAAATGAAATTTTCATTGTCATAATTGACGATGAATATTGTAGAGGTAGACGAATGCTTGCTCTTGGGTGGAACAACGATAGACCACGAGTACGTGTTTTAAGACTGAGGTACCGTACATGAGGTGTAGAATGGCATCATTTCGAAATAAAGAATTCGTCAATTAACTGACAAATTTTTAAGCTACTGATAGCGCGTCTATACTCTAAGACGTATGAAAACGCCAATTATAACATTTACCACTAGGTCTCCGTGGCCAACGCGCTACACAGCTAGGGCAGCGCAATAATTTGGGAGCCTCTCACCAGTGCGGCCGCTGAGAGCTGAAATCCAGCTCAAGCTGGCTTTCTCTCAGTTCGTTCGTGAGAAAGTCTTCCAGTAACCTGCGGATCTACGAAGGTTTCCTCTGGATTCGTGCAAGATTTCTTACAACCATAATGTTGGCCGCCTATACAGGTAAGCATAGCAAGGTGTATGTGGTGACAAAATTTGCCATTAGAGTGAACCGGAAATTCACAAAAAAACATCCTTTCCACATAAAGAAACACGTGACACTGAAACAGAGCGTTAAAGTATATATGTGTTGACCGAAAATAAGATTCACATGATAAGAGAAACTGCTTAAAAACAAACAAAAATTATAACTAAGTAAATAACATCCTCTTAGCCTGTGGAATACTTTATTTCATAAACACGCAGCTTGCATGACCAAGGCGATTTCTTGTAATAAAAATCGCATACATATCTGATGATTATAACAAAATGCATCACGATAAATATTATTTATTCATCCTAATTTGTTGTACCAGAACCTCTATATATTACCGTAACTGAATATGGAACTCAGAGTGAATTTCATTTAGTCTGTTGTTCTCATCCAGACAACCGGGAGGATGCCAGTATCGCTGATGTTGACAAACTTAAAATGCGCCCTCCAGTTTTCTTGTGTGTATATATATAGTTCCATTTTAAACCACAGATGAATCTAGATATGAAAGAAACTCAGGAAAAACCCACGTGAACATGATGAGAAAGCTAATTTTTATTAGAATGACTTATGTCTATAAAACTAATTTCTAAATGACTCATACCAAATTGTACCATAGTGATGAATGTTATGATCAATTAATATGTGAATGACCAATGTTAAAATGCTAATGTCGGTGTAACTGATGTCCATATGACTAATGTCATCATCACTACAGTCAGATTGACGAATGTGCGATTGACTAATGCCAGACTGGCTGATACCAGAAAAACTAAGGTCAATAAGAATAAGTCATATGATTAACATGAAAGCGACTAATGTCCATATGACTATTGTCAGATTGACTAAAGCCAGAGTGAGTTGTGTCAGTATAACTAATGTCTATACGACTAATATCAGAATGACTAATGTTAGAAGGTTAAATATGAGAATCATTCCAGCCTCTTTGGCACTCCATTCAATTATTTATTTACTTAAAAGGTGCCTTATACCAGGTACACAGTAATTTTTTTTTACAGTGTGGTCCTAAGGAAATGAGGCACCCTACTGGAATTCGAGCAGAGGCGGAAGAAAGTGGGCTATATACGCAACAAGTTTATATCTTTTAAAGTGAACATAAAGTCAGCCACTAAACCTTAATTAATTTCTAAAGACGTTTTTGAGAGGCATTGTAAAAACACTTGAAAAAAAAGGTAGAATGCCCATAAGCAGAATAAATTGTATATGATTGTCACTCCCTATAGATATTCATTTGGAGACGCCATTTTGCCATGCTAGCCATCTGAAGTGTGGTCACATTACCTGGAAGATCCCCCGCACCATCGGTGATAAAAGAAAACTGTTTTAAAGTTACAGGTAGGCATACATGACCAGGCCAAAAAGTAGAAGGATGCAAATTAAATCTGCATATACCCAATTCAAGATTTTCACCCTTGTTTCTTTTTTGTTTTTTTGTTCTGTGTATCTGTTTTGTTTGTTTGTTTTGTTTTTTAGTTCAAACAGGCAGGTTTTTCAAGGCGAACAACGCTATACGGCTTTCAGCCCCCATCCCGTAGCTTCGTCTCCTCCTGCATGCATGCGTGTTGTCATTAGCTGGCTGTAGACATCAGGAATTATGTTTGCCGATTCACAATAAGAACTACCAATAGCAATCAATGTGACGTTGCAGCCAAAGTATCACATTTTAGGGCTGGTGTTTAGCAAAGTCCTTCTGGGCTTCCATAACATGGCTGCTCGGACTGAAATTACTCAAATATCTTTCTGTGATACCTACGGCACTTCTTTTCCACAATGTATATATAATGACAGACTTTATATTGAATTTAACATATATTACAAAAAAGTACTTCTGTAATAAGATTTATTTATATAAGCACAAACACTTCTTAAATAAAGATGCACTTTAATGCAGCTGATGTTTACTGGCTACATGTAATATCTGACTGTGAAAACGCCTTTTCCTCCTTCATCTCTAGTGTTGCTTACAACAATACCAAACTTATATCACGTCATTCTTAAGAGTGATCCTAGGACTTGGTCAACCTCTGTTCCGTACAACCCAAAGCCAGTACCAATGTTCAATTCAGATTTGCCTAGACGTTTTATTCCATCTATTATAGAACTTGTTGCCATGCATAGTACAGGAAAAGCATCCGCCCAGACAAAAGATGTTACTCAAGGAATACATATGGATAAATGTAAACTGTGTTCTTCTCATTAGAAATATGTGAATCTGTAGCCAGGTATTATTTTACATCGAGGCGTATTCTCCATACCATACCACAAACTCAGCAAAGCAAAGCGCTTTTTGATAGAAATTTACAAGAGAGATAAAGGTCGAAAAGCAAACCTTAAATATCAACACAGGGGATCCAAATCATCATTCCTCGTCGCTCATAAAGCTCATAATAACCACACAACAAATCGAGATGTCATCTATCATTACCAGCCTTGCTAACACGATTTGTAGAATATGTCTGAGAATCGAGAAAGGAAAATGGAGAAACCGCCAATGTCCACCCACGGACCCAAATCTCAGCTAACGCTACGTGTTGACAAATCTAAAGGAACTGGCCACTGCACCTGCATCCCATACCTTTCTTATATCCATGCAGGTTTGCATGACCAGTTAAACAGTGCGCCCTAGTTACTACTAAGTAGCTTTATAGTAATTTGAATCGTCACTAAATATAAAAACGGGTGAGGAGACAAAAATTTTCACAGACCCCTTGGCGTGAAAATAGAGGCATATCTTAATGCCTGGCGTGTACAATGTCGCGACTTTCCAGCGAAATGGCGTCTCCGATCCAGGCTGAAATGACCATTGTTCTTTTGTAACACATGAGTATTACGTTACCATTTTGCAAGTGAACCATCATCCCAAAGGCAGAAATGAATATAGGACCACATTGCTTAAGGCCCGAGTTACGTAAGGTCACATCAGTACATTGGCATTCTTCACTACTTCAACTCCCAAAATATATATCGCCGAATTTTCATCCGTCGCCATGCTATAAAACAACATGTAGCTTGGACTTTTCGCCACAGAATCGGTTATGACCAACATTTTAACTGCTGCTTCCAGAAGTCCGGTCTTAGAATTTTGTAACCTTCTACGCGTACCATAAAAGAAGGTTTTTACGTGGCGCGTCCAGCTTTTCAGTTCTGTAAAAACGTGAAGAATGGAAGACGTATGCAGCCAGTCGCGTTCTCGAGCCTGCCAGGTTTAAGAGCGTTCTCAACTCTCGTATTCTCGTGCTGCAAAATACCCTGCGGCTAGAGAACACGACATTGGCAAAAAAGCGCAAGAAAAGTGATAATCTCGTAAGATTTCATCAAATCGCACGATACTTCCGCTCATGTCGAGCGGTTTTCTCTAATCTCCCGTTGTCGCCTTGTAGACACGCGTGGCTTTTAAAACATGTGACCGGAGAACTGACGGACGCGTGCGATATTTTGCGGGGAGCGAACACAAGAGTCGAGCATGCGCGAAAACTTGCTAATCTTTGCGCGGTTTTGCCTGCACCGCGGCTTCTCCAGCCGCGTGGTTTTTAAAAGGTGCGGCTCGAGAACAGTCACTAGAACGAAGATATGTTATTTATCACTAGTTAAACAAGGATAGGTTTTCTTCAATGTCAGCTCCCAGCGATTTCGAGGAATGAGGTACCGTACATGAGGTGTAGAACACCTCCACTGAAACAACCCATTTCCGGAACAGAGACCTCAACATTCAACTGACAAGCTTTCGAACAACCAATACTCGTATAGATATGATAAGATAATTTTTACCATTTAAGTGGCCAAGGAGTTCAAGAGCTAGCCTATTGCCAATGCAGGAACTCAAATCCAGACTATGCATTCTGCTTTCCTTTCAAGGCCTGTCAGTAAGATACGGATGACCGTGACCAATCAATGAAATATTCGGGACGCGCAGAAAGAAAAATGTGCTACAAATAGCACCTTATTCGACATTCGAAGAACGAATAACGAAAGACGCAAGTGGTGCTATCTTCAGTAGGCTAAGATAAACACCCAGACTACATGCCCAAGGTGATGCCTTTCATCAAAACCGGCTGTATGTGTGACAATATTTTATTTATTTATTTACTTGATTGGTGTTTTACGCAGTACTCAGGAATATTTCACTTATACCACGGCGGGCAGCATTATGGTGGGAGGAAACCCGGCAGAACCCGGGGGAAAACCCACAACCACCCGCATGTTTCTGGCAGACCTTCTTCCCTACAGCAGGAAAGGAGGTCAGCATGAGCGACCGCAGTGGTGGGAGGCCTCGGGGTCAATACCCAGCGCTAGCGCGTAATCAAACTGAGCCACGGAGGCCCCATCTCATAATACAACACAATGCAATGCTGTAAATAATATTTATTCAACCTTCTTAGGTGTGTCATGACCACTGCATGTTGAAAACATTACTGTAACGTAATACGGAAGTAAAAGCGAACCTCATCCAATTTGCCCAATCAGTTCACAAATTCATCTCAACTCAAAGTGACTATCATTGATTCCTTGCTTACCTACTCAAGTCATAAACACAGCTTTATACCAAAAGTGAACCGGATCGATTTCTTATATTCAGCTGTTGCGGGCAACACCAGTTAGACGCAGTGCGCAACATAACCCTCGTCGTAAAATTGTTGAGTACGACATATTACCCGAGCCTACACACATACATACATTAGCCTAGGGCTGAACATTTTAAGTGAATAATTTAAATGTTCGTCTATCTATCTGTGTCATAAACAGAACTTCATTCTCACTTGAATCCACTCGTTTTTATGTCTCACTTTCTGTTGATTTACCACCTGAACACTTAGATTAAGTCTGATTGATTTTATCGACTGAATGATTAATGTGAGAATTACTTACCCTAGAATGAGTGATGTGGGAATCATTCCCGCTACACTTTTGACTTCCCATCCTTATGCATTTCTTTGCACTCCAAAAAAGTCGCCCGTCGATGACGAGTTATTCGTCTGGTAAACGGCAATACAATAGATTATGTACTCTGCCCTCGAGGACTATCACTTTACTCGAGCTCACAATTCCTGATATCCCACCCCGCGGCTTGTACTGTCACCATAATGGCAGGGTAACTAAAGTGAGAATCATGCAGGAATCTTTTTGCACTCACCGTATTTACATTTATTTTAGGGATGCTGAACGTACTGCCGGTGTAATGATTTTTTGATGTTATACAAAGGCCCGTAAAACGCCAGGTAAACGGTAAAATAATGTTTTAGATAAAGATAATAACGTAATATCATATAAAATCTGACCACATGTAGCTATGTGCGTGGCCTTGGGTTTTACTCAAGAATATTTCACTTCCATGACGAGGAGGAGTTCTCAGAATGTAGATACGCTGTGCCTACTTGTGGCAGGGTGAGCCAAAGCGGCCAAAGTGCTGCCGCCACTGGAACAACATGACCTCAGTCTTTCACATTATACTGACACCGGGTTGAACAGACCTTTTTTTTTTACTTTTTCTGGTTTTGTTTTTTTTTTTTCTTCTTCTGTTTTTTTTTTTCTCTCACATCTAAATCACCTCTAAATGCTAAGAAATACCATTTTGGCAAGTGTTTGGCATGAGTCGACCCTGTGTTGACGCTCTTACCACCAGGCCAACGAGGAGGTTCCTTACAACGTCTGTAGACGTAATCAAGAACCACAAGCTCAGGATATAAGCCCAACTTATAAACACTTTCATCTGTCACGGATTAAATGATGCTCTGAGCATTGTGCAGCGTACTTGCAATTTTCCAGATGGAGAGGACGTCGTTTTTAGCCAAAAAATGGCTAAACTCAAATCTGTTCAAGACCAAACCAATCCATCGAGCTGAATATACATTGGTCTAGACTCTTTGCGTTAAAAACCCGTGAATCTAGCCATGGAAAATAATACTTTACATTTCTCTATACCGTGTTAAAAACTAGCAAGCAAAGCTGTTCTGTAGAAGGCCAAAGTTAACCAAAGACAATCTGGAAAACAAGAAAGAGAAAAAGAAGAAAAAACTTGAAATGTTCTCGTAACAAATCAAACCACATCTATCGTTCCAAAAAAGCAAAACCGTTTAGTCGTGTAATATTACAGACGTTCTAGAGTAAAAACGCAGACCGGAGATGAGCACACAGTATATAACAATACACACCGATATATTGTGTATGGAAAGGTACATGTAAGTTAGCGTTGTATCTGTATATCCCATGCCTTTCATACAGTTGTAAACTGTTTTAAAGCTCACTGAACACCATGCCTGAGATACTGGTAAAAAAGTAACTATTTTACTTTAACATGACTCTGTCACTTCACTTTCTACAAATTTGTAAACACCCTTTGGAGTTATTTTTTTTTTGGGGGGGGGGGGGTCTGGCGTGTACACTCATCTGTAACAATCACGAAAAGGAATCAGAAATGTACTCTTAAAATACTTCGCTTGGATCGGCCAGAGAAATGTTCCCCCTGTTCCACACGGGTTTTAAATTTGGCCGCCGTCGTATAAGTAAAATATCCCTGTGTGCGGTTTCCAATAGTAAACAAATAGATATATTCTACAATCAAATCGGGAGATGGCTAAGGAAGGATGGTTAAGGTGCTGGTCTCTTATCACCGAAAGATCGAGATGCCGGCTCGATTCATTCACAGGATACTTGTAGCTTTCCCGGATCTCACATGCTTGTGGGACACAACTACATGAACACGATGTTGTGGAAAGTGTACTGCCATTGCATCGGACTGCTTTTTATCGATAACACGGG
Organism: Acanthopleura granulata; assembly: GCA_016165875.1. Lineage (NCBI taxonomy): Eukaryota > Metazoa > Mollusca > Polyplacophora > Chitonida > Chitonidae > Acanthopleura > Acanthopleura granulata. The sequence continues at coordinate 5,461,110 of JABBOT010000020.1, read as the reverse complement.
ATTTTGTACTTTGAGGCTGGCTGGAGGGTAAAGGACGAAGGTTAGACCATCGCGTTTGTAGTTTTCTGGTTGTTGTGGTTCTGAATTGAAGTTACATGCCCGCTTTGTGTGTCGAGAACCCAACGAGCAAGAACCTAAATCTTACTACAGGATTTTGCAGTGCTGAAACATGTAGCCCCGTGCTCTTCATGTAATGAGTGGAAGATCTTTGGAGCTACCTGGTGCTATTAACGAGGTTGCATCTCATTTATGAAACATCGTTACACAAAGACTGAGGTATACCGTGCATGAGATGCAGAATGCCGTCATTTTAGCAAACCAATTCTTGAAATAAAAGAACACAGCATTTATCTTACAATGCCTTTCACCAATAATGTCAGTCCCCGACACCCAAATGATCGTAGAAGTATGAAAAAGATGAATTTTGTACTCACTCTTGTACGCACTCTTGTATGTGGTTAGCGTGCTAACGCATGCAGCACAATTACTCGTGAGCCCCCTTCCATGCGGTCGCTGTGAGTTCAAGTCCATTTCATGCTCCTCCCTTTCCCCATAACGCTGGTCGTATGAGTGAAATGTTCTTGAACACTGCATAAAACTTAAATAAATATATAAATACCACAAACTATATTCGTTGATTTATTAGGAGACGCTGACTTGAGCGGCACAATGACCCAGGAGCCTCATACCAATATGGTCGATGTGAACGAAAGTCCGAATCATGCTGACTTCCTCGGGGGACGCACGTGGGAAGATTTGTCAGCAACCTGCGGAAAGCTGGGGATTCCCCTGCGCTCTTCCCCTTATACTTCCACCATGATGTAGGTCGCCGTCGTATTACTGTAACCTTTTTTCCTTTCGGCGAAGTGCCCAAATCAAATAAACAAATCAATACTCAAGCAGTAGACGTTTTCCGCCGCACATTTTATCCATGACACACAAAAAGTCTGCTTGTCCAAGATAAATTCTTTTAATGTAAATAATTTGAGCATATGATAATTACAACATAGTACAAAATTGTAAGTATTATCTTTTTAGTTTGATCAGTTATGCCATAAAAACGTATGTTTATAATGAGTCTGATTTAAATCCTACTTTCAGCAGTAACTTTACCGTAACTCATTACGGTACTCAAAGTGAGTTAACATTTCAACAATACCACGAATACATCTATCAGCTCAAAGTAGTATCATTGATTTCTTCCACGATCCATCTAGCTTTATTATACAGCTTTATTCTAAGATTAAACGTGAATGACCTTCCTAACAAGAAATGTTTCTGACAACAAATGCTAAATGTTATATTATTACATTAACCTACTGCTGAATATTCAAACTGAATCTGAATAAACTGTGTGTTTGCCTCGTGAATGAAACTGAACTATCACACCGAATCTGATTAATGCTTCAACTGAATACTCATGCTGAAACTGGCTGATATCTTCAGCTCAGTACGCAAATCAGCTGACTTTGTTTACTCAACTGTGAACAGAAATGAGTAGTCATCCTCCGGGTCATGTTTATTGTACATTTTTATCGCATATTGAAATTCCTTTCGGGAAATAAAACCATCATTGTTCGTATCCATCTTAGCGAAAGTCGTCCGGACGAAATCCTCACTCTTGACCCCGTGCCTCTCGTAGTGATGTCGCCACTCGGTCAGACTAATTAGGCCGTCCTTATTCTCGTCCAGGCTATCAAATATCGCATCCACAATAACGGGCACAGTCTCACTGAGGTACCAATCCTGCCCTCTGATAATACTGTTTGCTTTGACAAAATCTTCTTCCTTTATTGACAGTTCTTCCTTGGATTGACCCAAGGCTTCGAGATTGCCTTCTCAGACCCTTTTGAAGCCTCTCGCTACATCAATGGCATTGTCCACCTTCCCCGATCTCAACAGTCGGCATGGATATTCCATGAATTCCGCAAGCGTTAGGACGCTCTTGCCGCTGAAGTTAAAAAAAATTATAAACTACTCTTAAGTTTTTTTTTTCATACATTTACCGGTCCATTTTCTGAGAATCTAGAAACATGAAAGGAAAAAATGGTGAAGAAAAAGGTCTTATAAAGGTGATGATAATGCTAATGATTTTTCTGAGAGATTAATCAATCAGAACAAAGCCTTATGTTATAGTGACAAATTACAGGATAATAAGGAAAAATTAACTGGTGTCAACATGACTGCTTCAATTTTTTTTTATCTCTTTGATAATGTAATATATTTCCTGATTAATGACATACTCGAATACTTCGGCAAGTCACTTACAAACCTTCCCGTATGTGACGTACAGAAATGTACTGAGTATAGGTGGAAGAGAAGTGATCTACAACGAACTCTAGACTGGATGTCAAAAGTGCCAAAAGAGCGCCATCGACAGGTTGCTGTCAACAAAGCCCCACAAGCAGTGAGGACTGAAGAATCTACAAATTCCTCGCTCAAGGCCGGGTTTAAACCCACAACACGTGTGAACGGTCGTTTGAAAGGCAGGTTCCTCTATAGCGACTGTGCCACCTCCCACTTCCTGGCAGCCTTATTGTAAAAGGGAACATGGGTTTCATACAGTGTTTTCCTCGGGCAAATCACTTGCCCTACCGGGATTGAAACAAAAATACTAGAAAGTGCGCGATTTAAAGAAAATTGAGTTTAATTATTTTAATGAATATTTACAGAAATGGTTAGTTTTGTTGTATTAAGATTTATCCTTGTAAACACTGGACCTTCTTGAATACAGTGGCGCTTTAACGAACCTGATGTTTACTTGCTACATGTAATATCTGACAATAAAAATGCTCCTCCCTCCTCCAAACGGATCTACTGCTGCATTCAACAATATTAAATTTGTATCATGTCATTCTTAAGAGTGATCGCTAACACTTGGTCAACCTCTGTTCTGCATAACCCCAAGCCAGTACCAATGTTCAATTCAGATTTGCCTGGACGTTTTATTGCATTCATTATAGAACTTGTTGCCATACATCGTACAGGAAAAGACAAAGGTGTTACTCAAGGAATACATATGGATAAATGTAAACTATCTTCGTCTCATTCGAAATTTGTAAATCTGTAGGCAGGTATTATTTTACATCGAGGCGTATTCTCCATACCCTACCACAAACTCAGCAAAGCAAAGCAAATTAGGTGTAAAATAACAGTGCAAAACGTTATGATGTATCCACAACCTATGAAAAGCTGGGTGACAGTATCCCAGCGCTCTTCATTTCGGAGGTAAAATACTGGACCAAATGCCTTGAACTGCGCATGGGTAGAAGTAGCCTGTAAGACCTAATTAACGCTCTTGTTTTCGGTTTCCTTGTAAGCTTGGATCACCTTAGTTCCAAGCATAAGTGGCAAGTTTTAACAGCAATCATTAAAATCAATAAAATATCCCAGCAGTGTGGCTCAGTATACAGTTTACTTATATACTCAGCCGTAAGCCTAGTGCAATGTTCTTAGTTTCAGCAACACCACCTAATGCTAGAATTTTATGTTAAAGTGAAAGGCCAATTAAAAATGAACTGTGTCTTAAAATACCTCCAATGACCTTTTTAGACTATTTTGGAACATATTCAACAGCCTGAAAAACAATGACGTCACACCGTCTTTTTTTTCCTGCTAAATACCCTTTAATTGTTAAATGTTTACGTTCTACATGAATATACATGTAGTCCTGCGCCTGTGTCAATATTTAATGCTGAATTTCAACTATCAGAATCTCCTTAGCATTTAAAAGGAATGTGTGAGGCCATTGTTCCTAAGCCTAATCAGTATGGTCCACCAAGTCCTCAGCGGAATCAAAACGTTTGACTGCCTTCAGTTTGGTGAAAAAAAATGTTGGTAAATCAGCAAAGGTATTTTCAGATACAGTTTTTCGTATATCTTTCAGTTCTCACAGTACCGCCTCCGTGGTCTAGTGGTTAGAGCGTCCCCCTCGAGGTAGGGAGATCCAGGTCTGGGTCGAGTCATACCAAAAGACAAAAAAATCGTACTTCTTGCTGCCTGGCTTGGCGCTCAGCATTGAGATGTTAGAGCAAGGAAACGGGAATGGTCGGACAGTATAACATGACTGGGTGGAGTGTCATGTCTGCTGCCTTTGGCATGATGTTATAGTGGCAGCATGGACTCGCCATGCTACAAGTGGACACACTATAAGTACACACCAGAAAGGCTCCTCGGCGTCATATGACTGAAATACCGAACGACGTTAAACCCCAAGCACTCACTCTCTCACTTAAACCAGCTTTAATTATGAGCTGCCTTTCACTTTAACATAATAAAGGAAAATGTGAAGAAAAAATTTAAAGCTCACACGTCAAAGTTCTTTGCCTGTAGGCTGACGAGATGGATATGCATAGTTCACATTTGAGTCCAGATCGATGTGCCATCGTCTAGGTCTACGATAGTATTAACTGTGTAACTAAGTAAGTATCCCTGATCCGTGTTTGCTTTTCTAGGACATCTTTAAATAAACCCTCTATATAGTGAAAGGTAGAGGCAGGAGGAAACCATTTGAGATGAAAGTATTACCTGGGTAACTAAGTAATTATTCCTTATCGGTGTTTGCTTTTCTGGAACATCTTTAATTAAACCCTCTATATAGTGTAAGATAGCGACAGGAGGAAACCATTTGAGATAGAAATATCGACAATAGTGAAATCTCACTTGTCCTTGTAGCAGGTGCTCAAGAAAATAGAGATTGCACTGCACTATTTCCTTCAAAAAGACACACTTTTGATGAATTTTCTCCAGAGGCGATCAGTAAGTTCGCTGTACACTCGATCGAGAACTCCAAGTATGATTGTAGAGACGCTGGTAGTATGGGACAATGGATGCAAAGTCTGAATCAAAGCATTTTTAAGTAGCTGCCGGATTCAGTCAAAACTTAGAGCCAAATATACTCCTGTGTTTGTAGTTTGAACTCTCATGTTTTGTGAGTTTCCACAGTTACTTCAGCATGCTCAGTTGATTTTTTCGTATCTTCCGGAAAACAGGTTTTAATATTTTTGCCAGAATCTTTTTATTAATGTGAAACGCAGAAAGCGTTTTTTCCCGATGTTTGGTGTTATCAGTGAAGACAACAAAAAGTGATTTTTGCCCGTCCAAAGTTGCCTCCCTTTTTGATTACATTTTCCGTCGGCGCCTTTCGCCAAGACTCTGAGGATATAATCTCGCATGACGCATTGAATCTGAGAGTACATGGACACAAATATACACCCGCATGCCCGTCAAATTCGGCCTGGTATGTTGAGTATTTTAACCAATTAAATCAGTAGAATTTTCTCTGAGTAAGCATAGATACAAAGACATGCCGGGAGATCTGTATGCAGGTAAGAGGGTAGGTAGGTAAATATATGTACATGGTGTGGTTATATGCCTGCTTTTTGCGCCCTTGAAGGACACCATAAAATCGTTCTATAGCAAGACGTACATTGAAAACGGGAGAAACAAATAGTACACAGATGCGTTCGTCATAAAGCGTATATTTAACCATAAACGAGAACGCCTGTATTGCGGAAAAGTTTTAACGTTGCACATACATAAGAAAGCAGGATTTCAATTTCACTAATGGATGCCAATTTCCAAATGAACTGTTCTACTGCACCAGTGTGGGCAATGATCTGAAGATAACCTATGCGAAGATTATCAGGGGTAGCGGGAGAACTATATCTAATCGAGGACATGTGCGTGTGCGTCAAAAAACGTAAATGAAAGGGAGACATTTTTACAGCGCATATTTAACAATGAGCGAGGACGCCTGTGTTACGGTCAAGTTTTACCATTGCACATACATAAGGAAAAAAGATTTGAATTTCACTCATGGGTGCCAATAACTTCATGTGGACAACGGTTGACAACATATTCGACATAATCGACCCATGATATGAGCGTGTACCGCAAAAAAGTAGATCAAAGAAAGTACTTATCGTACAGTGTACAGTTGCATGCGTGTATGTCACACCATTATATCCAAGACAGGACTTTTGAATGCGTGTATTTAACAATAAACGATAACGCCTCTGTCAAAGTCAAGTTTTAACGTTGCTCATAGATAAGAAAACAGGCCTTGAATTTCTCTAATGGATGTCAGTTTCTTAATGTAATGTTCCACTGCACCAGTAGACAATACCCATATTGTCAGGGGTAGATGCAAAACTATATTAAAGCTCCCTGGTCACTTTTTGCCTGGTCATGGCACTGAACATGCCAAAACCATGACAAAGCAATTTGACTCAGGTCATATGGGGAGAGGAAATCTGATTTTTACATTTTACAACTATTCATATGTTGAGGAAACCAGGAACACAGGAAACAGTTCCTATGAGCAATGGTTAAGTCCGAGCCCACGACAACACCTGGCATCCACTCAACCGGTTTAATTTTACTATTCAAAGCAAGAACTGGTACAAAGTCACTCTGTTAATATGAACTCAGAATTAACAAATGTGTATTAGCAAAACGAAGAGTCCAAATAAAATCAAAAATTTGTGTTTTTGAAAGGATCTTTACTGATTCACGTAATGAAAAGTTCCCTTACAAAAGTGTACTTCTGTTAAAGTATACTAACATAACACGAAGAAATTGATTCACAAACACAACCTCGAAAAGAAGTTCAGGAGATCGACAATATCTCAAAAGGACAGTGCCTCAGAGAACTTTAGTTAGGAACAATTTTATTTCTGGTAACATCTTTGTACTTTAAATGATCTGTTTTGGATTCACGTAACGAAAACTTTCCTTTCCAAAACTTGTATTGTTTTTAAGTAAACTTACACAACGGGAAAAATTTTATTAACAAACACTACCTCAGACAGAAAGTTAATAGATCCATATTGTGTCAACCGGGCAGTACCGCAGTAAAACCGTTTCCGTTTGTTAAAAGCGATTTTATTTTTGATAAAATATTTGACCTTTCTCCAGGTTTCTTGTGTGTTTTAAATGACCTTTTCGACTGACCAAATAAATAGCTTCCTTTACAAAAAGTGTACCTCTTTGGAAATATATTAACAAAGACTAGAAAACTTTTATCAGCAAACACTACCTCGAGGAGAAGTTTATCAGATCCATATTATTTCAATTATTTTTATCTTTCTCCAGGTTTTTTGAGTGTTTTAAATGACATTTTTGAATTGTCCGAATGATAGGCTTCCTTTACGAAAAGTGTACTTCTGCCGAAGTAGGCAACAAAGTGGAAAACTTTCATTAACAAACACTACCTTGAGAAAAAGTCTATCAAACCGATATAATCTCAAACAGGACGTGCCTCAGGCACCTCTCTTCGATTTTGGCAACGATTTTATTTCTGCTGAAGTCCTTCACGTTTCTCGACGATCTGCGGTTTAACTCAGTCTCATGTCGCCGGCAATGTGTGTGTTTAGGTGTGCCGCTGAAAATACTTGAACTCTGCTTGCTCTTCTTCTTTTGACCACACCGTCTTCTTAAAATCTTGGAGTGAAGACACAAGCATATTTATTATTTATCGCACTTATTCCATCATCTGATGATAAAATATGTAACAAACTTGTATCTCAACAAAGTACAGACAGGCCCGTTCATTTCTCCACAAAATGTGAACTTAAAAAATTGGTTACGTAAAAGACACCTGGTTAAGGATGGGCGCCCGACCATCAGCAGGCTGCTGCATCACTTTTTCATGTACACAACCACAGGAATCCATCATGACCTCGCCTTGAACTCTCACTGACCACATTGGTGGGAGGTTCCTGTCACCATTGTCTTGTGGCAGATTGGAAACCACTCGGCCAAAACGGCCCTGCTCTTTGTTTATAGAAGGGCCAACCCAGGTGGATTATCTAAGTGCAAAAAAACAGCATATCTCTTATGTAGACTGACCGTGTCCTGCATTTTTCTAGTGTTGTTTTCACGAGCGTCAGAATCAGTGTGCGTTGGAAAAGTATCGTAAACTTACATCACAAAAGTCAAACCAACAGGAGGTGCAGTTATGCAATTGGTTGGCACATATATTCCCTCACTGTGAGACAAAATGTAGTCAAACTGATGAAAGAGAGATAATTTCGTGCGATTACTTCTTAATATATCACAACGTACCCACCATCATTACTTACCATCATGACAGGTAGTACATCACCGGGGGTTGGAAACCAGACAACGCCCTGGGGAAATTAAGCCAAAGGGCTAAACTTTAATTTATACGCATTCATCAGGCGTGCAAACTACACCACTCATATCACTGAATCCAGTATTTATGCCAGCATCTGATTTAATGCAAGACTATCTCCAGAGAGTCCCAGAAACCAAAGCTAAGGCGTGACCATGGCCAACAGTCTTAAAACTGTTCACGTAATTGACCTGACTTAAAGTCATGTTTATAAATACCCGTTCTAGAAGTCGCACTCCTTTTTGCCCATTATCCATTCCTAGAATATAAAGAAATAACTTGTTAGTTCCTTACGTAATGCAGGAAGAGTGTTTAGACTACACGGATAGGGTATCACTATCTGCTTTCATCACAACCCAGAAAAAATCATAACACATATAATTTTGGGGTTTTTTTTTCTTTTTAACTTAGTGATGCCAATGGAATTTTCATCTTCTGTTTGTTTACTTCTGTCAGGTGTTATTACATCTGTGTTATATCTTGGATTAATCAACGTGGATATAAATCATTGCATGAAAAATGGAACAACAAAATGACTTCCAGTAAGGAAATGTTCCAGTAAGGAAATGTTAAGTCAAAATCATTCCTCAAAAATCCAATTCCCAGAAAGTTTATACAGGTTACACAGTATTTCATAGCATTACCAGCCTAGCCAAGTCACTCAGTCCAACGCAGGTAGTTCAGCAAAGAAAAGGACGGCTGAAATAATATTGACAGCGACGTTTAACAACAAGCAAACAAACAAAGGGAAGGATTGGCATTTTCCGCCATGCCGAACAATATTTCCCTTATACAGCTTTATGGTGCGAGGAAACCGGGGAAGCACAATATTGACTGTATTACTCCGCTTATAATACTGCAGTTAGCCAAGGTAAATTTCTGTAAATTGATCAGCCTTTTACCACTGCACTACATGTATTTCACAGACAAGCCCTTGTGTACCTTGTGTACATGTACCACTGCACTATTTCAGACCAACCTTTCGGATTACCGCAATTCTATTTCACTTAGCCCATATCAGCTGTTAGAAAAATTGTACTGTTTCTTTTAAATCCCACAAACGAAAAAACATTCCATAAGTTACTGATCTGACGGCATTGAATCACTGCCCAATCTGTAATTTGACTCACTATAAAAAATTATTATCATTATCTGTTAAAAGATCACATGTGACATTTACGCCTGGACATTCTTATGTACTGAAAAAAAAAAATAAAAAAACGAAGCAAAAGCAATGGAAAAGAAAACTATACCTTAGCAAAAAAGGTATTTTTGAAGACTTACATGTATCTCAAAATACATAGATTACGATGCAATATGTTTTGTTTTTCTCAGTTTCCACAATGCCGTTTGTTTTTCTGTACATCATCATTCACCTTATCTCTTGGCCTCATGTACGAGAATTCTCTCAACACTGGATCCAAGTAGTGTACCCTTTCAATATCCCTGTTTTCAACATCTTCTTCTGCATCTGTGGTCCGAATGTTATTTGTACTCCAGTCGCAGTGTAGGTGTTCTGTCTGTTTAAGAAGAGCAGTAGCAAACATAAATGTAACACTTCATCAAACTTACCTTCTTTGAACACATGTAAAATACGGCAAAATATCAGTTCTGTTACCTCATAGAACCATTCCCTAAATCTGGGAAACGTTTTTCCAGCAGTTCTGCCGATACCCCATGTAGAACATGAACCTAGACACCAGACAACATGTCTGGAGGCAGACTAAGATGAAACCATACCTCTTGAGGAGAAATATGACCAAAACTTATTAAAACTGAAAGTTCGTTATTAGAAAAAAAATTGCACTGATTGGAGCTGCTGTTTATCGTCTTCTTAACACAATCTCTCACATTAGTGTAGCGGCAGGCCATTACACAGTGTGATGGTGGGAATGCTTAAACAGTTATTACGCTCATAGACTCCCCCCCCCCCCAAATACAAGAAGACAAATTACTTGTACATGTAGGTCACGTTAGGTTTGCTACCACTGACCTAATTACAAGTCATTCATTAATTTCAAAAGTCCCATGTTGAATGTATGACTTGGTAAAGAGTAATGTTAGCTGACGAAAGAGAATCCACTTACGGTCATGTACAGTTTTCTTCTTTTTACCAGATGTTGGCTCATCTGTAGATTCAAACCTGTAAACGAAGGTAGAAAATATGTAGACAAATTGCCAGTCATAGAATGACAGCCATTATATCACGGTTGCTAAAAATGCTACATGCACATTTGCATGCTCATCTACTTAGAGTCGAGCAATAGTTCAGTTGAAATCAGTATATGTTTGAAGTGTATACCAATAGAGAGCTCATGAGTAAGCACTACACAGGTCTCTATGGATACATTCATGTGTTTCACATCATAAGTGAAACAAAGTAAAACAATTGGTGGAAAGAAGAGCGACGGAAGGCAGGGAGCAATCTTGTGGATCGGGTATGGCGATGCACATCGTCATCTCTGTCTATACATTAAAATGTACATACCACAAATCAGAAGTTTACGAGCAAAACAACTGGGGTTGTAATTTGAACAAGAAGTCCAACTGATCCATGTTAATGTATCTGTATCCACCAAAAATCAAATAGCACATGTAAAACATATGTACATGTCTGTTGTTGTGTAGTCTGGACATAAAATCCTACTTATTTATGAACTCAAGGCATTCAAATTGCACGGCAGTAGAACTGTGCAACACACTACCTCTGCCATTACAAATGTACACAAGAAGTGAGGTTCATAGCGAGTTATGTGTAGCATACATAGGCAAAACAATGAGGTACATACAAGGAGGACCATTAGATAACACAACTCCCTGTATTACGTACTGTTTATAGAGGTCAGAGGTTGCAGTGACTGTGTGCCGAGTCCTGTAGATCGCATGTCACAAATCCACAGTTTGGGCACCTCAAGACAACACTGAAAAATGTATTTTTCCACCGACCTAAAGTAGTTATTACCCAGAATCTTTCGGGAATTTGTAATAAACATTTACCACCATCAGAGCAAACTCATATTACCGGCAGTAAAAGCTATATGATAGAGAAACATCATATGTTATTCCAGAATTTCAATTAGGAAAGAAATCCAATACAAAAATAATATCCACCAGCTGATAGATTTTTCCTTTCTCTCCCACCTGAAATGACATCCTCTGAAATAAAACACACCCCATCACTAATCAGCGATAGATTTAGGCAGACTCTGTAATGTTCTGTTTCACCTTATTCGGAGAATGTTTGGATCCTGAAATCATTGCCTCAAGACAAAACCGATACACTGATAATAGATTAAAAAGTAGGACTAAAAGATAAAATAACTTGCCTATACATATGCAGTGCCCATATATAAAGACAACCAATAGCAAGGAGTTAGTTTTTGTCCAGGTCCATTCAATTAACAGAACAATTGTGTCACCTTCAACTAGAAATGAAACCTACTTAGTACACGTATTAAGATCCAACCACAAATTGCTAAAGAATCTGTCTCACACTAGTATACCAAAGTGTAAGATTGACGCACATAGTCTAATATGCGAAATATTATGCAAATATTTTATTCAGATGTGAAAATAAGACCGAGCCCACTTTTGGGGGGAAAAATCGCCATTCAGTTCACTTAAACTTATATTCGGCCTTTCTCGAAGTAAACCCGAGGATTGGCGACGTGGGTCAGGTTTGCCGGGGGTTCACGGAATACGGGTCGGACTCGAATCCAGATGTGTCCTTGTTAATTCCTTGTTTAAAGGTCAGAGCAGACACCTGCTGTTGTACCGTGAATGAAGAACATCATTCCAATCAAAATGATCTTTTATTCATTAAAAATGCCCCTATGGTTCGCTAGTTAAATGGTATTTAAAACGCCAATATTTAAAAGAGATAAAAATAAATCTTACCTTGACAGGGTAAATTGTCAGTCATCAATTTGTTTTCCTATTTATTTACCAGTTAAAAAGCCATCCGAGCAGCATAGAAATATCAATATTTTACGAGCCTCAGTGTTCTGCCTCTCTTGTTGGAACAAGATAGCAGACAGCTAACCTAGCACCGCTGAATATCGAATCACTCAAAGCTAACACTAGGCGGTTAGTTTGTGAACCATTTATTCTGGGTGGGAAGCGGTAAAGGCTGGAGGGAAGAAAAACAAACAATGAGGACAAAGTTCACACCGGAATTATAAACAAAGAATCACACAACGTGCGTTACTTAACAATGTCACACAAGTAAGGAACAATACTTTGAAGGCAACAAATCGTAGTTATCAAGACTTGGCTCCCTTGTATTGATTTATCGGGCGTGAACTCTGGGCTATACGTGTACCGGTACTTTTCAAATTATAATAAAATCGGAGTCTGAATATCTCAAATTACAACTACAAAAACTTCAGTAAGTTTACGTTAGAAACATAACGTGAAGTGTGGCCGAATATAGCCGTAATCATGATTAACTTCGTTTGTGTCCTCTACTAAAGTTTGTAGGCTAAAAGTCAGGGATCTGCCATATATGTTGTTATTGGAAAGTTCGAATGTTTTTCTCCTCAGGATTCTCTGATATCAAACAAACACAGATCACAAACTCAATTCGTAAACAAGAGATTGTCATGAAAGTTTCTATATGCAAATATCACTCACACTGTGGTGGTCTCCACGCTCACAGAATATGTCGGACTACATTGTGGCGTGCGGCGAAGCCTCATGGAGTTCTCGCGGGGTTGACACAACTGCCCTCCGTGGGCGGGTATGAGTATGATATGAATATTAAGCAGTTACGTCAGTGACTGGCAGCACACTCAGAGTGCGTTTTGGCCAACATGGGGTGTAGATTGAGGAGACAGCAACACGTCAGTGACTGGTGTGAGTCTGTATGTTTGGCCTAAGACAGGCAAGTGGAATTAAACTGGATAAAGATTGTGTTAAACAAGCGAGTTTATAAATCAGGTCCGAGTGAAGTCGGTGCTAAATGCTCGGCTGCACGTCTTTCGAGAAACTAAACTGTGTTGCTATTTCGCTTGGATTTACCTGCAAACTCTCTCCATCGTCGGTAACATCGGTGAAGTGTCCCGATGTTGAAAACGAAAACCACCCCTCGGGGATTGCAGCACACTCACCCGTCATACCAACAGAGTTCACCCGTCTGTGGACCAGTTGATATATTCGCGGACCTTAACGCCTGCTGCGTGTTAACCCATTATGGTGTACAAATATTTTAGTTACATGTACCTACCTCAGACTAAGTGTAGTTGCAATCAGGTAACAAATTTCAACATCTAGAAATAGTTTTAAAATGTTTTTATATTTTGATAGCCATGACTAACTGCAACTCTGCCCATACATGTGTGTGCGCCTATAAAATTAATCTCCCGTTTCATCCGACATTGGCTTTTGGGTTAGCCGTAGCGGACTTACTTATAGAATACTATCTATAGAGGCTAGGCCCTAGATCTTTCGTACTCCTACAGCCGTATTTTACCACCCTAACGTACTGTCCCTCCCAGTTTAATGTTGGCATCGATAAAAAATTTATTTCCGTACAAGATTTTCTGTGCCCCGTGTTGTCCAGACGTCGTAATCAACGTGGTCCGTCCGGCGCGAATGACTTTCGAAATAGATCTACCCACGAGGATTTTTATACCCGTGCACAATTACCTGAGGCTATCCGGACAACGAACATGTTAGACAGGATGGTGTACAGAAATAAATGTTGTTGATTCCCACCTCCAACTGAGATGAACAGCCAGGTATCTTGGTAAAATACGGCTGCAGGGAGTACCAAGAATGTAGGGCTAAGCCTCTACAGACGATAATCTATGAAATCTATACAATATGATTTCAGGCACGCATCTAACTACACACATTATACGTAACATAGCCGGCGTTTAGGTAGGGGGCGTCTCCAGTAATTCTTTTCATAGAAGAATTTTCTCTCGAATGAAAAAAACTATGGACTAAAACTTTCCGAAATCACAATTGTCCAGATACTGGACATTAACATGTAGATAACCGTATATATTGTTCCTGGAGGAATTCAGATCCGTGGAAACCATGTCTGATTCCAGGAGGGGTTAGAGGTGTGCTGTTCTAGGGTTAGCTATGTTAACTGACTGTACATACGGTGATGTGACTGAAAAGGATTCCGCTGGTGGCATTACAAGCCATAGCAACACGCGGACTTCGTGACCAATTTAAACCGATTTCGAAGAAGTAATTCTAACCAAATAAAATATGACTTATTAATGGGTAGGGAATTCTCTTGCTACTCTGTGTGTATATTTAGACAACAAATGGGCCAAGGATAAAACTTTAGGTTCCCCAAGTTTGTTTTTTAACTGGAGAACGACCCTGGTTTATTTCGTTCTCTTCTTGTTTTCTTCATCTGTAAACCCACTCGTAGGCACTAAACATGAAAAATACTATGACCATCCCCACCCCCCGAAAAGAACACAATCCTGTCTTAATCATAGAGTTTCGATTGTATTTTATTCAGATTTGAATCCATAAATGGATTTCAAGTGAACTTCAGAATCTTTATCTCCAATTATATATCAATCACATTGACAGATATTAACTCATTTGAAAACATTTTGGACTCACTTAAGAGTTTATGTGCAATCAATGCATTTAAACAGTTTGGTTTCAAAAGCAACCTTTATACTGCTTTCACATATTCACACCATATTATTTTCGATTAACTGCTTCCTTTTAGCCGAATGGATTGTGTCCTTTCACATCAGAGAATATCGAAGAATTCTCATATTATTCCACCGGGATTCAGTGGGAAGGATAATGGCGGAATGGTTCCACTGACGTCAGAACGTTGATCCTGGCAGAACCCTGCGGCCGTAATGCACGGTGTGGCCATTCACCAGTCAGGCCATACACCAGCCGAACGTGCCCACTGTCATAAAGTCGTGCTCACACAACGACATCACGGCCAGAACCTCCACGGCGCGACGGTGTTTTCCCCCGGGGATATTTTCAGTACACCAGTCCATGGAGTCCGAGCAGACGACCAACACCACTCGTGGATACATTTTAATGAAGAACTCTTTCGCTTTTAAGATGTACTGCTTCTGGGCGGCGGCCCCGACACTTGTGTTTATAGCTTGAAACAGTTTTTCTTCTCTTTGTGCGTGAAGGGTCACCAGCGTAAAACAACCTGAGCGTCCGTTCTATGCAAGGATTTCAAATGCTTCAACAGTACTTCAGCGCTTTTAGTGACGTCAAGCGAGAAGAAAAACTGACAGCGAAAGTCCGCTTCATACTTAGCGAAGTAGAGAAATGACTGAAAGTAGCCGTCCAGTTGGGCATGTTGATCGTTCTGGATTGACACGGTACCGTTGTCGAAGCCAGAAGACCGAATTTCAGCATGGACTTTCATCCTGGTACACATTGAATTCCTGTGAATTCCTCTTGGAATCCCACGTCTTGAACATGTCGTTAATGGCATCACGATCGTCCATGAGCGGAGCCATGCCATTGGATCTTGAGGTATCACACAATAAGGCATACTGGAATATACGATTTCCCAGACCACCCACTAAGGACTTGCACAAAAAGTACTTTTCCAGGGGTTCTTCGCTGAAATTCTTTTAAACTGGAACAAGATTTTCTTGATCTTTCTGTCCAACTAAGCAAGGAGTAGCCAGTGGCTCTTATCCAAGGCAGGCACCATTAACACAGGAGGGCCCAGATAGCTGCAGCTGCACGGAAACGGTGTACGACGGACGATCCCTGGAACAACAGTTACCGCAGCATTAACTCGTGAGGCTGATTGAAATCATCACACAAGAGATAACAAATGTTCTAAGGCGAAGCATGAGCAAACCCTTAGCATGATCTTTCAGTACATAGCTGTTCAAGTGAATCTAACCGGCAGCGTCAAAATGAAAAAAAAATTCATCTTGTAAAGTTGCCGTGAAAAGCCGTTGTGGTCCTGGTACAGGTACAAGTCCATGCGATTAAATCGAAGACCCCGAAAAAAAGTTATAGTGAGTAAAAAGACCTTTAAAAACTGTAGCTAAAAACCCGTTCACTGTTTTTTTTTTTTGTTTTTTTGTTTTTTTGTTTTTTTTTTCACATTTAGTTTTCACTCAATTAAATACACTCAAGTACTTTGATTTTATGGCAGGTGGTAAGGACCATATTGATAATGTGTGTCAAGCACGGAGTCACAAAAACTTTGGGTACACTGTTATGTTCAGCTCTGAATATATTTCTGGAAAGCCGTTCTCCTGTAATGTGTCCCTTTGCGTAGAAAAGCTAGCATATTATTAAAGTTTTGCTTGATGGCCAGAGATCAACATGACGTTACGGCTAACACACATTATCAAAATGGTCCATGAAACACACCATGGAAGCAGTATGTGGCTGCATTTAATTTGGTGAAAAAAATCAGCAAAAATCATTGAAGGTACTTTGAGATACATTTTTAGTAGCCTTTTTACTCCCCATAATTTCATTGTTTAAGTGGTCTTTTCCTTTAAACGTTTCCTTTTATGTGAGTAACACGATCTGTAATTTATTCCAAGTGAAGAATTTTAATTTTGTTGAAGTTTTTCTTGTGTCACACAGATCAGGGATTTTTTGCATTTACTTTAAAAAAAAGTGCGGTAAAATAATTCGAGAGGGGTGATATGGTGGTTCTCTGGCAAAAGTATGATTACTTCTTTAAATTAAAAAATCAACCTTACACGGGTGTCTCATTCGGGATACTAGAATCCCTCAGCCGTGAAATTTTGCGGACTTTTTTATTTCACATTCTTATTCTCCATTCTCCTATCATTCCTCTGGCATGAATGTAAAAACCAAGTTCGAAGTGTAAATATCTAAAATTTGACAAAAGTAAAACATCTTCTGAACCAGGGCAGTTGTGTTGTCTTAGTTTCCCTTGGTTTGAGTGATTATTGCCTCCTTGCTATAAATTGTGCATGGCTGCTTGTGCAGCCTACCCCCGCAGACTTGTTAACTATAACAACAATCTTAATCATGGAACATTAGTAGGTTAAAATGAGTAGGTACATATGTTAATATTTTAAATTTACGCAGGACAATTTATGGTTAAAATTAATTGGGAAACTAATTAATGACGAATTTTGTCAGACATAATGCTCCTCCTGACATTTTGGCCGTTTTCTCCTTTCCTATTTTTGAGACGGTTTTGCGGTGAAACACTTTAATTTCTTATTTAGTTTTCAGGATAATGCTATGAAACTTTGTACACATGTATCGAAATACCCATGCTTAAAGATACTTCTAAAAGAACATCAAAGTTTCCAACTTGTTAAATTCTTGATTACTGTGTACTCTGTAAAATGACTCTGTACAAATTTGCATGTCCACAATGATGATTTATTAGTGGTACACAAATTGGGTATCACTGACACACGTCATTGTGAATGTATTACCCAAATGACACAAAATGTATACTGCTGGTACATACAGATTATGTAGACGTGCTTTTTTGTCGCATTAATCTGTACCACTAGCATACAGTAGTTTTTAGAGAATAAAACCAAACTCTAATAAATAAAGGTGGTATAAAATACACAGGCAGTTCAGTAGATCTCTTATTTTTTATTACTGATTTACGCCGTACTCAAGAATAGCCCACCTATTCGACGACGAACAGCTGTATGCGAGGAGAAAACCGGACAGAGCCCGGGTGAAACCGACGACCATCCGCTGGTTGCTGGCGGACCTCTCCACTAAGGCCCGCAGAGGAAGCCAGCGTGAGCTGGACTTGAACTGACAGTGACAGCATTGGTGGGAGGCACATGAGTCCTTACCCCGCGCTGGCGCGCTAACCACAAAGGCCCTCAGGCGATCTTTAAGACTGTTATCAACTCTACCATGTCTAAGGACCACACCATCTGTGACTGGCATGCTGTCTGATGTTAACTGCCTAAATAGTTGATATTGGTAACACTGAGACTGGTGTGTATATGTAGGTATGTAAGTTTTTGTTTTACGTCTTGCTCAACAATATTATATGAGTTGTATGGCGAGGGGAAGTTCTTAGAATGGAATATAAATACTGTTTCTCTAAAACCTGATGCCGAAGACACCAGATATGGCATCCCACCAAGAAACGACATACTGACATCGGGTCGACCAGTCCTCTTTTCTTGCTCTAACCTCTCAGTGCTGAGCGTTAAACGGGGCAAGAACAAGTACTCGGATCTAGCGAAATCCACCAGGCCATCGAGACAGTCCCCTCTGGGGTTGGTAGTGTCGGATAGTGTATACAAAGAATCAAAGACAAGCCGTTGTCGTGGCAGCAGTTAATCTGCTCCCGACTCAAGAATCTTTCTCCCCGCGTTTTGGGTTGATGCTTTATTTCAGAAATGTCTGTCTAGGGAACAGCTCTGGTTTACTTTCGCCGCTCTTGTTTTATCCATTAGTATATGGTGCAGGCATATATATATATATCAAAATCCTTCCATGCGGCGTTAGAAATAATACAAATAGAGAAATAAATAAATCATTTAATAAATTATAACTAAATGAGCACTCTGGGCACTTTAAGCGAAAAAATTATATTCCATTAACTACACAGTTTCGACCATAGCCCTGAGGAAATATACACAGCAAGTATACACAAACAAATAACAAATACATACGTGTCAAACGTTTTCCTGTAACAGTAGTTTTGACCGGGATTCCTTCTAATGCATTTAGATTTGAATATATCAATGTAGGGTAGAACGTTTTCCTTGATCTGCATTGCTCTGATCCCAGGCCCGTGTATTGCATCCACGTTTGAGTATATCAAGGTATCGCAAACCTTTTCCCAGCCCAGCACATTAGATATCGCTTTTGGACTTGAAAACAAAGTGAGCAGTCATAATGCGTTTGACTTTTTTAGTTATTTCTTTGATTATTACTTGTCACCACACGGGAGAACTTTTTACCTATATGCGATGGCGGTCAGTGGGGAGGAAACCAAATCGCCGATCGAAACTCTCGACCTTTGGCAAGTGACAGACAAACCTGCAACCGACATAGAAGGTGGCAGAATCGAGATTTGAACTCCCGACCTTCGTGAAATTGTGGTTTTATACCGGTCAACCTTGACCTCCCGAAGATCCAAGCGTTTTGAAAAGCCAAGAAGAAAACAATCACAAGATGAAGATTTTCTTCACAAATTGGGGTGGACGTGTATTGAATTTATTTAGTGGTTAGTTTACAAAGAGAAATTTAATACAAATTAACAATAAGTAAATAATTGTCGATGAATTAGTACTTTGTTCTCCATTGATGCCACACTTAAAAAATGAATCTTCCGGCAAAGTTATCAATACCGCTGGAGGAGTCATAAGCCTTAGGTGGCTCTGGAAGGACAAAAGTAAAAAGTTGAATTACACGAAGTAATGAATGGATGAATGAATGAATGAGGGAGCGAAGTATTGTAGTCGTAACATGACGACAACTTATTGGGCCCAGTGCATCAGTGGGCATTCAAAATAAAACAAAAACACATAATCTTTAAAGCCAACTAAATTAATGCAGTTTAGAGTAAAATCTACAGAATTCTAATTCTTGAAATTGCATATGTGTCAGCGAAAAATTTATATATAGAAACTTATATATAAGAATATTATATATATAAGAACTTTTTTAACTGGAATTTTAACTAAACAAGTTAAGAATCTTTTGTGACAAGGCATTGTTATATTATGTTTGTCCGTGTTTTCCATTTTACAAATTTTATTAATGATTAACGTAGCACCCAAGATTTCGAAGAAAAATTCAGCATGTCAAGAGTATTCCACCGGCTTTTGGACATTGACTGATGAACTTTCCCATCACAAAGCTTTCCCACAGAACGACCCATACTCGCGTGTCATATTTGTGTAATGAGAGCGGAAGATCTTCGGTGAACTTCATGGCAGGTC
Source organism: Acanthopleura granulata (assembly GCA_016165875.1). Lineage (NCBI taxonomy): Eukaryota > Metazoa > Mollusca > Polyplacophora > Chitonida > Chitonidae > Acanthopleura > Acanthopleura granulata. Next base: position 5,441,079 of record JABBOT010000020.1, on the reverse strand, counting down.
AATTAAACAGGGCCATCCACTACGTACAGTATTGCCACCAAAGCCCCAGAGAAGGCGAAGATGACAAAAAAAGGTTTCTTTTTTGACAATCTTAAACCTACAAATAGGTGCCTGGCATATTTGAAAACACCCTTTTTTTTTCGAAATGGTATGATCGGAGTAAAGTTTGTCCAGTATTACATAACACTGAAATCTTGCCGTTACCAATTGTCCAAAGCTCGTTACGAAGGCTGTCTTTAAAATATTGTATTGTATTTATTTGTTTGTTTTTGTGCTGGACGAACCAGTGTCTGACCTACACCTTTTGCCCTCTGTGCACATTGTGAAATGCATTGGGATTCGGTCGCGTGTTCTCGAGGCTTTTGTGTATATGAGTTTTCGTGTCGTTGCACATAGAGCGTGCATTCTGAAAAGATATACCCATGTTGTAAACGTGTTTACGAGCTAACCATCCAGACGTTTCCTGTCGTTAGTCTATAAATATGAGCGAGGAAGTTGTTAGGCTCGGAGTCTTTTACATAAATTCACGTGAGAACAGACATATTTATTCTCGTCCACTTAGAAGGATTAGGTGGGATTTGGAGATATTGGCTTTCATGCAATTCTACATATGTCATTTTATGCTCCATTTTTCTGTACATAGCACTTTGTGAGCTTATGTTTCGCCACTGCCTACTTCGTTTGAGACGTTTTTTTTTTTGGAGCTAGTGTTGCACATTGTCTCTGTGCAGTTACGTACATTTCATTCCAGTTTATCCTGAAAGTGACTTAGTGTATATTTCTGATGATTTAAACATACATCGTCTGCTCGGCATCATCACTGCTATTGTCAACCCACCCTCCCATGAAAGTAACACCTTGTCGGGCAGTTTGATATATATCACAGTCGGCGTCCCGTGCCCTCTGCTGTTCGTCACTTCATGGCGATTCGAGAATTCCAAACACTGTATTCTATATTTACATGGACTTACTTGCCTTTAGAATATCCCACCCGGATTTGAACGCCACCATTAGTAAAGAGCTATATATTTTGTGCAAATATATATGTATTGAACCTATTCTAGCGTCTTGTTGTTTCTTTGTTTGATCTTGTGGAAGGCCTGTCGCTGTCTTAGAGTTGAAGAAGCGATTTGTTTATCATTTTTCCTCTCCGATAGTAGTACCCTTACAAAGCGTGTTCTCAGAAAATTCAGGCACCACTTTGCGGTGTTTGCAGTATGTGTAACTTACTTGGTAAGTTATCGAACCATGCAGACATAAAGACGCGTAAGAGTCAGGTTCCCTCATTTTCAGCAGTGCCTGGAACCCTTTCCTGATTGTTGCATTACTCCAGTCCACGAGGTCATCCAACATATCTGGGAGGTACTTACTGGCCAGTTCTGGTGGAGCAATAGCCCTCCAGTTGTCGCTTAGTACAAAACATATAAAATATCAAAGCAAAAAGTGATTCGTTTAGCTACAACAGTTCTTTGATCGATTGGTGTTCCAATTAGATTAGAGACGTGAACAAAATGCTATGGAATTCGACGGGAAAAGTATGAGTTAATTCAGCAATGTCTCTTTGGCTAATGGTAATACTGTGTATATGGTCGAGCGATAGAGACGCATCGGGTTTAGGTAATGTACAGTTTCGGTAAGCTGAAGGCCTATACTTACGCCACGGTGATTCCACCAAACTTTGCCAGAAATGATGGCCTCGGCACTGAATTGCACAAACTCATCGGTATTTTTGGGTAATATAGTAGGAAAGCAATGCACATTTCTTCCCTGGTGCTCTGTCCGCCCTATTTGTAAAAAAAAAATCCATAACGATTTTGTCTGCAACCAATGGTAATTTATAAATGAATGGAGTTGTAATTAGACGTCCTGTTCCCAGCATCATATAGTTGTCCCAGACTTTAGCCAGGCTTAGCCGTAACCTCAAAATAGTTTAAAACGTCAAGTTTATTGACTAAGTTGAAGTAAGTATACCATGAATTGTTTTTGACTTCCATGTAAAAATTAGAATTAGCATTTCACTTTAAATTTAAAAAGTCTATGAATAATATTACAAGTTAAGGCTAAGCCTGACTTAACCAGCTATATGATGTTAAATTATTTGTGTATAAACAGTAAATTGAGATAAGATGAATAGATTACCTAACTGGTTAAAAAATGCATTGTATTAAAACCGATATTGTATTTCAATTTTGCCTGGTGTGACGTCACACACGAACACATGATTCGTTACCAATCGCTGACGTGAAGCCACAAATCATAGTGTACTTTCAAACGTTCTTAACGTCATCTCCTCCATGTGAGGAATATTTTAAGGTCTTAAAATTAAAATTGTACTGGTCGGTTAACGCGCTAGCGCAGAGGAATGACTCAGAAGCCTCTCACCAATGCGGTCGCTGTGAGTTCAAGTCCAGCTCATGCTGGCGTCCTCTCCGATCGTACGTGGGAAGGCCCGGCAGCAACCTGGGGATGGCCGTGGGTGTCCCCGGGCTCTGTCGGTTTCCTTCTACCATAATACTAGCTGCGATCGAACAAGTGAAATATTCTTGAGTATGTCGTAAAACACCAATCAAAAAATCAATAAATAAATAAAAATGTACTGAAACAGCCGAAGATTTTGTTTTTGAAAGAGACAATATTGGAGAATTATCGCAAAATTTCGGTTCAATCAATTGAAATTGAACCTTTTGTGTTTTTCCTCCACTAGCCGACATATGCACTTTCTGAAATGTAAATCTCGGTATCTTGGGATTCTTGGGCGGAGGGTGGGGTTAAGCAATAATGAATTTTCCAAAACGTTTCCTTTCGACCAGAACTAGGAAAGTTAACGTATGCGCGAAAAGCAACGAGTATTGTGGATGGATGTAGAAGGCCGCTCGGCCAACTTCATGCACAGTAGGCGCTTACACTTGATTCCATTCTCGGCGAAAGCAATTGTGGTGTCGTGACGTCACAGAAAAACTGAACATATATGATGTCACAGAAAGACTGAATATACATGACGTCACGGCAAGACTGAATATACATGTAAAAGATGCTTGCGCCATGCGATTGACTTTGTGGATCAACGTTTAGACCTCCCCTAAAGTTGAACATTCATCAAATTATGCATATTGCAAAAAAGTTCAGAAAAAGGTGTTCTTCCAACCCAGTTTGTCTTTTTTAGATACATTTAAGAGTACTGCATGCTAAGTTACTTCATCAATTCAAGGCATATAAAAGTCCACACATGGAAATTCTCCCATATACATATATATAATCTCGAAGAAGTCTGCGTCGTCGAAGTTAAACATTTTTAGCAATGGAGTTTGCTTTATTCAGTTGGATTTGCTTTATATCATTTCAATATTTCTACCTAGTTTTTATTCTGACCGTATTAACACTTTAGGCCTAAGAGAGTTTTGTAATCGTGCAGAACTGACCAATTCTATGAGCCATGCACATGAATTTGTCAGATTTAAACCCGTGCGGAACTGTGTCCAGCAACAAATTAAAGGAATAAAAAGAAATGGACACAAATCAGGCAGTCAGATTAAACCCCATTTCATCCCTCTTCCAGAGATTTACGCCACACGGAGGGTCGCGTTTGTGCTAGCCATCCCCGGGAACCAGGGTGAAGTCATTCATGTCCATAGTAAAGCCTTGGAGTCGTAAAGTTCTATAGATGAGTAGAACTGCGCAGTAGTTAGCAAGTGCTAAAGGGTTCTCGATTACGACAAGAGTGACGTCCCTTCGCGACGTGACGTCGTCGTTTGAGGTCAGCTTTGAAACAAAATTTTACGTATGGTGGTACACAGAATATAGAAAACTAAAAAACAGTATTACTAGTCAGAATTTCTGACCAGTATGGAAAAAAATGATGTCAAAAGCAATGGAAAGTGCGTCAAAAACGTATTTACAAATATGATCTTCAATATTTTTCCTTAATATTTTTTCAGGACAGAGATTTCGAAATATTTTCTATGGTGGGCAATTGGGAACAACTTTTGGCATCTATCGTCTTTGGTTAATCATGTTCTAAATAGGGCCGCATATCTAATAAATGTATTTAAATAAAACCTAGTTGTTTATCTTTAAACAAATGAACTTAATTTTGAATTTTGATGATATTAAGAAAGTATTCATATAAACATGAACACGATGTGAACATCGTGAACACGAACAAAATGATAAATTCTACTGCACAAATATTTATCCCACAGGTGTTGCATCCTCATTTACAACATTAGTACACATGTACTATGTATAACAAAAGGTGATTTCAAATACCCACCAAAGAAAAGTAATTTTCAAGTTATAGAAAAATCGAAAAAGAGAATATTGAAGACCGCATTTACAAATAACCCTTTCGCACTCTTTTACCCGAACTTGATGTAATTTTATGCTTTCCTCTCCTTTAATGATATTCCCCTGATATTTCTGCCTCAGCTCTGATACTGTCATGTAAAAAACAGGCTAGAAGCCCCACCATGCCGCAAAACGGCGATGACATTTTTACACTGGGTCACGTGATTAAAAAACTGTGCATTCTAATGGCTGCGGAACAGCGCAGTCATAAAAAAAAATGACGTAACGCGCGGTATCAACCGGCCGCGTTGTAATTATTGCACCGTGTTTTGAAACTCAAACTTTTGGGTATCTTAAGAATACTGCTTTGATAGTTGATGAAAATGAGATTATTCTCTTCCAATTAAAATAAAGAAACGTTTTAACTTCAAAAAGATTTTTGGCTCCAAAAGAAAACAGGATGTTTTAAAAAGTCTTAAGAATTTAAGATAATAGATATTTCTTACCGGGGGACGAAAACAAGACTTTCCTGATATTTTATTATTTGCGCAAATGTTTACAAATATTTTTATATTTACAAATAAAAGCTTAACTCATTAAAATGTTTGACTTTAGACAAACCTAAACCAAAACGTTCGTCTTTTTATTCACTGTTGTTACCACGACCGATAACGTTGTAAAAACGTCTGACAATGTTCAAACGATTTAAACCGATCCTGTAGTAATATTTTACCCACACTGTAGTAATCTCTTTTCTGTCCTATGTTTTAGCAGGACATTACCGATAATTTAGTAATGTACAGAAAAGTTGTAGCATTATCGGTTGTATTTTACAACAGTATCGGTCGTTGTAACAAAACTCGATCAGTCAAGGAGGAATACAGCATCGGTTTGACTACGGTGATATCGATACCCACTACATTATCGGTCATAACACCAGTTTTGTGCTGTGTGGACAGTTTTTTGTGGCGTTCCCTGTTGTAGACGTCTACCTTAACCGCCGTTGAGCATATAACCGCCGGTTAAGGATTTCAGTACCCTGCATAGCAGTGGATCTTGTAATGCCATACGTCATTTCACAATAACGAACTATTGCATTACACAGACATCTTGCCTTCAAAAAGGAACAATCAACGCAAACAGATTCCATGACGAGACCATTAGATTGTGGCCACTTTTGTAGCTGCGCATCTGATTGGCCGCCAAACGTTGACGACGTTTTTTTAAAATCACTCATGATTGGATAAACGCTGCGTCGACAATTCGATCCCGTTCGTATAATTGATCATGTGGGATGCTTACCAAAGTAACGTTGCGTCTCTTCTCCGAGTTGTAGAAACATTCTGTCACGGTGTGGTCGCCCTATAAAAAACAACTAAAGTGTTTTGTCACAGGCATGGTGAATACATCAAAAAAGAATATGTAAGAATCTCCACCAATGAAATGTGTTTATTTTATCCAATTTATGCCCTGGTAGAGTTCACACCCTATGTCAAGGGAATGCAGATACATATGGCAATTGAGACTGCCTTTGTTTCTTAGCTTTGTCGCGGTTCAACGTCGCTTTAAACACTATTTCGACCATATCACAACGATGTCTCCATGTAGCAGGCCGGAGTCAGTGCCGACATATTGATGGTACTGACTCAGTGGAGCGTCATGCCAAAGACATCGATTACTATTATCACTGTTACTATCATCGTCGTCATCATTATCATCACCATCATCAATATAATAATTGGTGATGCTGATTTCTGATTTTACTCACCCGACGAATTGAAACTTCGCTTTTCCTAACCCTGAAATTCTGTAGATTGAAGTCATAGTTCATATCTTCAGCGATTGGGTTGAGCTCAACTCCTTCCCGGAAGTGACGTACCCGCACCGCTCGTCCAATCAAGTGGGTGTGCAGCAGGTACCCGACGATCTTGATTTCATCCACTTCGCCTGCAGTCATGGACTAATGCAAAAGACAAAGAAGTGTTTTTATTTCAAGGCTTGGAGTCTTTGCAAAAACATATTGATATTAAAATGAAGGAGTGAAAAATATGCGCAAAGTTTGTTTTTGGATTATTCTTGATGTAGGAGATTCGTGAATGAAAAGTATTCCAATTATCATAATGTTCGCCATAAATAATATTTTACATAGTAACGTTGGATTTCACAACCGCGTTATATTCTAATTTTTTTTTTAGTGTTTCCTACTCAAGAAAATTTGAATTAAACCAGGGCGACCAGCATCAAGGTGGCAGGAAACCAGACAGACATCCCAACCTATGGCCATGAGCTGGACTTGAACTCACAGATATTACATTGGTGAGCTGCTCCTGACTCATTGGGCTATGCTAACGCACTTGCCCTTCTATATTGCTTGAACAAATGTCCTAACTCGCAGGTGAATTATTATATTTTTTTACTAAACCAGTCATTAAAATTAAATATTTTGGTGTAAAACATAGACCCTTTTTTTAAACTGAGATCAATTGTTTCCCGATCATGTACCCACCTATGCATAGGTGACATATGGTCGAGACACCAGACGTAGTGACAAAGGTTAAGATCTTATTGTAAGTCAGCACTGTTGGGGCTTCTGCTGTTTATTTTCAGTATTGTATCGGGGTCTCCATGGCCGAGGGAGTTAGTGTGCTATTGCAGTGTTTTAAGCGAGATGCCTTCACCAATGCGACGTCAATTCAAGCCAAGCTGATGCTGTCTTCCTCTCCAAGCTGCAGATGATGGTGGTTTCTTTTCCTGAGCTCTGCCCGGTTTCTTCTCACCATAATGCTGGCCGTCATTGTACAAGTGAGGTATTCGTGAGTATGGCGTAAAACAGATATGAACTAAATAAATACATCAATATGATACCTGGCACCCTTGCTTTGTCAGGTTACAGCTTGGTTCAATATGGCAGCCTGTAAAGTCAGTCATTATTCCACTCTAACGTATTATCTTGTGGATATTAACCCATGCTTCACCCTATCGAAGCCCTGTATTTGTTTTCGCTCACATGTACACCTATGCAACATGTCATTGTTACAACAGTGCAAACATTTAACTGAATGGTACACGTAAAATTAAAGTTTGCGCAAAAAGCCATCAATAGCTTCGAAGAATAAAAATGTAGAATAAAAAAAAATTGTTTTATTTGTTGTGTAAAGACATTCCCACGCTCAGATGGGCAATCTAATGTTTGTGCCATTTTAATGGCGTGCTTTTTTTTCGATTTAAACTTATAAAGCTTACACCATTTTTCATGTTTTCACGTGCATACATGTGTTAAATGTAATGACAACACAACACGTTTAGTAATTCTAGACTAGTGACGTCTAACAAATTGCATTCAATATTACTGTAATGTTTTACCGAATTCTGCTTAAGCCATGGAGTTAGGGGGGTGTAAGTTATCACTTTCCAAATACGCACAGGAACAGTTAGAATAAAACCCAACCTGAGGTGAAATGACAAGAGGCCGGATTTCATTGGCAACCTGCAACCATTTGACAGCTATCACCCTGTTGGCGCTGCTCTGGTCTTACTCTCTGCACTGTTGTCTTTTACATTTATATTTCTTTTATATTTTCTTCATTAAGCCTATATACCGGCCTAAATGAATACAAGCTTGTTCATAGCGTTCCACGGCAGAATGAGTGACTGTGAGAATGTTCGCTTCAAAAAGAGTCCTCCTTTTTCAAGTATACCGGTATAGCGGACTAAATGGATAATATAATATATAAAAGAAAATATTAAAATATTTGAAAGTATCCGCCATTACATAACAAACACTCAGCGATTTAAACAATACTCAGAGATTTAAACACTTTAAAACAACGAATTCTTATTGTGCCAGTAATACCTATCCATGTACTGCGTGAGGTACAGGCTGATCTTCCTGTTGCGTCGATTGGGCTACGTGAAGTGTATTGAACTGATAAGGATCTGCGGTATCGCACTTGTATAGCACCGACTGTTAGCCTTCCAGCATAGAACTCTTAATATTGTATACATTTTTGCTTGTTTCCTGTAGAATGACCTGTAAGTTTTGTAGAACACGCTTATTTTTACTATCCTAAAAACATTTTCCCGGAGATCTCCACGTGGACACAGGCTGTGGAAAGTCCTGTATAATGAGAAAACATTTATATGAAATTAAATTAAATGGATACAAACCTCTTCATAGCATCCCGCCGTGCAGTGAGTTACTGTGAGAAAGTTCGGTTCATAAGGAGGGATAATCTGGGTAGGACCGGGAAGTGTTCCGGTGGCAATGATGGCTGCGTCGTGTTGCCTCAATTCCGGTGTAAAGATCAGCCTCAACCCTGATGAGTCCACCATCCCTGCAATCCAGACCACAGTGTGGGTTGACGTTATGCCATTTTTGGCACATTTTACCATGGAACTGACTTCTTATTTTATTTATTTATTTGATTGGTGTTTGACACGGTTGTCAAGAATATTTCACATATACGACGGCAGCCAGGATTATGGAAAGAGGACACAGGGAAGAGCCCAGAGCAAACGCACAGTCATCCACAAGTTCCTGGCAGACCTTGCCCCATGATGTCGTAGAGGAAGCCAGCAGGAGATGCTGAAGGACTGGAAGTTAAGGCGACCGCAGTGGTAGGAGGCTCCTGGTTCATTGTGCGTTGGGAATCATGTTAATACCTGGGCTAAGAGGCCCCGGCTGGTATTTAACATGGTGTGCAGGTATGTTTGATTTCTGGCATGGGTCAGGTTCGTGAGTGAAGAGCCTTGTGAAAACTATTCAAATTCTCATAGCTTTCACCAGATTCCCAATCTTTAGATCCACATTGCCACTTTTATCTTCAGTAAAATTATCAATATTCAAATAATCCTTTGGTTACGGATTGTCACTTTTATACCCAGTAAAATTCTCATGACTTACATCACTTTACCGAACTTTCGCTGCAGTTTATCCCTTTTCATCGGTGATAAAATTACCAACAATTTACGCAAACCTTTAATTACGGATTGTCACTTTTATGCCAAGTAAAATTCTCCTGACTTGCACCAGCTTACCAACCTTTAGCTGCAGACTATCACCTTTATCCCCGGTATTATCAGCATTTACACTAACCTTTACTTACGGATTGTCAGTTTTATCCCCAGTAAAATGCGCATGACTTGCACCAGTTTACCAACCTTTAACCGCAGATTGTCACTTTCATCCCCACTGAAATCATCAATTTTTACACCATCCTTTCGCTGTGGATTATCATTTTTATCACTAGAAGCTTACCGGCTTTTAGCTGCCGATTATCATAGTGTATTTCCACAAGAAGGAGGGTGGGATCCTCCTCTGTGCCGAAAGGAATTCCCACGTGATCCGGCAGGTACGTATTCTAGAACACAATCACAGCGAGGATTAGAGAAAACATCAATCATTTATAAGGTGCAGTGGGGAACTTTTCCCTCCAACTGTTCGTTTGCATGTGTGCTTCGCTTTTACGTCATACTCAAGAATTTTTCAGTCACATGATGACGAGGGGTCCTTAGAAAGTAGCCTGCTTGTGACGGCGAATCCATGCAGCAAAAGTGCCGTCACCACTGGAGCCTCATGCCGAAGTCACCAGACCTGACACCCCATCCAGTCACATTATACTGACACTTGGCCGACCAGTCTTTCCTTGCTCTAATCTCTGAGTTGTGCGAGGCAGAAATAAGTATCAACGTTTGAAAGTTTTGTTGTAACCCGACCCGGCACTCATCTCGGGGCTACCGGCCTCCAGAAGAAACTCGGGTTACAGTTGTGTAGTCAAGACAGCTTGAGAGAGAATCGCCATCTCGCGGAAAAGGTACCCGATTTTTGAAAATGTTTCTAACGTAGGACAACGGTTATTAAGTGCTCGTAATGTTGAGCGGAATTAGAGCTAGCGACTCCTGAGTTTAAGAGATATCTGTCTTACCCCACCGCCGATGGCCCAACCGAACAACATAGCGTTGCAATTCCACCAGTCGAGGGGCATGTTCCGGTGTGAACACTGATGTTGTATGTCGAAGCTTGACTCACTCACGTTGTTCAGACATCCATAAATCAAGATGTGATGCACGTGCATCTCGTGTCCATCTTGAATAATTGGTTCTACCTGGGAGTAAAAAATGACTTTTCTTTATCTCTTAACGGTACCAATATGAAAGGCTACGTCATCTATAATGAAAGATGAGCAGCGATGATATTTATTTATTTATTTTATTGGCATTTCACGCCGTATTGGTATATTACGTCGTGGAGAATATTTCACTTATACCACGCCGGCCAGAAATATGGTGAGAGGAAACTGAGCAGAGCCAGGGGAAACCCACTACGACATGCAGGTTGCTTTCAGATCTTCCCACGTACTCCTGGGAAGGAAGCATGTATGAACTGGGCTTGTAGTAACAGCGAAGCGAAAAACGACATTTTTGTCAACTTATCTCAGAATTTTAAACCAGCTTTTCATGATAAGCATGAATAATTACCATATACGCTAGTACCAAGAGAATAGGGAGACAGACTGCCTTTCTCACTCTTCCTGGTGTGCAAGGACGAGTAGTCCTTCTGATGCAAGCATAAAGTGTGTCTTCTTGGGGCAGGGCGAATCCATGACGCCAAAGTGCTGCCGCCACTGGAACATGATGCCAAAGACACCAGACATAACATCCCACCCAGATATGTTTTACTGACAGTGCGCCGATTAATCCTGTTTCCTTGCTTAACCTCCCAATGCTGAGCGCCAGGCGAGGCAGCAACAAGTAATATTTTTAGAGTCTTTGATGTGACCGGACCTGGGTTATAGTCCCGAGGCGGACACTCTACGCAGCAGGCCTTCGAGGCGGTCGCACTAACACGAAGATTTACCCCAATCAATTGGTGTTTTCTGTTGAACTTTGGCGGACGAAACGAGCGGCACGAGTAATAAGTCTCCCTAGCTGGTAGCTCCACCTACAAAAACAAGGGGGACAATACAATAACAAATCAACAAGCTCAATCATTTATGCAGTGCTGAACTTACTCCGGGTGATAGCGGCATTTCGGCGGTTGATTATTCGGTTTAATTCAAAATTTTTTTAAGTCCTGAATTTTTTCTGGCTCTGTCTGGTTTCCTCCCAGCATAATGCAGGGCACCGTCGTATTATGTGAAATATTACTCAGTATGAAGTAAAACACCAATCAAATAGATACTTGAAGAAACCTTTTTTCAAGATCTGATAACGAAAATGTACCAAATGTTTCTAGAATACAGCGTAAAACTTTAAGGAAATACGAAAATGTACAGTCTATAAAATAGGTAATGTTTATAGTAAAGCATGGCAAAGGAGGCCGGAAAAGAAGAAAAACCAAGAGAAAAAGGCAGCTGATCCATAGAACATGATCATCTCTGCATATTCCACGTACTTTTACATGACCAAAAAACCCAGTAAAACTTCCAGAATTGCCTTCAGATGGGTCTATATATACTTAAATTAGTTACTTAAATTAGGCACAATAATATACAGCTTGTTGCATGCATAGTTTTGTAAAGACACAGTCAAGATTTGCAATGATCATTTGTGCAAAACCCCACAATTCTCCTTTTAGTAAGTTTAGAGATTCGTACCTTAGTGACAAATATTTTAAAAGTCATTAGTTAGGTTAATATGCAAAATTTGTCAAAGAGAGACGTATAAAAGCCAATGGGCACAGATATAAAGCCCCAGTTTTCACTTCCGCGAAAGTTACTGAACCTCCAAGTTTAGAAATAAGAGGTGAAGTGCGAAGAACGGGAAATATTCGTATGCAAGCAGAAATGGAGAATGCATGCACGGCTTTCAGAAAAGGTATGCCCTACAGTAGTTGAATACCCGGGCCTACATAAAAGTATATACAGATGATCGTTGCTACCGTTCATTTCTTTGCTTGTTTGATTGTTAGCTTTGTTTGGTTCTTGTTTGGTTTATGTTTCACGTCATTTTCTGCATTATTTCTGTCATGTCACATCGGTGTCTCCTTGTAGCAGGCCTGACCCAGGCCTGCAGGTCACCACACCCAGCCATACCATACAATAGACCTAACAAAAATCGTCAAAAAGTCAACGCTGAAGATGTGTTCGTCTGTGCACTATAACGGTCGTTGAAGACCGCGTGTCTTACAGTAAATACCGTAAGCATATATTTACGTCGTATAATGCATTGACAAACAGTTGGTCCTTTAAACTGGGCACACCGGTTTTCTCCTGTTATAAAACTGACAGGTATTATAAAAGTGTAAATGGAGTGTGGAGTTACGCAGCAATCCAATAAATAAGAAAACAAATAAACAAAACGAACTGACAGGGGATTTCATGGTTGAGTGCATTACTTCTTCAGGTAGGCACGGTTCACTGAACATGATCATATCTTTGGCTATGACATACAATCACCTTTATCATGCGCGTGACTTTACAAATAAAACACGGCCAAGCATAGCTGTCACAGAATCAGTGTCAAAAGTCAAATGCGCTATAGTAAATAACTTATTTATTTATTTATTATTTGTTGGACTGTTTCCTTGTAATTTCAATTGCTTAATGCATTTCCTTACTTACTTGTTTATTTCTTCGCATGTGCATTGTTGCGATGCTCTGAAGTGACCTCAGGTATTTGCTTTCTTGCTTTGACAAGACATAATATGCCTCCAACAATAGAGAGCTCTCACTGCATAACGATTTCACACTACTGTACTGACCAAGAACTAGGGCTGTACAACTTCCTCCCGCAAAGAATTCATATGGAAAAGTTGCACCAGTCATTTCTGTCTTGTTTATTACTTCACGTCCAAAGACGTGACTCTAAAACATTACAGCATGCTTCCTGCTTTTTTATTTGCTTGCTTGTTTATTATCTTGTTCGCTTGATTATATACTTGTTTATCTCTTCGTAGTTTGTTTGTTTGCCTCGTTACTTGTATGGTTGTTTCATTGTGCCGTTATTTGGTCTCTTCGACTTTTTTTCTCATCTTCTAGTTTTGTTTGCTTGTATTATATTGCATATGCCATGAGGCGTGTTTGTTTGCGTTGACGTTTATATTTCTTATCTACTGTTTAATTAAAATTGTGTCCTTACATATTAAACTGATGACAAGTGATGAAAGGAAAAGATCTCTACGGGAAGCCTGGTTGTAACCCGGCTGCTGGTTGTAACCCGGCTCCTGGTTGTAACCCGGTTGCTGGTTGTAACCCGGCTCCTGGTTGTAACCTGGCTCCTGGTTGTAACCCAGCGCCTGGTTGTAACCCGGCTCCTGGTTGTAACCCGGCTCCTGGTTGTATCCGAGATCTCCTTAGACGGTAGCTCCGGGAAGCTCAGGCTTATACCCATGGGGTTGACTTATCGGAACCTGTTTGAGACACTTCACGCAGTGAACGCGTTAGCCCAGATAAAAATGGCGCGCGTTCTGAGGAAAGTCATTCTGTTCCTCGACTGTGTTGTTTAGGTAAAATGGCTCAGACATGGATCAGCTAACCCTAGAGTTTGTGAGGAAGTGCATGTAAATTTATCTTTTGCTATTGCGCTAATGTAACAATTTATCCATATATTAGTGTTCATAGTATCTCTCTTTTATGATCAATTATTTCACACAATAAAAGATTCTGTTACTCGACCGATTGGAAACTCTGTGTTGTTTAGTATTTTAGAACATCATACGAACAAATTAAGAACTAAGAAGAACTGTATAATACTTGCAAACTTGTTTATTTGTTTGTTCTGACCTTTTGCGCGCACAATTACCTTAAATATCGAAAAAGAATTGCAGCGTATTAAAGCCGATATTGTTCGTTGCGGGGCAGAATAAAGAAACAGGATTTTCTCTCGTTTTCACCTTGCCTGAGGTGACGCCACCCACGAACACAAAATCACCAATCACTGACGTATATCCACAAATGGCGCTATATTTTTAAACGCCAAGACTTTGTTTTTGAAGTAATCTTTAGTTAAAGGGGTTAAATAGTGTTATTCATCGTAACTCCTTCTTAACAATGGGGCTGGGTTTGTTTCGTGGGATTTCCTTCATGTCAGTTTCTGATGGGAATAGGGTGGCATTTTGGATGCCGTTTTGTTAGCCACACTACGTGAGTGCCCCTTTTCATACACTCACCTTACACCACTGCCATCAGTAGCAAATTTTACACAGAGGTCTTGAGCACGGGGATGAGGTAAGTCAGAACTAAAGCCAGAAATTACAAACATTGGCTCAACCTTGCTTTTTACTCTAACACTTAATATGCTACACATGCATTCTCTTCATTTCATTCACAATTGTGCAAATTCCGATTCCAATAGACCCCAAAGGTCAACGCTGTCTGGGGGTGGCAGAAATGTAAAACGCAAAGATCGACGCATGCGCTTTATGGAGTGTAACAGTCATTACCTTATCGCTGACAAGATCCATTGTTGTTGTTGTATCAGTATTCGGTGGCAACGCTAGGACCGAGTTCAAGAGAAAGATGCTTCTACTTCCTCTGTTTATCCCATGATACATTGCGTGTCCGTCAGCATCCGGGTCCTCTGTGTGATATGCCCAAATGAGGCGGATCGTGTCTGCCTGTTGGTGAAATATTAGAAAACAATGAACTGATGATTTTTGAAAAGGGCATATGTATTTTTTTATGTATTGGCCATAGATGTCTGCCAGCAACTTGCGGATGGGCGTGTTTTTCCCCAGGCCCAGTCTCCTCCCACCATAATGCTGGCCATCGTCACAGGAGTGAAATAATCTAGAGTACGGCATAAATCACCGATGAAATAAATAAATAAATTTATTTTTCTAATGTTACTTAACACCACTCAACAATTTTTCCCTTGTCTGATCACGGCCATTTAAATGGGTGGAGGGTATCGAATTATCCATGATAAACCATCGACCTTTGGCAATTTACTGACAAACATGTCCACATGTAATCACAGACATGCACACCGTGTAGGTGGATGACAAATTGTCCTCATCGAGCACTCTACTGCGCAAGCTACCGTTCGAACGAAAATTGTCTCTAATACCTCACAATTTAGTAGTGCGAGCCGGAGAAGCTACAAATCAGTTTTCAAGCCCAATAGTTAGTTTATGACTAAAATTTATACGAACATATCGCGACATTATATTGGATTGTATGTATACTCTTCGCATCATAATTCACAGAATCATTTTTCCAAAATTGATAGACGTTGTTATCTCTGTTAAAATGGAAGAAGTCGAATTCACTGACTTCTTCAATGCCATATTAGAATGGCCAAAGTAGTTGAGTAACGGTGTGTTTTGTCGAACTAGAGCTGATGAAATATAGTCTCTTGGTAAATATATAAAGAACGCTATCAACTGGACACTATTATAACATGATAGAATGCATCAGTTGCTATGTTGTAGGATATATATATATATATATATATATATATATATATATATATATATATATATCCTTGTGCACATGGATACGGTGCGTTGGATGAAGACATTTGTGCCTGTAGATGTATATAGGTTATAAACTAAAAGAGTGTTTAATAACACTGTAAAACATTTCCTTGGAATTATAAGAGATGTAATTAGATCTTATATATCCCAGGGATACAGTCATTGCATGTTTGTTTTTCTTATGTCCCCTTTATACAGCGGAATCTCTCTCAGTAGCTATTTATTCATGTATGACTGAGTTCCTCATTAACTAAACTTTAACCCACGATATCGCCCCTAGGCCAGAGATCAAGCGATTATAAATCTCCCATTATAAACACATTTCTCATAAGTATGTATGGGTTTTGCAAAAGGAATCTGCTTGCTTCACTATAATTCACCTTACTCTGTGCATGTCAAATTAAATAGGCCTCTATAAAAAAAAATATGCTAAAAGCAGCTGAATCCAAGTTTTTTAGGCTCTGTTTGGGAAGGTCCGCCTGTAACCTACGGATGGTCGTACGTTTCCTGTGGGCACTGCCCGGTTTCCTCTCACCATAGTGTTGGCCGTCGTCATATAAGTCAAATATTCTTCAATGCAGCTTAAAACACCAATCAGATAAATAAATAAATACATAAATATATGCATAAATAAATAATGAAATAATGAAATAAATAAATAAATTTTAGATTCTGCGTCACACTTATACCGTTATAAGGCTGTCTTCGTCATCACAGATTTCCAGAGCACGTTGGAATTTGACCACGGTATGCGTGGCATTCTGGAAGCCTCTGATAACTTGGTAATTCTGCACGGCGTCCACTATCGGTTCTGCTTCGGCGACGGCATGTCTGTCCTGTGGCAAAGAAACAAGTCCAAATATTAATATCTTACACCTAGAGAAAAGTTTGAGTCACCAGAATCAAAATTCTGAGTTTTCAGTAGAGCTAATTTTTCTCGGAAAACTGGATCATTTAGCCAGATCGACCAAGTCATTAAACACACATCTGATTGTTTGTGTGACCAACAAGAGAATCCAAAGACTCATCGACTCATTTTTCAGTCACTAAGATAGCCAAAGGGGTCTGCAGTGACTCCGCTGATATGACTCAATTATCGGAGTTGAATTAGCTCTGCTGGAGAACTTAGACTTTTAGTCTGTTGGCTCAAACTTTTTTCTCAGTGTACTTTGCAGCTGATACTCCTACGCCCAAAGCACAGTTTAAAGTGCTTGCATATTTGCAAGGTACATGGGCCACATCCTCGACGACTGAGAAAGCGGACAGTTCAAGTTCAACGAAAAACAAATGAGTTTATTGTTTGAATCTGATTCAAACAAGTCTACCACGCATGTGAAGAGGTATTTTTTTTCTTTATTACTTGTATTTTTCCCCAAAATACAATTTATACAAAATACAAGTCAATTTATTAGAATAAATGTATATTTAACGGCTGTAGTGAGGTGGAAAGAACAAATGTGCAAAATGCACCGAGAAAATTATCTGTGCGAATCGATATTGCATGCATATTAATGTTGAACATAACAATGCGTTTTCTTGTTGTAAGATCACATGATAAATGAAACTCACCGAGATGTTGGCAACTCCTGTTGCATCGTCTACCCAGACAAGGACGATATCCGATCCTGGCATGCCACCATTAGGGGAGACTCCTAAACCGATATAGCCCAGAGTTTCCACTTGCACTTCGAACGTTACGTCAGTGTCGCTAAAGCTCCAACTCAAGTGGTATTTCCCGCCCGGGTCTAAAACTGTAGAATGCAACACACAGGAGCACTCGGTAATGATCAATAAAACTGCTGCCATGACTCGTAAAAGCCTGGATAGATCCGAGCTATCCATCATTGAATCCTGCTCTCGATGAAGTACAGACGCTTAATCCGCTAATCTTAATCCGTAGCAGGCACATATAGTTTTGGGGCTGTGTAGGTGTGCGAGTGGTAGCCACGTGATAAGGATATATTATAATTTGGCAGGGGGAGGCTGCAGATTACTTATAGGTTCACCTACATATTTAGCGCGATATCATTCATCTTGTCAAAAAAAATTAAGGAAAAAAACTTACAGTCGATGTTACTCGTGTCACAGAAAGGCAATTAACTCCTGCATTCAAATTTAATGAAAAAAGGAGCTTATGTCAGTATCAGGCTTCTTCCAAGGAAGAATGAGGAAGGCAGCTCTCCTACACCACACAACGAATGTTACCAGATCGTTGATTTGTCGGCCAGAAGCCCTTCACGCCAGTTAAAAAAAAAACAAGTTTACTTTAATCAGGACGTATACGTAAGATTTAAGCAGATTTGCGCCGGTGGCGATTTGTCAATTATCTCTGTGTCGTCGCTGCTCTGTTTTTACTCTGTGTTGTAGTCCTTTATATTGTATTGCATAAAACGGGATTCTGCTGTTGGATTAAGCATTCCCGAAGAATGATCCCTTTGCATTGCTGTCATGTTATTGTGCAACCTGCGGATGGTCGTGAGTTTCCCTCTGGCTTTGCCCGGTTTTCTCCAGCCATAATGCTGGGCGCCGTCGATATAAGTGAAATATTCTTGAGTGCAGCGTGAAAGGCCAATGTACTTTGTTGGATAACTTTCCAACAATTAAACAGCTAGGGTATCGTTGAAAATGTTTAACGGCTAAAACGACTTCTCAGTGGAAAGGGTAGCACAGAAAAGGCATTAAATAAAAGGACTACATGTACCCTATTATCAAAAAAAAGGTATAATAATGGCGCTAATTTCCACCGAAAGGGTGAAAACTCTTGTCCTGTGCAAAATGGTGGGTACTTCCTCCCCAGGGTGGATATATCCGTTCTCGGATAGATATTTCCACCCTATATAGTTTCAGAATTAATGGCTCCTAATCCCCTCCTAATCACTTTAACAAGTATTACCGCTCAATTTTGAGATGACCGTTATAGAACAGACTTTTAATACTTATATACAGTGTATTCTCCACAGCCGTTATGCCACCACAGCGTGTGGATTATTTTGTAACGCAAATTAACAGGTGTAATAATAAAGTCGCCGCCTGCCTTATAACGCAGCAGCGCAGACGGGGACGGCACAAGGATTTTGGAAGCGAATTGACAGTGTTGTATCCTGTATCACCCTTGCAAGGTAATGTACTTACTGATACATATTCTACATATTGGGGTACCTAACTGGTGTAACCAGTTTTTGTTTAAACCTGAAACAAGGTGGATGTACAACCGAGAGAGTGTGAGTGATTTCAAAGCTTGTGCTGAAAGCTTTCATTCTCTCGAAACCGAGATTTTGCAAGTCAGTAACATTAAAGAAAGATGCAGCAAATCAATGATACGCGGTGTTAAAGGAAAGCCCAAGACTTGCTTATTAAAGATATAAAATGTCTGTTGCTAGAAAAACACGTTTAAACTTACGCGTTATATGGAAAGCACTCTTTTCATTTCAACGCAACCATTGTTTGAGTTATTGTCGCTCTTTTAGCCAATCAAAATGCTTTTTATATGGGCTCTTGGAAAGTCGGTGACGTACAGGAGGCACCATAGCCTTTTTCTCAATGGGAACAAATGTTTAAACCACAGCGGATTTTTAGTGATTTTAAACCAAAAACCAAAGAGGCCAAAAAATTAATGTTCAGGATTCACAAATTCACATTTGACATTAAAATTACTTCATTTGATTTAATTTTTAAATTTTTCATTTTTTGTCTGTCTTTAATGTGACATTCTATCACATCGGTAAAATGTTTAGCCCAGGGACCATAGAACAGTGTGTATCCCAAAACGAACTGGGCATGAAAGTTTCCGTTGTAGGGAACGACAGGCAATATTCCATGTGACACTTAGACTCGTCCAAATAAAGGCTGAACAGGTAGTTGTCAGACATATCCTGAGTCACAACCTCAAGTTTGCACAACATACCAAAGGTCATACACAAAACAATAAATATCACGTCACTCCGTCGGGCGCACCCAGTGTAGGAGGTCGGGAGAAAAGGAGTGAAGCTTTCATGCTTTCAGGTCGGATTTCCTAAATTCTGACTCTCCGTGTGCCCGCCTGTGGCCCCGCTTGTGCTTACAATGGTAGCTTCGTTAGGTACTTTGTAGCAATTCTGTGCTGCCACTCCTACAGAACCACCAAGGCTCTTCTGAACATACTCCAAATACAGACTTGGTGGACTAACCACAACCTCTGGATTTTCAGACAAAGGGCCTACTTTGAGAAATGTGATTATTTCGTCAATACTCTGCTTGTTTCCATTCATCTTCCAGTTGCTTCCCATGAAAAATTTTCTCTGGTTTCCCATTGTGCAGGTTTGTAGTGAAGTTTAATCCACAGCGTACTGAAGGTTGTTTCACTAGGTTATATTTTATGTTTTGATTCACAAAAATTTAGGGAAGAGGAATGCTGTAGCAGCTGGGTGAACTACAAGCAACAGAAATTTTCAGATCTAAGAAGAACTGAATTAAAATCCTTCAAGATATTGTCCGGAAGGAGGTCGGGCAGTTGATGTCTTCATTACGTTCCTGGGGTAATACTTGAGCTGTCAAAGGGGTTTTCACAACAGATCAAATTAAGGAACTGTTCTGCAACAGCAGGTAAGTAATGATTGTCTTCATTTCTTTGACTGGTTGTTTTGCTCCTAAGCAATAAGGTTTTACGACAGCAGTCAGTTTATTACTATTTGAGGAAACTGAGCTATGCCTGGAAATCTTCTTAAGATTGACCTAGATGTTCAGTGATGGATTCTGCTTTTTCTTCTTTTCTCCTCACCATCGGACACAGACAAATCTAAGGCCACCATTTTAACGTTACCTCTGAAGTTTGTTTTGAAACTGGCATTCTGTAGCTGTTACTGTAGGTATACAGGTCAAGGCCCATTTAACTTGAAGAAGAAAACATTTAGGTGAAACTGGGACAAGTGATATTTTTGTGAAGGGTAAAATAGGATTATACACCAGTAGATTTAAATATTCCACTTTATTTTGTTTTTCAGTAATGAGGATGTCTTCTTCATAGATGTGCTGACCCTGGAATTTGGGCGACAATGAAGAAACCCTGCATGTAGTTTGGGCGATTTTTTCTGACTAGCCTGTTTCATGTGGGCCTTTTTATTTGATTTCCCGAGAATATTTGAAGTCAAAGAAGGCTAGCTGTTTTCTGGTGTGATGCAGCTATAAAGTTAGTACTGCTGGATGGAGATTGAAAGTACCGCACTGTTAATGTGTTGAGATGTCTCATGACCAGCTACTGATATGCCAGGAGACACCACACTGTTAATCTGTTGAGATGTCTGATGACCAACTACTGATATGCCAGGAGACACCACACTGTTCATGTGTTGAGATGCCTCATGACCAGCCACTGGTATGCCAGGAGCGACCACACTGTTAATGTGTTGAGATGTCTGATGTCCAACTACTGATATGCCAGGAGACACCACACTGTTAATGTGTTGAGATGCCCGATGACCATCTACTGATATGCCAGGAGACACCACAGTGTTAATGTGTTGAGATGTCTGATGTCCAACTACTGATATGCCAGGAGACACCACACTGTTAATGTGTTGAGATGTCTGATGACCAACTACTGATATGCCAGGAGACACCACAGTGTTAATGTGTTGAGATGTCTGATGTCCAACTACTGATATGCCAGGAGACACCACACTGTTAATGTGTTGAGATGTCTGATGACCAACTACTGATATGCCAGGAGACACCACACTGTTAATGTGTTGAGATGTCTGATGACCAACTACTGATATGCCAGGAGACATCGTTAACGTATGCTAACGATCACTCGTCTTTCACACATATGATGTAAATATCTGATATAGGTCATATCTAGGAAAGTTCTGGAGTAACTTGCCAAAGGTCGGTGTTCTTAACCAAACACTCTGGTTTCCCCTACCCACGAGAATGAATGTATTACTGAAATTCTTGAGCGTAACATCAAACAACAATCTAATAAGGAAATAAATAAATTTATAAGATTGTGGCACATGTGTGTAGAGGTGTGGCGATTGATGCGAGTAGAAAGTTTATATGATAACGTATACCCTTCAGACGAAATTGCCAAAGCAAATGTATTATTACGCACATATAAAAACGTAGTAAATTGATCACGTTTGGGCTGAAATGGCTTCAGTTGTGAGGAACTGAACTTCAACGAAATTCAGCTGAAGTGAACCAAACCTTGATTTGTCGGCAGATGAGAAATATCAAGCTTTTCTACTGCTTTCTCTGTTTTATTAAAAAAGTGAAGGCGAATAAAGCTTTTGTTAAAATTACTGCCTTGTTTCATCGCCACAGTATCATCCTGTCTTAAAACGCATGACAATCGTCTCAGGAATGGACAACCACGGACGGGAAATTGACCATCGTGGCCAAAGCGAAGGAGATGCAGAAAGTGATGGGTCAGCGGGAGCGCCATAGCTTCTATGACGTCAACTTGGCCAACTTTATGTTCTGCTAAGCTGAGGTGTGAACCCGTCTCCATTCCACAGTTTGATTCTTTCAGGTGCTGCCGATTACAAAAAAACCAGAGATAGTTGCCGTGTAGCCAGTGGAAGATTAAGAAAATGTTGAAATTTGAGACTCACATGCTGTTTTGTTAATTATCCTTTGTTTCTGGTGCTGGCCTTTGTTGTCTTGACAATGCTGAAAATTGGTCTCAATAATTGTATCATAGTTTGCTCAATACCGAATCCCGTCCCCTCACCGGTTTGCCTGTCCAGCTAATGTATGGCACTAGAGTTCCATTTTCTCGTTGTCTTTCACATTTTCTGCGGTAAAGTCTAATGGCATCTATTTATTTATTTTTTTTTTTTTTTGGATTGGCCTTTTACGCTGTACTTAAGAATATTTCACTTATACGAATGTGGCCAGAATTATGCTAGGAAGAAACCCGACAGAACCCGGTGCACGGAAAAACACGACCATCTTCACGTTGTTGGCTGACCTTCCCAGGTACGACTGAAGAGGAAGCCTGTGTGAGCTGGGCTCGAACTGACAATGTATAAGTGAAATAGTCTTGAGTACGGTGTAAACACCAACGAAATGAACTCACATTGATTGCATTGATCAGAGGCACCTTGGTCATTACACTAGTTAGATTGATTAATATTCAAACGATCTGTCGACATCATAAAATACACGTACTTTGCTGTCTTACACAATTGCCTTCTCCTTTTGCCATGTAGTTTTGCAGAAAGTACTAGTTAGAAATGGTCGTATAAATTTAAACAGGGATAATGCACTTATATGACAGCTATGTATGTGTGCATTTTGGATCCACAATGATCTTTGATTCCACAAGATTTGTGACCAGAAACATACGTCATTTGTCTTGGCCTTTGTTCTCCCACAGTTGCGAGCAAAGACTATAAATCTCTAGGATAGGAAGAGTGCCAACATGACGATTATCGGAGTCCAAACGCCTGTGATCAGTGCCTTTGTCCGACAGGATGGGCCGGACCTTCCTGAAGTCGAACCTGCTAAAAACGGTGAATATGCCTTTGGTTCTTTCAAAGTTGTAAGATTGAATGATTATGGTCATTAAATGTGATATTAACAAAGCATTTCGAGACAAATTCTAGACCAGTTCCGTCAAATAAATTGCAACTAACGACACTGTACTCTTTAACGTAATCCAACGTTGGTCATTGTTGCAGGGGGTGTAAGTTGCTATTACTTATACAATTACCTGAGCAGTTAAAATAAAGCCCTAAATGAGATAAACTGACAGGAGATCGTTTTTCAGGGGTTGCGTCTGATCACTTGCTAACTATAATCCTGTGTTTTCCGCTCTGGTCTTACTCTCTATGCTATAGTCTCTTATATGGAAAAACTTTTTGCTGGTGAGAATTACCTGAAAATCAAAAGCTACAGGACTCTAGATATGTAGCCTGTTAGGTGAGAAGCTGATTTCAAGTAGTCTCCCTTTAAGAGTGGTTGTTCAATTCATATGCCCTGCACATTTCAGCACTCTGGATAGAGAAAGTATTAACAGCCTGTCAAGACGAACAGACTCTGGTCTCTCCTTCCTTTGACAGTAGCAAGATGATGGCCGAGGTGACCTGCGCTTTTCACATCAAGGTAAGCATTTCTTACATAGCATAATACACAGCAACTTCGGGTCCCATGCAATCTACTCCCATGAGCCCACCATTAATTATTTTTGCCTCATTTCAGAATTCTTAGGTGGCTAATCTGAATACCCTGTCACAAATGCACTGTGGGTTTTTACTATAGTATAGAAAAAGTTTTCCTGTACATTACGCCTGGCTGAAACGGTTTCGTACTGTTGTGATCGCTGACGTCATCCAGGGGGCGCTGTAGTGACCCAGTATTGTGACCTAGTATTGTGTGGGTGTGTCACGTGACGAGACCTATATAAGCGACTGACGCTGCTGCTGCTGGGAGTTGAGCTGGAGAAGCTCGGATACTCCGCTATGATTTCCTGCTTAAGGAAAGGCCTGTAAGAGTCTGAATAAGACCGATAAAACCAGTTCAAACTACTAACTGAACAAGACACTTGGATCGGAAGCTCCCCTGGGTTTCGGCGACAACCGGTTACAGCACTACGGCTCCAGCCAAGCGGCGCCGCCAGCAGACTGTCCGATAGGATTTCAGTGCTGTTAATAAACTGCTGAAATTACATTTTCGGAGTCTGAGGTTGGTTAATCACAATTACGCAGTTCGTTACTGGGTACGTAACAGTACATCACAACAGCAGTACACTACATCGTAATTACGAACTAAGTGAACGATACAAGATGGTTTTCACGAGAATGATATTCACATTCATGGGACGCCGAGATGGTAACAAGCATAAACTTACTAAAAGTCAAACAATTTTGAAAAGCAGAGAAAGCCCTAAAGCTTTCATACCAAACCACAATGGTAGTAACCTTGGCGTCGTATTCAAGGCACCGCTGAGAAAGTACATACTTCATGTACATATAAATACGTACTTAATTTAAAGACAGATGACTATTTTTCATGAGATCCTCACTACTGAAAGAACTACTAACACAACTAGTTTGTTTACATGATTCTCCATATTTCTGAGGCGTCAAGGTGCAAAAGATCCCATTATCAAAAATTTGGCAACCAAAGTTTCGATAAAAAAAAATAAACATTTTACGAGATCTTTTGTAGAGAAACAATTATTCATGAACGGTATTCACTTGGCTGTTATACAGACACATGCAGGTGCGCGCATTCACGTGAGCATAGCTGAGGAGTATGTAGAGGCCCGCTACAAGGGAACCAACGACACGGGCACCAGGTTTAAAACACCTACATCCTTTAAATCTAATAAATGTTGTTTTATTTTATGAAGCTATCAACGATATTTCATTCACCCTCTGTTTATAAGCATGGGAAGTCTTTCTCTGGAATGATAATGATATTGCAACCCAATATATGTTCAACGGTATTTTAATGTACCGTACAGCAATGTGTATCTCTAAAACTGCGTTTAAATGACTTCGTTATTAGCCTACCCATAGACATTATGTTACATTTCTATACTGTATTGTACTATGTTTCTTATGAAGAAAAAAGTCATGAAATTGACATAAATAATGAAACTATAATTATTGTATAAATGGGCCTACAGTAATTTGAGTAAATATGTTTAGTGCAGAAGATGAGTCTCACAATATAATGAACTCACACGTGTTGATCAGATAAACACTTGGAACTGCTGTAGCTTTTCAGACTACAGGTTAAAACAAGCTTATTCGCTGAACCGAAATACGAATGGTACATGTTGGAGTAGTAAATAAATATGATTTAAGCGAATAATGTAAGCTTGTTTTGGGTGTACACAGGCTCTGTTCGTCAAACGTCACGATAAACGACGTCGTTTCTTATGATAACGAGGTACTCGTCCTGTTTCGGAGCGTCCCCATAGAGCCCAAGGACAGTAACTCTCGTTGATTTTAACGAGGTACTCGTCCTGTTTCGGAGCGTCCCCATAGAGCCCAAGGACAGTAACTCTCGTTGATTCAGAATCAGCTACTCTGTCACAGGTGAGTGGCCCATCCTGGTTATGAATTGCTTCTATGCAGTCCTGTTGCGTGGCGGAACCATAAAAATATATGAGATATGTGTGCTCTTAGATACGTTGAGGGGATTGGGTACGCTAAAGGGCTATAGTTGTTCTTCAATTCCTGAGACATTCTTAATCATTTCCGGATGACCTGCTGCTTGCTATAGCTTCTGGCTAGACAGTCGAAAAGAGCTAATAAGTTACACTTTAATAGGCCTATCATCTGTTCTACCCCCCCCCCCCATATTACAATGTCTTTTGAATCAGTCATATTTATTGCCACAGACTTGTTATGATAACGATGTAGCATGTAGGGAGTCAGTGATGTAAGCAATATGACTAAAAACCAACCTAGAGCGAAATGGTGATCAGAGATATCCAGAATAGGAGAGTTTCGAGTTTGAATTCTTTTGTCGTGGAAGGTAAAAAAGAATTCAACTGTGTTATGTGACTTGTCAAAATTGTCAGGCAATTTTGTTGATTTTAATGTACCGATCACCTGTCGTGGCGTGCTAGGGAGGTACAAATGATTTCTACTTCAATCAGGAGCTACTTGTATTAAGAAAACTTCCGGCTCCTCGATTTTCCCTGTTGTACGTCTAGTCTAAGTAAGTGTTTTGAAACCTTTTTCAGACGCCTATGTTATAGTAAATGTAGTCAGAAATAGTTGCCTAACATTTTTGACAGATCACATGGTACAGTAGGGCTTTTCTTTCCTTTAGCGATAAAAGAGTTCGATCTCGAAACTCCCCTATTAGTGACTGCTTTGTCTGTTTTGTGTTAATTTACCCATTGTTGAACACAATACTCAGGAATGTTTCACTTACATGGCGCTGATGAGCTTTCAGTAAGGTTAAACTTGGCTTAGCTCAAAGGAAACCGTAGCTCCCCATGTACGAAACTGATACATTTTCAGATTTAACAGCCGCACAGCTACACGTAGATTCGATCGTATGACAACAGGAACAGTAGACCTCATTTTGTGTTAATGAAAATGTCATCGGCTCTTTTGGTCTTCCAGACGGTCGTGGTGCAGTGCCGAAGAGACTTCACCCGTGGTGAAGCCATGCCCACGCCGGGAACTCTACGACTGTTCTCCCGACACGTAAGTTTAAGGTGCTAAGCATGATGCTCGAATAGAATGTACAAAAGATTTCGGTTTAACGCAACATCGGTAATATCGACTTGAGCAGAATACGTTGCGTAGGCCGTGGAGCTTACAGTAATGCACGCTAGAAATTCACGATTCACCCAAAAAGTTTGGTTTGAGACCGTTGTTCAGTTCGGTAAATGGACATACATCAGGTTTTAAACCTTTTCTTGAAAATCTTGTTTCTGTTTGAAGGTATGGCTTTCCCGTTTTGTTGAAAAAACATGCCTTTACGTTCTATCTTGACACGATGCATGGCATACACGTGGACACCATTCTAAAACAATCCTAATACGCATGCAAGGGAACAAACAATTTTTTCACAGATCACTTAGGCTGTATTTAACCTGTAGCTAAGCCTATTTTCAAGTGGCACATTTGGGTTGGTTCTGATTGATTCATCTATCGTTTATGATCACTTAAGAGTTTGTTTGTTTAGTGAGGGGTCAATTTTGGTTAATTTCTAATCTGAATGCTGGAAATGCTGTTATCAAAATTGTCATCTTAAGGCCTTTACGCATGTGGTTCTATAAGTGCGTATTTACAGGTCAAACTTTATGTGAAATATGGCACGTATTCATTA
This sequence comes from Acanthopleura granulata, assembly GCA_016165875.1. NCBI lineage: Eukaryota > Metazoa > Mollusca > Polyplacophora > Chitonida > Chitonidae > Acanthopleura > Acanthopleura granulata. Next base: position 5,413,598 of record JABBOT010000020.1, on the reverse strand, counting down.
TGCCAGTTTATTTTGTTTATCCCAGTAATCGAAAGAACTCTTGTTACCGGGTAGTGTCCTATTGCTGTCCTCCCTACACGCTTCAAGGAGACCGTTGTCAGAGTAAGTTTTCAACAATGAAATATTTCGAGCCGAAACTTTACCTTTCATCTCTTTTTTGTGAGGAATTTGAACATAGAGGCTTGAACATAATCAGGTTGGTGGCGTACGATTTCTTCGTTGGATGATACAAACATAAAGACTGTCCATTGGCTAAATATGACAGCACTACGATCTAACTTTCTTACCATGTAATGTATTCAACATGGCTGCATTAGAAAAGATCACGAGGAATTGAAACTTCCTAAGTTGATCACCGTAAATATAATAGAAGCCCTGAGACAATCATGTTCTGGATTCATGACTGTGATGTCTCAAAGTGTTTCAACAGATACACCGAAATCACCTTTATGAAAATTGTTTTGATACCAGTTATTAAATGTTGACTACATGAATTTAACTTTCGGAAATCTCTGTTTCTTGCATTTCGTTGTCTTTTTCCATTACTTGTTCACCAAGGTCTTATATCTGTTCAAAAGTATTGAGTAGCACACGGGCCATGCAAATTTTGGCCTAATGAAAACTGGGTTCTATCCAGGCCTGCCTCTTACTTGTCTTTACTAAATACCCCAGAAGTAAAACCCTGCCACTCAGGCCGTTCCCTGGCCAATTGGATGAAAAATACAAACAGTAATGCATTGATTATCTGTGGTCATACATAAGTTAGAACAAGATTGAAACTGTATTACGTTCACAAGCAATGTTTTCGATTTCAATTGTATTCAATTATATATTTTTTATTTTTACGTTTTATCGGTTTATTTCCTGTCTTATAATATCACATCTAATTATTAATTTTTTCCTTTGTTCAGTTTTACAGTTCAGGAATTTAAAGCTTCTGTCGGGAAACAAAGTCAGTCACATGTATATTCCTTTATGAAACCAATGATTGACAATGTGATCTAAACTTTTTTAAGCATCAGTCTGAGTGTCAAATGCACAGTAACTATGAAGTTAAAATGTGCCAGTGATCTGGATATCGCTGTGATTTCTAAGAGTTGTGAGAATTTCTGCCATTCTGAAGCCAGTTTTACTCGCGCCATTGCAACATAGAGGGAAGAGATACTTCACATCGTAAACACGTTTGGCAAAGTGTGGCGACAGCTTTGTTCAAGAGGTCCCAGCTTCTCAGTATTCAATTTGAAACACACTGTTCAAACTGCGAGGTGTAGCATTGAATTCTATTTCTTTATGGTGAAGAGATATTCATGAAGTATAGCTGTCTAGACCATGTTTTGTATTTGTCTTGATTCGTTGACAGAGGCCTGGGTTTCATGGTCAAACTGGATAACGTCATCGGCCACGTGCGGTGAGTGTGGCTTGAAGTCACGTGAGCGACAGTGCCTTCAGAAGCGTTGCAGGTAAGCCAATCGGATTCTCACGGTTCATTGATATCCTCAACTCATATCAGCATCAATCATTTTAATCACTTAATCAACTCAATCACTAAATCTGTCCTCTGGCCAAAGTGCACCTTCAAAATAATACAACACCAATCATAATCTGAAAACCGTGACAAAACAAGACGCAGAGGAGCCATCAAATGACAACCACTAAATCGCATTTAATCATGATATACCTTACGTGCTTATCGTTGTTGTGGTCGAATGTTTCCTTGTCCAAAGTTGATGGAGAATACAAACATTGTGCTGTTCGACACACTCCTGCCTTGCGCTTATTCCACAGGGACAGAGAACGACTTAGCTTGGCGGTGGTAATATAACCGTGTGCTTTCAGTTGAAGTGTCAAGCTGCCAAGTTTAAAATTCAAACTTTTTAAAGACCACCTGGCACTTAAACTATGGCGCTAGAAGGCATGCGGTTGCTACTTTTTTGCACTTTCATGAACAGTCAGAATAAAATTGTAACTGCTGTAAATTGTCAAGGAGCTGTATTTCACAGGTTACGTGTGACCATTTGCAAATTATGCCACAATGCATTGTCTCTGGTTTTACTCTCCATTCTCTAGCTATTTTTCCTGCAAAGCAAAATAGCACTTGAATACAGTAGACGTTGGCTCTCTTCTTGTAGATAAAAGTGGTAAATGCAATCATTTAGGTTGTCAAAATGATACACTGCATGGTCAGTCAGTGCTTAAATTAAGTTTTTAATTGGGGATTTTATTTTCATTTATTGTAGAGGATTTGACCAGGAGTAGGCCCAGTGTGGCTTTAACGCATGCCCTGCGGGGACTAGGCCCCAGCGTGACTGCACTTCCGGTCTATGCATAGCAGAAGAGCTGGATCTGATTTCCTACCAAAACGGCTATAAACAGTGCTTACAGAAAGGCGTATGTTCGTCATAACTGGTTTGTCCGTCATCAGTCTGCCATCTGCTTTGGTCGAATGGTCTATGTGTATAAAGCCGGCAACCAGGTTTCGTACTGATCGAGGTCGTTGGCTCGAAACTTGGGTTCGTCTTAGCAGGTACTGATTTATTTATTTTATTTATTTGTTTATTTATGTATTTATTGGTGTTTTTACGGTGAACTGAAGAATGTATCACTTATACGACGGCGGCCAGCTTCCAGCATTATGGTGGGAGGAAAACGAGTAGAGTCCGAGAAACTTACAGCCATCCCACGTACGGCCTGAGAGCAAGCTAACATGAACTGGGTTTGAACTCACGGCAGCCGTTGAGACATTACGCAGCTTTATCGCTCTTGCCCTCAACGGGTTTTGAATACTAGGATCCGTGCTATGTCCAGAAAGTGTAAATTCCCTATAGTGTTATATAAACCACTTTCTAAACGACTTCCGCCTTTTTGACATTACATCTTATTTACCCTGCCACGAACCTTATCACCTAAACATTTCTATTTTCATATTGTACACGTCATGATCTTGTCTATTGCCAAAGACTCAACTGCCCCCGTTGTCTAAAGCTCTCCTGACACCTGACATTCATTGAATGAGTGATTATGGCTTTGTAGTGCCGCATAGGAAATGTTTCAGCCATAGTGTGGCGACTGGCAGCACTGAAATAACGGTATGGGATGAAGGCCTGGACAGCTGGGCTGCAGTTCTCCTTTCTGTAATTCTCACCTCAGGTCTGCGATACCACTATCATTCAGTGCTTCGGTAAAAAGGGCCGGTCAGTTTCAGTGTATAAGGAAGCAGATCATAGACATATAATCGTTATAATGTAGATAAAAACGCCTACACCAAGAAATAAACTGCGGTACGATACTGACCATTTGTACAAAGTGGTACGGTACGGTGTGTTGTGTACATATAGCCAAGCTAACGTGTTGTCCTGTTGTTAGAAGAGAGATCCCAATTTTTTACTGTTGGCCACGGGAAATACATTAATAAAGAAATATCTAAAGGTAAATTGAATGATTTTCTCTTCCTCAGATACGAGCCGTGCCCAGAAGATACTCTGACTCAGCCTTGCTGAGTTCAGTACAAAGAAGGCTTGACCTCAGGAACGTGCGTGCCTGAAGGCACAACAACAACTGCCTCGTAATACTGGCACAGGATGTCCGCCACGTCAGCCGGAAGTCATGCCAAATTTCAGGGCTGAGTTTGCCGCTCCAGTTGAAGTTCATTGACCGATTGCCTTCAAGAGACGTTCTTGTCTTCTTGGACGTTATGTTTACAATTGGTACCGGCGCCGACATTAATAACGCCGCCTTTAAAAATAATTAAACGTTAGGTATAAATTGCGTATATATTGGGGGTATAGAAGTCAGCCATGAAGAAAACACGGAGACTCTACATCTGTATAGTCGGGGAAGAAATTAACCTATGAAGTAACTTACATACAACAAGATTCAATCATAGGATCGTAAGACTTTCCCCTCTTAATTGTAGAATAGGAGGAACAGTTCCAGACTAACGTTATTTGCGCCTAAGCTGTGTAGTCAGTTATTCATTCCTGCCTTTGCGATGACGTTTTGAGGCCAAACTGGTAATTTATTGCTTTCCATGCATTGCAACTAATTTGATTCACGGAAAGAGGGTTTAGGAGGGTATCACATGTTGCCTATATGACCCATTGCCCTGGCCATGAAACCGTCTTCAGTCTGCGGCCGGGAGAGGAGTGTAAGGATGTGATGTTGTCGTCACAGGCCCAGTCTAACTGTGCTCAGATATGTGTTCTCGTGTCAAGGACTTTGAATATTTACAAGATTACAGTGTAAGATGAATGCATGGGATTTGTAGTGTGATAAGTGTTAATAACGTCTCAGCTTCAATAATATCTTTAATTGCCAGCTTGTAAATAAATCATGCAAAATATAGGCTACCTATAATATATAATCACCCCATTAGATGTTATGAACGCTATATTTGCATGGCTTGGATTAAAACTGACTCTGTACTTAATATGATACATAAACGATTATTCTAAACACCAACCAAAAGTGTACCTAATTTTTTTCTTTTCTTATAAAAAGCATTCGAAGTTAGATCAAATAAGCTTGCCTTTTCGGACTTTTGTGAGGCTAGATCACTTTCTTTATCTTATTTGTGTCTACGTTATTTCTTGTAATCGTAATTGATGAACTCCCTTGGGATCATTCAAATATATTTCACTGGATCTTCAGGCAATCAAATCAATATGAAAAAGGAATTAAAAAAAGCCACCCTAGAAGTGTTTAATTTACCTTCATTTCTCGGTAAGAAAAATAAACGCGAAGAAAAATAATGAAAAATAGTAAATTCTTGACAGTTTCTTTATTACCTGTCACTTCAGGCATAAACTGTTATTTACTTTACGTACACTTTAGGCAAGGTTAGATACCAGTTAACGATACCTAAGGTTTAACATGTGACAAAATGCCACTGTGCGCACAGGTCTCGTGATAGGTTTGTCCAACAACGTGCAAATAATTCAGAAATGAAGAGATGTGCCCCAGTATGGGTGGCTTAGTTGCGTGGGAGCTTAACTTTTTTCAGACCCTGAAATGAATATGTTTCATTTACAGATATTTTTTTTATTAGTTCATATGTTTTGTCACTTTTGTGTAATTCTAAGTTGAGTTCATTAAACTCCGGGCCATAAAATCCAGGTTATAAGGGCAACCTACTGAAATAGTATCGGTGCTCAGTTTGCGTGGGTGCTCTCTCCAAGTCTTTTGGGGTCAACATTTGATATGGGTTATAGATTACATGCTCTATTTGTTATGCCGACAAAGTGACACAAGTAGGTGAAAATTTCACGTGATAAATCTGCTTTTTGTCATGATTTGATACGCAGTCATTCTGGGGCATGTAGACAATGCGCAAGTCAGAATAGCAGTTATACAAAATAGGCCACCGGTTTTTGTTCAGCCATGACACTAATTCACATTCCGACCTTCACCTCAGCATCTGGCGTCACCCCACAAGATTCTTTTAGGGATACATGTGGCACACCTGATATCTTTTATCTGTGCTACCTGGGTGCTAATATATTAGAAATCGTACATGATACATCAGTAGTGTTATCGGATCGTTGCCGAATGCTTAAGGCGCTATTCTTTTCGTCCCAAGGGTACACGAGGTAAAATTCAGTCCACAGTGTGGCCAGAGAATTTTTGGATTCCCCGCTGTCATTGTTCATGAGGAAACCGTTTGTCGTCTATCAAGGTATAGTATGCATTTCTCTTCACATGCGTATGGGTACGGGTATTGCCCCGGGCACCTAGGCGTCCTCAACCTGTGAAACTTAACACGATTCTATGTGAAAAAAAGTCCAATCCGGCGTTAAAAAACGGTCAAATTAATAAGCATGGCATTTTCTCATGTGTTAATGTCGTTACTCCTACCCCTCGCTACTCCAAGTATAAATTTCCCAGTAATTCGTATAAAAGTAATCCTACACTGTTCTGTGTTGTGATATATTTTATGTTTTTACTTGCGGTACATCATTTTATGTCCTCACACAATCTTGTGTCTTTTTACGCTGTACATCGTCTTATGTTCTATTGTGTTTTTTGAGCGGTACGTAAGTTTTTATTGAGTCACATATTTTTGTCCTTTCTTCTAATATTTCATTTTTCATTTTATGTGGTATATGAATTTATGTGTGGAACGATCCTTTGTGAAATACACTGCCTTTTATCTGAGGTTAACAAATTATTGTTCCCATTCATTGGTCTGTTTTGTTGCATGCCGGGAAACATTTCCCTGTGTTTTCACAAAACTCTTAATTTTTGGTGTATTTCAAGTAATTGTAGAGGATATGAAACGCTTTGTTGCCTGATTTCTTCTCACTGTGTTGACTGCTTTGCCGTATGTATGCCAGTGTTAACTGGTTAACTGGTAGACACCGAATTTGTAGACCTAGGCCTCGAAACCGACATTCGTATACCAGCCATCAATCAAAATGGGCTTTCCGGGTCAATAATCGCAAGACCAGTTTCCCTTAAGTCAAAAATATAACGCAAACCACGAAAAAAGCTAATAAAATATATGATAAAAAATATATATATCATATAAAAAATAGGACGGATTCGTGCAGAGAGAAGAAGCCAACAGTTTTCTATGATGACCAAAGGACACAATAAATCTTGTAGCGGGATGAATAAATTTAGTTTCCAAGTCGTATACCATTTTAGTATATATGGTGGCAATAATCAAATATGTATATCAATTGCCCTCTGATTGCAACTGTTTAGGTACTCAAGAGGCAATGATACTCAACACAATGAACAAACGGGCACTCACCCTGTGGTAAGCGGAATTTGACACAATTATGAAGGCGAGTCCCAAAGATTCTGAACACTCCGTCCGCATTTACTTACAAGAGGAGTGTACTTATTCTAAAATTTAAGAAAATTTGACTGACGGCGTTTGAAAGAATATCCTTAAAAGGAAAAAACTCGTACATAAGGAAATAATGATAAGTGAAAAGACTATTAAACACCGTATCCTGGAACACCTTCCCTGGATTTTTTAGATGTTTTTATACCAAAATAAACGTAGTCAAATGTTTTTGATTGTATGGTGGGTTTAATTGCCCATCTTGATGATGTGGTTATATATATTTTATATATTCAATATAACATCAATTTTATGTCATATTAGCTTTTCCATTCACAGGCAAACATTACAGGAGCACTCATCACATGAACAATATTCAGACCTGAACATAAAGGATTATGTACACAAAGTTGTGTGACGTCACTAGTGAAGCACTTTATCAGTATGGCCCATAAACCCACCACAGAATCAAAATATTTGACTGTGTTTATTTTGTTGAAAAGAAAAATCAGAAAAATTCAATAAAGGTATTTTCAGATACAGCTTTTAACAGTATTTTCACTCACCATAAGTTCATTTTTACGATGTCTTCCCTGTACGACTCTAGTTTTTGCAGCGATAACTGTACAGCCCAGCCTAGCTTTGGCGTCGCGAATCTGTTGAGGATGTTCATGTGATGGCTTGCCCCGTCTAATGTTGGCTGCAGACCAGTATGGTGTGCATATCTGTAGGTGACATTCAGAGAAGCTTTCAGTAACTTTCGGTAAAATTCAATGGTTCATTGAGCACAATAATCAATGAACGCACCACAACTGTGGTGTATCATAGCTAAGATATAAACAGTATATGGCTTGGAGGTGTTATACGAGTTTTCCATTTCCGGGTGATCTACCATGCTTGTTGTCTTCAGCGTAGCTTTTCACTGAGGAAGCACAAGGAACGGGCTTGTTGCTGGAAATGAAGACAGATGTGCAGTCAATATATGTAGCTCTTTGCAAGGCATACGAATTTCCAAATAATGTAGTCCAAGATTAGAACAAAAACCATTTACAGTGGTAGTTACTACAATGGCATTCTCTAGCAGGGCCCCTTGTCGCAATGAAAAAAAGGTTACTGTTTTATTAAAAAATAGGTTTGAGAACGAAGTTATGCTAATTCAAAGTATGTAGTCTGGATTAAAGGGGATGGTATGTTAAAAATAAATCAACTGGAAGTGATGTAAATGTATAATAAGACTGACATTTATCAATCATTTGCATGATTGAAAACATTTTCAAGGGAATACATTTCTTCGTGAGACTGATATTAACAAAAAAATCAGTAGGATTGATATTTGTTTATCACAGCTGGTTTCATTAAGAGCAATTTCATTTTCTAATGAGCCTGTTTTCTGTACGCTATTGCCTGCTGTGGCAAGTGTCAGCAGAAATCGTCGTTCTATTTAACATGAAACACAAAGGGGTTGGGAGAAATGAAGAGGGATTATTAACATTCCCAGTACCAGTTTTCTTTTGGTCAGCAAAACACGAAAGAAACAAGAGCACCTGAAGAAACCAGATCCCATCTCATCGCCACAGCTGCCAAAATATTTCTGCACTGGATTGGTATAGGTGTGGTGGACATTGATCAGTATAGTTTGAGTCGGTAAAGTGAGCATTGGATAGATATACTGAGAATTGAATCGTTATAATGAGCATTGGGTTGTGTATAATGATCATTCTGGTGTCTAGCCGCCAGAATATACGTCTACCTACCCCACACTCAGTACATGAATGCTGGAATTGACAGCTTTAGTGCAGCACAATGCTATCTTAAGTCGTTAAATTCTCTAACGCATAACGTCTCTCCTACGTCACAGGTGTACTATGTGATTGTGGGACTACCTAGTACCGGGGTGTGTATGCACCATCAATCGATCGTTAGATATGACATCGATCTCTGTATTGCCAGTGGTTATATTTTTTTCACTTCAAGCCATTTTTATCAGTACCGATGCATCAAGATAGTTCAGGAAAATCAATAATCGTCATTTTACAGCCGCTTTGTTTCTATGCATAGTGTCATCGTATTAAGCCTCGCAGTGGTACCTACAAATATCGCTCGAAACGTGTTAAAGAGACACGTGTTCGAGCTGAGGACGAAAGAATGTTGGCGAAGAGTGTAAAATTTGGCTTTGCAGACTATTTGCCAGCTTTCCGTCCTTCAACAGCTGACCCAAAAAATCTAGGCCTTGAACCGAGAATTCAGGATTTCCCCGATCCCGAAGGCCTCGGTGACTGTAAGTGGTCAACAATGCTCACCTATCGGTTTGCACAGTTCAAAGTCCATTTGTCTTGCACAAATTTTAGGTCGCTATTCTGCAAAATATAAAATACTACAAGAGTTAAGAGCAACGACCACGCTGTGATATATATATATATATATATATATATATATATATATATATATATATATATATATATATATATATATATATATATATATATATAGGTTGTAAATGGTCACATGTTAACGGTGAAACTCGATCGCTTGTCAATTCACCCCTGTTAGGTCAGTACGTCACACGTGGGAAAGAATGCGCGGCCTCGCATTCACATCGAAGTGTTCATCGTTATATGGGGTAAGGCGCAGCTAGACGTGAAACTAGAAATTTGCAGTTTTAATAAATATTGTTGCGAACACTGAGTGCGTTTACATTATCATATCCTGTACACAATGTCAGTACCAGCACTGAGCTCTGGGCCGTATATACATAATACATAACACATGCATATATGTATCACCGGAATTGGTCCTTACTGTGAGAAGGGGTTCAGGTGGCAAGTCCTCAGAGTAAACCTAATCTAGAATAATCCAGGACCAGTTGTTGTAATTCTTATTGAAATAAATTACACCTATTGCAATGATTGTTTGAATTTATAAGCGTTGCAGTTGTAAGCCGTATTGAAATGATTATTTCAAGAAGCCTTAAAATAGTAAGGGTCCTATTCCATTGTTACAAGAAAGTTTGAATTTCCTGATGTTTTGTCTCAATCCCATTGTGTGTTTGTTGGTTCAATAGTTTATATGGCTGTCCCTATAACACAGTTCTATCCATTTCGCGAAGAGCTAACTAACACTGGATAATCACGAAATTTGGTATCATGGATAGTAAATACTCCAAATGTAGATTCTCCATCGGCAGTATACATGCACCTAAATGCCGCTATGTCGGTAAAATATTTATAACCACGCAAATAAATTTTAAAAATCTGTCTGTATAGTTACAAACCTCAAATCTGGAGATGTCATCATCAGTTTTATTAAATATTACATTCACTCAAGCTGTCTACTTTTTCATAATTATTGTTTATCGCCACAATATCGGCACGTCACTTGGCAGAGTGCTCACAGCTGGTGAAGTGTGAGTAGGAAGAGCAGCGGCGAGAGAACAATTGTGATACACCATTCGATGATCGTCAACTGCGCAGAGGCAGGTAAGAATTGCAGACATTTATGTACTGTAGCGTTTAAATTCCTTACTCTACCACCGACTTTCTCGTATTTCTGAACGCCCATTAAATGTAGGTGAAACGGTTGTTTAGTTGGCGACTTGTTAACTGCCAAAGTACCACGAGATTATTGTTTACAATAAACAAATTCGCATAGAGATAAATACAAGAATGTTAATATGTTAACAAGAGTTTTAAAAGGGACAGTTATAGAAAAACAAAGGCATTTGACATTTGACTCCAAGGTGCCTGAGTGCTCTGTGCAGCTTTGTTATCGGTTTCTTGTGTTTACTTTCGTATGTATTAGCCTTCTGATACGTTGCAAACATAATTCGCCTCATCCTCATCATGTGATACTTTAATAAACCAGATGGCTTGCTTTATGACACAAAAGTGTGACTGGGATACAACAATTTTGGGTTGGGCCACAGACGATTTCAAGTATGAAATCTGATCTTTTGCGCGTCATTAACCTTGTTCGATACGTTTGAGTTCGAGTATCGGGGTTGTGCCAGTGGTGGTACAATAGGAACGAGGCTAGCAATTAGACAGTCACCACATCCTTTTTGTGCTTGATGAATGCTTACGATTGTCGGATTTGGCTTTTAAATTCAGCCCCAAATGTCTCATTCGCCTAACCTTAATATATTGATTGGCATTTATAACATGGTATAGTTGCAAGGGAATAACATGTAGCTTATGGATAACAGGTCCTAGGTTTTTATGTGACAACGTTTCGATCACGATTACAAGTCAGTTATCTAGCCAGCGTACCACATATATTTTACTTTCAGTACCACATCCTCATCTGAAGTGCCACATATCTTTACAATCAGTAACACACATATTTTTATTCAATGCATGCATCTTTTCTTTATATTCACTATCACATGCATATATTTACATCAGCTATCACATATCTTTATCTTCAGTGCCATATATCTCCACATTCAGTACCACATCCGTATACTGTGTACCGTACCATATCTGGAGTATCACGCTTGTTTATATTCTGTGCCACATGTCTTTATATTCAGCTCCACAAATTGCAACATCCAAAGCTACTTCCTTATATCGAGTGCCAGGTATCTTTACAGCCGATGCCACATTCTTTGCCACGCAGCACCAAATATCTATATACTCAAATCCACACATCTAGTACCAGATATCTAGATATCCACCACCACCAATTTTTTATGTACATCGTTTACATCTGGTACTACACATGTTTACATCTTATTCAACACGTCTTTACATCTAGTATCATACATATTTACATCTAGTGCCATACATCTTCACATCTAGTACCACACATCTTTACATCTAGTACCATACATGCTTATATTTAGTGCCATACATCTTTACATCTAGTACCATACATCTTCACGTTGAATATCACAAGTAAAACGAGCAATGTCACATGTGTGGTTACATTCATACATAACTTAACATCCGATACCATATAACTCCGTGGTCGGTTTGGTAACCATAAGCATTTAAGTTTTTACATCTGTTTCTTTCATTGACGTTTTACGCAGCATACTCAAGAATGTCTGTTTATTTCACTTTTATGACACCGGTGTCAGCGGTGAGATGAAACCATGCACTGCCCAGTGGTCGCTGGCAGACCTTCCCTGGTGTGTGGGGTTGTTACCAGACGATGGACTAGACCGTGTCTGATGTCTGGTAGTTTGAATCTTTTATGTTCTCTATTGGATTTTCTTTCGAAGAGAATAGGATGGGTTGTACAACAATATGCCGAAAAACCCTGGATAAATTCTTCCACTCACACCACAACCACCCCACCCACACCCGCAACACACACCTTGTACTCGCTCTTTGGTAATCAATCGGTAGGCAAGACACACGGTTTAAGAATATTGTGAAATTGCGCCTAATAAGTAAAGAGAAACAGTTTGTGACAAATACCTAGTATTTCTTCTACAGGAATAACGCTTCGTGTTGGTGGTAGACCACTTCAAATCCCGCGCCTTCCGTCGATGTCCGTCCTATCTATGGTGCCCACTTTTACTTACCAGAACGAGACATAGTAAGTGGAAATGCGTGGAACGGACTGCCTCATTGGAGAAAATGCCGCTGCTGTTGATCAGATTATCAAAAATGGCAACTGCCAGTGTGGCCAAAATTCCTAAAACTTTTCAAGTAATTCCAATATAGTAAAAACAATTTTGATTTGCACTTAGACGTCATTCGCGTAAAATAATTGATACTCAGATCGAGGCAGCTGAAAAGTTAAAGGTATTCCGATTTTACCTGCGCAAAACCTCGGGTAAGGATATCTACACATGGGTAAGATATTTAATTACTTTCTCAAGGCTTTAAATTCAAAATAATCAATAAAAACTAATAAGTCTTCAAAATAACCAGGGTTGTAGTTATTGTTGTCAGCTTTCGTTTTATTTTACTGCGTTTCATTTTGCTTCTCTTTATTTTTCGCTATCCGTAAATTCATCCAGTCATGATGAAAGCTCTCTGTTATATTTATGAGATAATAATAAAACTCATAACATAATTTTATATTTTACTTTATAATTTAGAATTATATTCTTTGCTAGATGTCTTAAAATCCTAATTACCATATATATATATAGCTAGATATATTTCAGTCTTAATTGCCTATTTATAACGATATACATCTCAATGTGTGCTCGATAACAACTAATAAGTGAGTGGAAAATCTCCCGTGGTAACAGACGTACGCCAGCCGCTGTTTAATGCGGATATCAGCGACCATTTTGTATCATGTGAGTTTAGTGGGTTCCTCTTTGTTAACATTAAAGTGGCTTACCTCATTACTTCAGAGGTATCATGGTGGTGTGTCCAAGTAAACACTCGTCAACAAAAGCGACACATTTTATTGGCTCCTCATTGAGCTTTGCGCCAAGAACACAGATCTACCTTTTGGAACACATATACTCTTTATTCCACTAACAAATGTGCATAGAAATACCATGGTCTGTGTTCACGGTGATAGGAGAGGCAGTGATATCAGAAAATTGAAAATCTTTTTCTCAACTTTTGCTTTCAGTAATATTGAATACACATGCATTCTCTGTCTTGAAAGTGTGCATAACGTTATCTCAACGGCTATCTGAAAGAAGTCTTTAATGAATGCGGACAATTAGAAGTTCAGACTTACCTAGTAGTGGTCGTGACTGAAAGCTTTAGATCCAACTCAACTCGACCTTTGCGCCGGGTCCTAAGCGTTCGTGCATCGATAGTAGTTACGCGGCTCAACTGGGGTTGTACCTCAGCAGTCACATGCATGCTGCTCAAGTTTGACGTCGTATATCAGTCGGAGACAGGGGCCAACTCTGCACGACCAGCTGAGTTGAGTTGAGTTGAGTTGAGTTGAGTCGCGCCTTAAGCTCTCGTGTATGATGATCTTAAAGCTAGATCACACTAGAGCGGCACATGCCCTGTAAAGCAGGTAGCGCTACTGAGAGAGGAGAGGGCTAAGAATGAAGAATGAGTCCTTGATATGACCACACACGGGATTGGTTGCCTTACACTAAACCAGGTCTCTTAATCGATCATCGCTTTGGTGCCGATTTGGTCATTCTACTCCGCGTTAGGATTTTGGTATCCTGTTTTCTGAACTTGTCTTGCTTTCGTTGTCTTTCGTCCGTGTTTGCAGCGTCAATCATCTACTTTTATGCTACCGAGGATTTATGGTTGGAAGCGGATTGTTTGGTTGATCGCATTGGTTTTAAATGCAGCACTCAAGAATTTATGATTTATGGGCTTGGAAAACATCGACCTTCAGCAGATACGTGCCACATCTCTTAACTTCAAGCTCCAGTCGAAACGGGGAGATGTGGATTTGAACACAAGAGCTCAGAGGACAATAACAAAATGGGATACCATTAGGTCCCGAGCTGATTTGGCCATTGTTTTCTTGCATTGCACGACTAATACATGTACGTTATCAGTTTGTCCACAAAACGTCTTCGTAAATTCAGCTATGAACACTAGGCCCGAAATGACCTTGGCCAGAAACGTTCCACACTGTTACAACGATCCAGCGCTTAACCACCTAAGCTATTAGGGAACTGGTGAGACGACGGAGGTAATCTATAACCTACCACGTTACATGCAGAAAATCCCACCGTTAATAATAAGAAAGGCAAATTAATATTGTTGTAAGCTTTGCTGCAGAGAGCCGTTCTAGGCTTGGCGATCGACCACAACTATAAAGATTTCCCCTTCTCCCACATTAAGAACAGAAATGGCGCAATTGCAAAACTTGTGCATTTTACCAAAATAATTCTCCAGGGTGTAAAGACCTCTGAACATAGCTTCTGTATGTTTCAGATTTGGGGCTCTAATACTGATGGCGTCTCGGTCAGGAGAGATAAAAGGAGATGAGTCTGGGGAGGAAGGAGGACTGGAAAGATCGACATCGGTCCAGGAGACAGCCTCGGAACCAAACATGCGCTGTGGGATATTTTGCTTTTCGCCATCATGGCTTCAAGTTTTCTCCAACATGCGGTGCTTTTCGATGTACTACGGCGTGTGTAGCTTGGTGACCTCAGCGCTGACGATGTATCTGACGTCACAGGTGACTACACTGGAGAAGCGGTACGGTCTGAGCAGTTCGGAGACGGGCTTGTTACTCAGTATGAACGACATCGGCTTCCTTGTCTTCGTTCTCATCATCAGCGGTTTCTCGCGCTATTCAAACAAACCCAAAATTCTTGGAATCGGCGTACTGGTGTTTGGACTTTCTGCCATTTTAAGCGCTGTGCCACATTTCGTTGCTCCGGGATTCCTTGGCGAAGGTGCCAATGATGCAAATAATTCCCAAGAACCGCAAGTCCAAAAATTACTTCAGAGAAACAGCGACGCTATTCTGTGTGTTGAATATAACCGAATACCTGGAGAATTAAACTCTAATATCTCCACAGATTCCAACGTGACGTGTTCTAGCAGGGAGGTCGTAAATCAAATGAAGTCCAAATTCTTGGTATTGTTTTTAATATCAACGGGAATGTTCCTTCAAGGCATGGCTAAAGCTCCGCGACTTCCGTTGACGTATTCGTTCATAGACGACAATGTGGTCAGAACAAAGACAGGCCTATTCGCCGGTGAGTTCAAACAAAAACTACATACGCTCGAACACATTAAATGTAACCTGTCTCGACTTGGAGCTAGTCTGCACTGTACATCATTTTTTTCTCTGTCAGTCAAACCTTACTTAAGCCATATTTTTCAAAACTTTCGGGCGCATTTACCTTTTTACACCTGGCAATCTTAAGTGCACAGCTGTCCTGTCTATATAAATACACACCGTCGTAGTATCACTGAAATAATGTTGATAATCAAATAGGGGAAAAAGGTGATCAAACTAAATACTTTTTTCCATATATTTGATACGAGAGTTCAGCTGTTGCCCGTTTGTTTATAGCATACCATGTACATAATTTCCTGTTGATAACAATACCTTAGTTTATGTACATCTCTGTAGCAAATGACTATAACAGTTCGGGAATAAAATAACTGCCTACGAATTCTTTATCAACGGCTTATTTCTACTTATGCCAAAGGGGCGGTGAAGTCAGTGTAATCTCTGGAATTCTCCGTCTGGTGCAGGAAATGACCCAATCTACCACATTTTTTTAAAAGTTTTATACCAATGCGTGATAATCTTGCAAAGAAAATTAAAATTGCACATGAATTGAGAAATAACAGCCTTCCTCACCAAATTAAGTAATGGACTGTAGTGGCGTGCACTAACACGGTATCTTCGCACGGTCTCGCTCAGCGCTCAACAACAGGGGAGTTTCGAGATCTACCTCATTTTTGGCTAAAGGTAACAAAACCCCTATTGTACCATGTGACCTGTCAAAAATGTTAAGCAATTATTTCTGACTACATTGACGATAACATGGGCGTCTAAGAAAAGTATCAAAAAAGTTCGTTAGACTAGACGTACGATATCGAAAAAAGTTTTTTTAATAAAAGTAGCTCCTGATTGAAGCAGAAATCATTTGTACCTCCCTAGCACGCCACGACAGGTGATCGGTAAATTAAAATCAACAAAATTCCATGACAATTCTGACCAGTCACATAACACAGCGGAACTCTTTTTTACCTTCCATGACAAAAGAATTCGAACTCGAAATTCCCTAATTAGAAGAAAACAAGAGTGAGTCAGCACTATGAATATGCCAGCCTGCTACAAGGAGACGTTCTCGTGATTTCACCGAAATGGTGTCAAAGAAGAAGAAAACAAAAAAACGACGCCAAAACCAGATGAAAGAGCGTGAAAATGTATTTGCAGATATAATCTTTAATATTTATTTTGTTTTTTTCTTTCAGGAGAAAAGAGTATTTGAAATATTTTTGCATGGTGGTTCAAACACTCTTTTCTCCTGAGACAGAAAATTAAATTTATTTATTTATTTGTTTGGTGTTTTACGCCGTACTCAAGAATATTTCACTTATACGACGGCGGGAGAAAATTCAAAATAAATATTACAGATCTATATCAGCAAATGAATTTTTACACACTTTCGTCTGATTTTAGGGGGTCTCAGTGGATCAGTTGGTTAACGCGATTGCGCGGGGTAATAACCCAGAAGCCTCTGACCAGTGCGGTCGCTGTGAGTTCAAGTCTAGTTCATGCTGGCTTCCTCTCCGGCCGAAAGTGGGAAGGCCTGCCAGCAATCTGCGGATGGTCGTCAGTTTCCCGCGGGCCTTGCCCGGTTTCTTTCCACGATAAATAAAGCATCTGATTTGGGCATCGTCTTTATGTTTTCTTCTGAACCTCGGTCAAAGAATCGCACTAATGTAAATGTTACCTTCTAACACACTGAAACATTATTAAAATAACATGGAGGGTGAAATGCTCAAAACACTTTTTCCCGCACGTAGCATTCGATTAAATGTGGCATGAAATATTAATTCCAATCCCATCCGAATCAGCCCGATCTAAGATGCATTGATTTCTCACTTAAAATCTATAGTAGTCGAAGCACTTTTGACACACCTCATACTAAACGCTTCCGTTCTGGGAAAGATGTGTATTAGAGTACAGAGATATGATACAGGCAAAACATGCAGAATATTTAATTTACACAGAATAGCTTTTTCACGGAAAGGGTAGAATGTAGCAGCCAGGTTTTTCTTTATTAATCACAGTTTATTTACATTTCAGGTGTCATCGCCTTCCTGGCGATATTTGGACCCACAATAGCCTTTATTGTAGGTGCCCGGATGAGCCGCATCTATGTTACATTGGAAGGTAAAAGACCGAGTTTCCGCCAACCTGTCAAATGTTGCTTTTCTCTCTCACATTCACTGCATTCTGAAATGGAATGATAACGTTCATTCCATTACATTACAGTCCACTCTGTGAAGGTAACACCGTTTCTGTCGGCCGCCTTCATAGTAGGAGAAGTTGCCTGGCTTGGAGTAAAAGATAGATAAAACGAACGACAGGATTTGAATATTTAATTGCACATAACTAAGTCAGAAAATCCTTACAAAATGGAAATGGTAGTATCAGGTATCATTTTCAAGGACGTTTTTCCGAAAACGCTTTACTTTGTTTTGAATTTTCATTACACTTCACGTTCAGTCACTACGTGTTTGTTTTCCCAGAAACCCCGTTTTCCTGGAGTGACCCTCGCTGGGTCGGAGCCTGGTGGCTGGGCTTTGTCATTTTTGGCTCTGCCGCCATTTTGTTATCGGGTGCACTGTTCCTGTTCCCCCGGAGGATGCGCATCAACTCGCGGGACTCTGACAAGCAGCTCGTGGCCCGCCAACAACAACAAAGCGTGGACAAAAAAATAACACCTCTTCGGCAAATTAAAGGTTCGTCTGTAACGTCTAGCTACATGAAAATTGGTGCATGGGAGTGGGACATGGTACTGTGGAGAAGAATTGATCAAAGTCCTTATTTGTTTTAAGAGGATTTTCGACAGCCTATTGGCCATTAGGGCAACCCCTCTACAATCAATCCAACATGCATATATAAACAAATTAATGTAAAAGATAAACAAGATATACATGACTTTACAGAGTAAAATAAAAGGTGTGCGACAGTCAGCCAACGGTACAAGAAGTGAGGGTTCAATCTCTATATCCCCATGTTTTCATTGCTTATGAGGCCTTATAGTCACAACATACAAGCGGTCCAAGAAATTCGAGTGGCAATTTGCCTAGTCTGCTTTTTTTGTTGTTGTTTTCTTTGTTGTTGTTGTTGTTGTTGTTGTTGTTGAAGGTCTTGTAATTTACACTAACATAGCGTGCCGGTCGGTACATCATACGTGGGAAAGTTCGTCAGTAAAAGTTTGGAAACGCTTCGTCATTGAGGAAGAGCCTGGCATCAGCAATGGCAAAGGAGTTTTAGACGAATGAAATGTCATTTTTATGTCCCCATATGACAGTATATCCCTCAGTCATTAAATCTAAATCCAAACAGGCGCTTCCCACTTTTTCCTCCCACCATAATGCTGGATGCCGTCGTTTAAGTCAAATGTAACTGGGTACGGTGTAAAACACCAATAAAACAAATAAATAAATATACGAAAACATGTGATTTTATATGAAGGCATCCGATAAATTGGAATTAGAGAAAAGTCAGCAATTTTTGGAAGTACCCACACATTTATGTTTCAAAGCTATCACATCGGTAACTATGGTACACATAGTATATTTTTATGTATGCAAATTGTATTTACGTAAATTTTATTCCTTCTAGGTAAATTCTTACCTTTGAATATTACAAACTGGTTTCAGGCATCCCGGCGGCATTTCGGAGATTGCTTACCAACTTTAACTTCATGTCGATTCTCATCGCTGGAGCCATTGATATGCTGACAATGGCTGGAGGTCTGGCCTTCGCTCCCAAGTATCTAGAGGCTTTCTTCAGTCTGTCCGTCTATAAAGCTAACATGTTTCTAAGTAAGTCTTGGTGCCAGGTACCAATTTAAAATGAAAGAAAAATAAAAAATAAGTTAGGACTCATCAGATGAACAGCTGAAAATTATTGGTAAAAGTACTGTCTCTTATTTTTATTTTTTCCACTTTTTTATCAAGAGAGATGACTGCATTCAAATGTTTCAATTTTATGGTGGGCGTTTTTAATCCATATAGTCTGCGTTTAGGTACGGTGACATCACAAGACGTTTCCACGCGCTAAGCACATCTTGAAATGTTTCCAACTCTGTGATTGTCCACGGGTAAAAGATTACGTAAATAGTGCATGCTTTAATAATTTTTTGTATTTAGAAGAATATCATTTTAAGATCCATGAAGTTCAGCTTAGATTTCAAACATTTAACTGCGTTTAATTCTTTCAAAAACAATTTATAAAAAAAAAGAACAAATGAATGCATAATTTGATGGATTTCAATGCAATTTCCCTTCAAGCTCACTTCACTTGCATCCCGTATATAGTTGCTTTCCTTTAGCAACATCAGACCCCACTGTTGAATCACCGCTATCCATCCCATTCAACTGTTACATTTTGCAAAAGCCAAAATCTACATTTCACCATTCTACCAGTTCGTACATGTGCTGTTTTAGATCTCTAAAAACATTATCAATAAACTTGTTGATTTATTACCCACATATCTGTCAAGATTTATTATCTGGAGGAGAAGCCCTGGGTGAAAATGATAACACTGGATTATTTTACTGAACATATGAACACATACGGATGACGAGGCGCAATATTTGAGCCTTTATCCGATGCTAAGTGAACTGCAGAAGACTATACATGTCATTTCATGTTAAAACAAACATTTCAACCACTTGGTCGTGATTCAGTCCCCTCCCTATGATATTCTAACATCTTCACCTTCAGGCATAACTTTTATCGCCGGTGCCATAGGGATGTTAACCGGGGGTTTCCTGGCCTCAAAACTTAAACTCACCCTGAGAGGTTGTTTGATCCTCATCGTGGTCGTACGGCTGATATCCGGTCTGTCCTCCGCTGTGGCCCTCATGCTGAATTGTCCGGAAGTGGAGGTCGTAGGCTTGTCGGGCTCCAGGTGGGTATACGCCAAGTTGTCTGCAAGATATTTCCTGTGTCAGTTATGAAACCGTTCAGGAAATTTGGGTGATACATTCTACATCAGCCCGTCGTCCAAGTATAAATTTAAGGATAATACAGATCAGGAAACATTAAGTTTTTAATTTTAAAAATTATGTTCTGTGGTTTTAAAGCGTGGCGTACGGGCGAAGATAGTTTTGTCATATATCAGGTGCGAAGAATAATTCACATACACATCTTTGTAACTGGTTTCTTAATTAACTTAATTAACATTACTTTTTTCCGAAAGTAGCGATATCCCGCCTTCTTGCAATGGATGCACATGTCTCGGAAGTGATTACTTTCCCGTTTGTGGATCTAATGGCAAGAGTTATTTTTCCCCGTGTATCGCAGGATGTTCGACAAAAGAGGTGGGTAAATAAACTTAACCCGTTACTAGATGTTTTGGAAAAAACTTTAACTCACTGATATCATAAATAATTGTTCGAGCTTACTGTATCTTTATCGCAAAGCCTTCTCCATCAGAAAGATCATTCAGGGGAGCCTCCACTGGTTTAGCGCGCTAGTACAATATAATGACCCAGGAACCTATCAACAATGCAGTTGCTTGAGTTCAATTACAGATCACACCTTCTTCCTCTTCGGTCTTGCGCTGGAAAGTCCGCCAGCGACCTATAGATGGTTGTGGATTTACCCGAGTTCTGCCCTGTTTCCTCCCAGTATATAGTTGGCCGCCTTCATAAAAATGAAATATTCTTGAGCACAGGGTAAAACACCAATCAAACAATGAATATAAATTACACTCACCGAACCAAAAAACACTGCGAATAAACAATAGAATTCAACTGAACCATAATGAAGAAATAAACATATGTTCACAGGGGTCGCTGTTCACGAATTGTTCGTGTGTGGGTTCCGGTCCTGAGCCAATCCAGGCACAGCTGAGCACTGAAGGGTCAGAGTTCACAGCAGTACCCGGATTGTGCCGGGTTGAGTGCGGGATGCTGACGGCTTTCATCGTCACACAGACTCTATCTTCTCTAACCGTCTCCATGTCCTCCATGCCACAGGTTGTCGCCTCACTCAGGTAAATCAATTTGTTCATTTATTTATTGTATCGTTTCTTAACGCCGTGTTTAAAATGAAGTCATGGTGAATGACAAAGTCGTTAAAAACTGTATCTCAAAATACCTTCACTGAATGTTTTAGATATCTTTTCACCAAATTAAATGCAGTCAAATGTTTTGCTTACATATGTTGGGTGTTTTGGATCATATTGATAATGTGGTTCACCAGTGACGTCACGCCGACTTTTCATTGACCCTGAAGCAGAAATTTAATGTCATGTTAACTTTTTCATACAACAGGCAAACATTACAGGAGCACTCTTGACTTTAATCAGAGAGGAGCATACATGTGTACTGAAAATTTTGTGACGTCACAAATGAACCACTTTATCAATATGGTCCATAAAACCCACCATATAATAAAAACATTTGACTGCATTTAACTTGGTTGGGAAAATAATCTAAAAAAATCAGTGAAGGTATTTCTAGGTCACGTAGTTGTGCTATTTTCATTTAGGCAGGGTTCATTTTTGTTTGGTGGTTCCCTTTAAATCTCGACTCCCCGGTTTACGGGTGGAAGAAACCGCCCGGCATGCCTGGAGAAAATCACAGACCTTTGCCAGAAACCTTACAAACTTCAATGATTTAAAGCCGCGTCAAAAATAACGACAGATGGATTCGAACTCAAGACCTCACTGGCCATGGACATGACTGTTGCAGCTAGCAAAAGCTGTAATCATCTCAAGCACACATATATAAGACCGACAGCGCTGACTGACAGGTTAATAGATCGGTATGATGTAATTGCATATTCCCTGGGGCCAAGTTTGGCCATATCAGTAGCTTGCATAAAAATTGAATTCTGGCTCACTCCGAATACATGTATGTCTGTTGTTGAAACACTTGTCTGTGCATTGCTTTAGTGAGTGAAGTGATCGATTGCTCTGGTTTTTCCGGAAACCAAACTATATCTTACCTCAAGATAGGCATCAGAATGAAATTTCTCTAGCAAATGCCTTGCCCTTCGCTCAGCGTAACAGTACTGAAAAAGGACACGTACTTGACGCAATGGAAACCAGGTTGAAATAACTTCATACCTAATCAATAAAAGAAAAGTAAGATGTCCATCAAACTTAAATACTTATGTCAAAAGTTCCTGCTGATTGAATCAAAGTTTTTGTTCAGCACAATCATCAGTTATTTAATTCTGTAGTCCCGCAAGGAAAGATTGGCTAATTTCATACATGAAGATAATTGCTTTTTGATTTTATGTGTTACAGAAGTGTTGAGGATGCTGACAAAACGCTGTGTGTTGGCGTGATGTCTTTTGTTTATTCATTGATAGGTGAGTGAATAAGGTTTATGTTGACAAAACATTTTTTATATGATTAGATTTTTGCATATCCTGTAGTTCTTGATTTACTGATGTGATTGGTGTTTTACGTCATGCTAAGGGATATTTCGGTGTCTTGGCGGTATAGAGGACACCAGGAAGAACCCCAGCATGTTTTGAAGGAATATTTTACTTATATGACAGCGGCCAGCATTATGGTGGGAGGAAAACGAACAGAGGCCGGTGGAAATCTACAACCATCCGCAGGTTGCTGGCGGATCTTCCCACGTACGGCCGAGAGGAAGCCAGCATGAGTTGGGCTTATGGATTACTTTAGGTGTGAATGACGGCACAAAAGTTTTTCACCCCAAACACACTAATTATTGCTGAAATAGCTCGTTATTGTGCTCGAGCACTAGGGGAGTAAACTGTATTAAAGCTGTAAAAAATGTGCAAATAAACGTAGGCAATTTTAGTTATCGAATATCTCACTGGTATCCAATGCTATTAGTATGATCACAAATTTCCGTAATAGATTTGATTTCAAAAGTAAAATTACTGCTATACGCAGCTTTTTATTAATTTGTTTTTTGATTTTTTTTTTCTTCGTCACTCTATAGATTATCACTCAGAAGATCGCCTCTTCAGAGAAACTTTTAATACTGGAAATTTTCGATAGATCTGAATGCACATCAGGTTTTTTTCTTTTAGGTTGGATGTTTGGGCCTATGGTGTTCGGTAGACTTGTGGACGGCGCATGCGCTCTCTGGCACACGAACTGTTCAAAACTTGGCTCCTGTGCGCTGTACGACAAATACGCCTTGCGTGATTATCTACAAGGGGCGATGGTGGGCGGGCGCGCCTTGTCAGTAGTTATCTTTGCGTTTTGCCTGGCCAGGCTTACCGCCTACAAAAAAGAGCTCCGTAAGGGAGTTAACGGGAAGGCGACCGGGAGGCGCAGCGATAAAGAAATGATTGATTTGCTGCGAGAGAATTAATGAAAGAAAAACATTGACTTTTTTGTTAATGATTAGAAAACGCTATTACCGAGTAGCTAAATAATAAGTAAACAAAAATATAATTCACGTTGAAAAAATCAGGTATTTTGCCTTGGTTTCATCATTCGCAATAGTATGCGATGAAATAATGTATCCTACTAGCCATCAAAAACCCGATCACAAATGATATTCTGATTTCATTCCGTTTCAGCGGCACACGACAGAAAGCTGAACATTGTATTAAGACGTGTACATGTTATACACATTTGAAAGTACTGGCTGATCACCCTAAAATAAAGATCATTTGCGTCTTTTTCAATAGTTTTTATTAGTTGTTTCTTTTCATTACTAAAGGAATAAGTTATAAATACGTTGAGATTCCCACAGGCATTACGATTCCATGGTCGCAATGTACTATATTAAAACGCTGGTACAATGCAGACATTCGCGGTGTATGTCTTCTTTCCAGACAATGGGTCCATTTTCAGGATAGCGAATGGGAGATCGAGTACAGACATGTGGCCTGAATGCTAAGGGACGAAGAAAAGGATCTCACATCTACGAAAAATGGTCTACGTAGCTCGATGCAGTTTTACGCGGCGAAATTTTACTTTGACAGCAGCCAGAAAGTTACCAAAAAGGTCGACATCTTTTGTCTACTTGCCTGAAGCTGCACACCGCGTTATAAATAATGGAATTAGAATAACGATGTAATTGTACCCGTTGAAGTTATGTCATCCGGAACGGCATGTCCGAAAAAACATCGTTGTAAAATGACACAATTATTCCAGACGAAGTATTGTCGGTATGGCAGCTATACTAGCACAACTACAGTGAAACGAGCTTGAGAATTTTGCGCGTGCATGGACTGTTTGGGATGAGAAGCTTGCAGTTTCACTATAAGCATCCTTTATATAAAGGTTTAATCACAAAGATAATGTAATGCATTTTAATTCATAATGCACAGACTCTTAATCCGCAAGGAAAACTGCATGGGAGTAACTGTATATGTGCTGTGAATCCAGCATAAT
Organism: Acanthopleura granulata; assembly: GCA_016165875.1. Lineage (NCBI taxonomy): Eukaryota > Metazoa > Mollusca > Polyplacophora > Chitonida > Chitonidae > Acanthopleura > Acanthopleura granulata. The sequence goes on along the minus strand of JABBOT010000020.1, from coordinate 5,388,867 downwards.
AAGATAGACATTTACTCTTGGCAACTAGGCACCCGATTTACAAAGCAGGTGTAACGTTTCGCAAAGTATGGCGACACTGTCGTCATGACAGTTACGTTTGAGAAAACTCACACACTGTCTGTAATACCCGGCCCTGTAAATTGCGTAATGACAATACAACTGTATTTTAAAAAGCCATGTTCGCCCAAAATTTGAATTTTAAACAAATTCTCATCGCGACGTCTTTACAAAGTTTTGAAGCTGGTTTAAAAACTAAATCAGTCACGTTGAAATAAAAAATACTCATTGAACATGTTGCTTGTACAGGACCAGGAAAAAGTTCTGTTGGGTTTTGAATTCATGACAAAGATAGCGTAACACCGCCACAACAACAACATTTGCACCCACCTATCAAGCAGGGCAGTTTTGCGACAACTGACCAGCAATTACAACTCGTCAACCTGCTGAGCTTTCTTTAACGCCTCGTCTTGGCTCATCCTGTTACCAGCTGGCCGTAATTTCTTCTCTTATTCGTGTCATCAGCCACGTTTGTTTACATATGAAGTTTACCGAGCGCTGTGCGCGTGCTACAGTTCCACTGTACTGACAGTCCCTCGTATAAATATTCTGGCAGATTCCTCAATATTCCGTTTTTTTGTAAGTTTAAAGTATTCACTTAACGTACAATGCAGGAAGTGGGTTTAACGAAAAGCTTGTAACTTTTACTTCTTCAGAAAAATACCTAATACTCATGTCTTTCTATAATAAGGCTAAAATACCTAATATTTGGGAGACCATGCCACTTTAAATGTGAACTCTTTCTTTCATTACATAAGACAAAGTATAAAATAATAGAAGCACATGTGGTACTAAAACAGTACTATCATCCTTTATGCATAATTCAATAACAACACACACATCGCATTTCGATGAAAAAACAAATGGAACATTTCCGAAGGCAGCAATAAACTTGTATTAAAGTAGTCTTGATCAAATTCATTTGTTTATCTATTTAAAAATTATTTCGTAACAAAATATTCATATATGGTGACAGCTTGCAAAATGCAGCGCTTCCATGGAGTGGGAAAACAGGATTGCTCTTTTTCTTGTTTTTTTTTTTTACATATTTTCCAAACGACTTGATATACATACCTGAGAAGAGCGTTGAATGTTGCATATCTCCAGATTGATCATTGTTAACCTTTATAGTTGTTGGTTATCCCAGCGTAACAAGGTAGGTTGCTGCGTATCATATGTTGCCATTGCCGGAAGGATAAACAATATTACACAATCCGGCAGTCATCAATAATGATTCGCATGGCAATGTCAAATCTGTACAAAATGAATACAATATTCGATAGTTTGGTACAAAAATATCTTCATAATTAAAAATTCCCCAAGCTGTATACTACACACACGGAGTTATATCGTATGTACATCCGATAAAAACACCTCACATGAATTCTAAACTGTAAATCACATTCATGCTTGTTGAAAATCATATAACAATAAAATGGTGCTTGTAAGATGTTGACTGACATTAACAGCATACGCTTACAAAATTATGTCACTCTTTTAGAACTAGTACATCGTACGCAGTTCCTTAAAATGCACGTAGGTATCACATGATATATATCATTAATAATACTGGAATATGTATCACATACATAAGAACATGTGGGAATAGGTGACCGATTCAAATATCACAGGTATTGAATGATTTATGGATTAAAAAGAATGCACTTCATAACAATAGTAATACGTCCAGGAACGCTTTCCTCATGCAATGCCGGTACATGACAAGTTAACCCTAAACAGTGCAGTCCGCAAAGATATATAAAGTATACTTTGGACTCAAAGAAAGCGTAAATTCGAAAACAAAAAACGTTTTTCCTTCCAGACAAGCATTCAACAAGATTTGATCGTAGCCATTTCCGTGCAGGTTGTTTGGTGATTCAAAAGAAGCTAACCTCCCAGTAACCTACATGTGTTAAAAAAATTTCCCTTTCCCAGAAGAATTCCAAATGAACAAAAATGATTGATCGGGGCGATTTTAGTTGATTCCATGGCAATTTGAGTAAAGCTATTTTATGATAGCATCTAGCCATGGTCAGCGGGTTTGAGAGAGCGAGCTGACAAACGGGTAGCACAGTAGACCATCGATACACATTGATTACCGGGAATGACCAATACGGTGAGATGTGTTATATGTGAAAACAATTCACTTAAGCATATCATTGCATTGGATTAAAATGCCAAAGTACGGGGAAGGTTTGAAACACTGATACAGAATCCGATCGTCTCAAAGACATTTACGATTGTCCATCTTGATTTGAATAGCAAGTATTATAGCACCTAGTCATGGTGATCTGATTATAGTTGTTAATGTAATATATCGAGAATAAATTGTGAATTGTTATCACTATACGTATATACATATACTGGCACAAATAACTAGACAAAGCTTAAAATATGTATGACTCCCCGATTTGCTTTAAATGCCAAGCTTCATATGACACTGTCATCGAGCCATAATAAGCACTGTTGTGTATTGAAATATAATCTTGAAAAGTCATTAATATACTTACATACGGTGATATACTTACATACATCCATAAAACGATTCCGGTTCTGATGCAAAGTGTTAATTAGAGACCTGCAGTAATTCATCTGTCGGAACTCTCTTACAGTACTGCAATAATTTCAAAGTGAAATTACATGTTGCATATAGAGGACAAAACGAAAGTATTTGGTGTTTAAGTTGCACACATTTATCTTGGGCATCGCCTTTGCAGGCCCATTACGTCCAAACAATGGACAAATACGGAATTCTCAAATTGCGGTGGCAAGGAATTCGTTTCTTGTGTGATTGAATATGTATTGGCACAAGTCCAGAACAGACGCTTAAGAGCGGTTGCAGCGAGAGGTAACCGATGCACATATGTGCTGAAACCTCGTCTTCCCACGCGTATACGACAACGCTCCTGTCGTCAGGCCAATGACGTCTGACTATACGTCACCACGACGTCATCACTGGTGAAGAGTCTAGCCTGTTGACTTTCAGCGTCACTCATGCCCAGACTGTCTGTCTAGTGATATATACGATGGTATTACCGTTGCTGCAAATCCGATCAGTCTGTATTTTGAATTCATTGTTGCACAGATACGATGCCTTTATGTCTCTATGTAAAGCATATTGATATTATTGAAATCACTCTAACATGAGTATGATGTATTTACTTCTATACAAAATGACAATTACATGCTAATACATCAGAAGTCATTCTAACATACAAAACACGTTAATAGTCAAAATTATACCTTCTGACTTTGGTACGATTTCTTTAAATCTACACACATACACATGTTAATTCTCCTGAATTGCTATGTCTTTATGTCTGTACAGAAGCATGTATACATGATAACTTATCATTCTAACATAATTATAATACATTTACGTATGCGCAGAAACACACATAATGGCGACATAATACCATCCGGTCAGAATAATGTCATGTTCACATCTGAGTTAACACAATGATTAACTTTACCACACATCCGCTATCAAAGCGTGGAGACTCTAACAGGCTCTAAATGATTCTCTTCCACTTCGAAAATTTTTTCTTTCTGTTCAGCGTTCCCTGCTGTTGGCACATGTGCGTGTTTGCTTCGCTTGACGAACTCCTTGCCTATTGCGTTGTAGAGCAGTCGCAGCAGAAAGATGGTGAACATGAGGATGCAAATGACGCGGCCGCCCACGCCTATGCCGTGCAGTTTGTTCCTCATATCATATGAATCGTATACAGCACAGGAGCCTCGTTTTGAGCAGGAGCCATGCCAGAGTGTACACGTACTATCCACTACAAAGCCGAAGACCACTGGGCCCAACATCCAGTCTGAAGAGCGACATAAAGAGGAGAAATGCATGGCTATTGATGTGTTAATTAAATAGATTAATCAACTAATCAATTGCTTCAATTAATTAATTGAGGCCATGGCTATAATTAGTCAATTAATGATTTCCTTGATGCATCCTAATCATTAAAGGTAACGGTACTAAGTGACTCCAACTTGAAAAAAAATTCACCAATTTACATTTAATAAGTCGTAATATAATTTACAGTGACATTTAGCTATAAATTGAGGTAACTGGTTCATTAAATTTAGATGGTTATTTAACTAGTTAAAACATTATATGGTATACTTTCCTCTTTAAATGTAAAACCATTTGTTACCTTGCTCTTCAAAGCTTTGTCGGGTCAAAACTGTGTAGTGTAGACGACGTTTCGTGGACGAGCAGATAAGCTATTGCTTCCACAGTGCACGACAGCAATGGTCAAATCACCTTGGGACAGGTATTCCATTGTTTCCTCTTCATCCAAAATCATTTATCATGATTCTTCACTTTTGAGCTCGGTGCTCCTCTGCACAAAACTTGTGATTTTATTTTCTTTCGGTACGATTACAAAGTTCGTAATTTTAAAACAGACTTTTCACCTGTATAGCGTAACGAATGGTCGTTTGTATGGACTTACCAAACACAGACTGTACAAAAGTGGCTAGGCCTATAGACGGCGTCTTGTCTTTCCCACTCACGCTTCTGTAACAAAATAACATGACTGTGTATATAGAGGCCTTCTCAGATAACGCCTGTAGTGTTATCGACGAGAGGTGAAAATGCTAACCCAACAAGAAGCGTGTACGATTATGTGCAAACACCTTTATCGCCCACCCATGATAACCAATCGCGCGATGTTATTTGCTGTTATTGTTACGTGGTTGGTCCTTATGGGCTGGTCATACCGGTGTTTCCGTGTCATCGTAAGCAGTCCTGATATTATTCCTAGGACAGGTCATGCATAATACTTCAAAATCAGGAAAAGAAACAAACGGGAATAGTTTGTTCAGGGGACATAACTCTAACTGGCCTACCTAAACCATGGCAATCTTTCAATGTATGTGAGTAATGATCAGGGGTTGAATGAATGCAGGACTAAAAGAACAGATCACCTTTAGATAAATACACGTCATTTAAAAACGCATGCCGTGCTGATTCTAAATATTATCATCATTATTTTTTTTAACATTATTTCCCCGGTGAACAAAATGCTAAAAGGCGTTCCCACCCTCGGCAACGTCGTAGCATACAATTCTTTAGAACCTGCGGATGGTCGTGGGTTTCCCCGCAACATATAAATGTTGACCTCCGATGTATAAGAGAAATACTCTTGTGTACGAAGTAAAATTAGCAATCAATTAATGAATCTGCCAATAAATAAGCCAACGCGTGATTTCATCCCTGATTTACCATTTTCTGCGAGCAGCCGGCCACACAGGCCGAAAAGTAGTTCCGACTGTCGGAACCGCAGACGGGAAAGTAGGCCGAGCCTTGACAACAGCACCCTAGACACGAATCCGGGCCAATCGGAGCACTGGCCGGGAATCTGTTAGTCAACCTGCCAAGTATAAATACACAAGAAAACGATCACATAGGAGTTTGAGCAATATCTACCAATCGTGGAGGACCGGTGATGATTAAAAATACCCACCTCCCATACCCTATTTTAACACTCCGCTGAAAAGCTTTGGTGGATCCTATTTAAAATTAATTTAAAATCACAGGGATTACCTTGCATGTGGATTTTCGAGCTTATACTTTTTTAGCACACAAAAACTAAACAACAATTCATCTTTAATAAATATTAAAATCCGATCCCTGTTGTTATCTACTTATTTTGTCTTCACAGTGATATGACATTTTATTTCCTTGTGTTTGGATGTGTCACATTTACATTTGATTATAAACGATGTACCCACGAATACTTATTTCACTCACACCACGGCCTCCAGCGTTACCGGGTAGTGTGGGTAGGAAACCCACGACCATCCACATGGTTGCTGACAGACCTCCCCACGTACGGCAGGAGAGGAAGCCAGCCTGAGCTGGACTTGAACCCATAGCCAGTACATTGGTGGGAGGCTCCTGCGGCCTGTTTCACGAAAAGTAAAGAAGCTAAGTTTAGACGTTTAACTCAGTAAGCCAGCTGGCAATTCTGTCCAGCCCGCTTCATAAAGAAATATTTGTGGGAGGAAGCAAATTCGGCTTTAAAAGTGTTATGTGTGAAATTTTTAAACGTTCTTGATTGGAGAAGAAATAATAATATATCAGCTTCTTTCAAAGCCCTTTTAAAGCTCTCGATCCACCAAAACCCATCCTCTGTTGCTTTTACGCTTCGATTGTCTATGATGGGTTATCGCTCTTCGTCTGCAAGCATTGGTGAGACGTTCGTGATTAATCACGCCGCGCTTGCGCGCTAAGCAACTTGGCCACGGAGGCCTACACATTTAGCTAGCTTCATATGGGATAAGCGAACAAGTGTGCATGAGGACATCAATATAAACGGGAAGAAGGTGAGATAAAGGGAAATCCCTTGTCAACGTGATCTGATACCTACCCATCATCATGTTGGCCTTATACACAGACAGTCCAAAGTAAACGTCGAAGAATTTGGGTGCAAAAGAGAGCCAGGCTGAAGAAATCGATGGGACTGGACAGGGATAGGGATGTAGGTGAAGTTGGTGAAAAGTCTCCAGAGAGCGGCCGGTAAATCTGAGACAAGAGACAACATCATGTGAAAGAAAAAAAATCACTGGTAAATCTGAGACTGAAGATAATTTCATGTGTAAGTCTGTAATGGAAGACGAGATCACTTGTACATCTGAGAGGAAGACAACATCATGGGTAAGTGTGTATGGGAAGACGAAATCACCTGTAAATCTCAGACGAAAGATAACATCATGTGTAAATCTCAGACGAAAGATAACATCATGTGTAAGTCTGTTGGGGAGGACGAGATCCCTTGTAGATCTAAGACCAAAGAAAACATGATGTGTAAGTCTATAGGAGAAGATGAGATCACTTGTAAATCTAAGACTAAAGACAACATCACGTGTAAGTCTGTTGGGGAAGACGAGATCATGTGTAAATCAGAACCGATTGAATCATAAATCTGAAACAAAAGACAGCTGTAAGCTTGCAGGAAAAGACACGATCACTAATAAACATGCGAAAGAAGACAACAGGAAAGATTAATGTGAGACAAAATACAACATCATGCCTTTTGGGAAAGAAAGGATCTTTGGTACCGGAAAATTTGAGACAAAGGAAGCATTCACGTTTTTGCCAGCGGTTTTTCCGAAATTAATTTAAGTGCATTGCCCATTTATTTCACCTAGGGCTGTAAATTTTCATTTTTCTCAGAGTATTTGCGTGATGGTGTCCTATAGGCAATTCATTAATGTGGCTTCGTTATCTTTTCTGCTTGTTTGATAATTATAGCCATCTCATCTCCAGGGCTAGGTTCCTTTGTATTCTTTTCCTGTCATTTTCTATTAAATGAGATGACAACGTAGCATTTCTAGTAATTCTGATCCAGTGACGTCTAGCAAGTTCTGTTTGACCTATTCTCTCTCAAGTGATGATGATAGTTGGAGTATAAATTGTTACAGTTCAACTATTTACATATGAGGAAAATTGACAAGAGGTCGGGTTTCACCGGTTACGTATAACAATTTGCACAATACCATACACACTCTCGTCAAAAATTCTGAATAGTCTTACGTTTTAACTTAAGAGTCACTATACCTTTCGCTTTGTCGAACAGTCCATGCACGTCGTCCTGTTTTTGTTGTATCCCTCGTGCCTGTCGTTGTTTTTCCAGCTTCTTGGACTTGATGACCATGCGGCGTGGGAAGAGGCAGAGAGGCCCCGACAGCAGGAACGCAGCAAATCCGAAGATAAGGAATCCTAACCACCAGGCGCCAATCCAGCGCGGGTCCACCATCGTCAGGTGAGTCTCTGAAATGCACCTATAGCCACTGAGACAGTTTACTCTCTTGGCACTCTTCGTGGTATATAAGTTAATCTTTTGGAGTATCGGAAGGAGTTTTTCCCAGTGCATATTTAGTGAATGTGTAGAGGTTTCATCGAATCAATGTCACTCTTACAGCTGCGTTTTTAAGTCAAAAAGTTTAACAGGTACCTGGCGAAGGTCGGTGGTTTACTTCGGGAGGTGCGGTTTCCTTCAGCCAAGCACCGAACCGACTTCTTATAAGTGAAACATTCCTGAGAACGGCGTAAAGCGCCAAATAATCACTCACTCATGCAAACAGTCAATCAAACCAGAATTAGTATTAGATGCTTATGGAAACAGAAAGTTTTTAGTTAGAAATTAGCGAGTATATATAAATTGGAGAAAAGGAGACATTCTCGTCAGGAAACCAGTCATGGTTGTACAAAATTTCCATGACGTTACCTGAAATTTTCACTGTAAAACCACACATTGCAAGTATCTAACAAGACACTGGCACGAGGAATCCTTACCTTGACAGCGTAAAACCGAATGTTGTCAAGGTAAAACCAGATATTGCCAAGAAGACCCCAGAAATACGCAAGAGCAAACCAACCACTGTCAAGATGAACCCAGACTACTAAACTGGCAACTTGACATGTATATTATCCGTGCAAAGCCATAGTAAGAAATTAATGACGCGAGGCAGTATAAGGCACAAACCCAACCTTCCCAGAATGCGTATGGTTAGTCTGTTGCGTATCATTTCTCATTCTCAGGAAAATATACATCCTGATTTCGACTAATACAAGAACAAGAGTTCATTTCTGCCAAAGAAGAGAGGCGGGGCTTGGTATATGCTTTGTAAACTGCGTAAAACACCAACCACATAAAATAAATGACAACCCTGAGACACTTCAGGTCGCAAGTTCGAATCCAGCTCTTCCTGGTTCAGCTGTGACTTGATGACAGAGAAGTGTGGTGGTTTGCTACAGTAAGTATGGATTCCTCAACCTGCAAATTTCAGCACCATGGTGTGCGAGTTTGTGTATAATAGCATAAGAGCACCCTTAGTCGAAGTAAAAATACAGTTATTCGTTCGGATTGCGTAACTGTTGCGGATTGTATATGTGTAACAACATTCAAGAGTTTTAACATTATTGCTACCCCTTTCTTCCCTGATAAGATAGGCCTTGGTTTTTCCTTTCGAGGCATATAGCTGTTGCTTATGGCCCTTTAGGTTGAAAATTCATGTGTATATATATATATATATATATATTTGAGATAAGAAGCCCTTTTGATTCGAGCCAGATCAGTGTCAGCCACCCATTTTATACGAGGATCCATACATGTGGATCAGTGGTATATGTCTGAAATCTGTCATTTTGGGCTCGGCTATTTCTTTGTTCCAAAAATGATTAAATCCTCTCCTTTCTGCCAGGTATTTAGCTGTATATCTACAAAGAAAACTCCACACATTTGTCTTCTTTGTGATGTACCCTTTCTGGTGTGCAACATTGAAATATCACTGATACTGAAATGTGTTAGATCTTACAGTCAGATAGCATAACCTATATATTTGTTCGAAGTTTGTAGGTAGTAGGCCTTCTGAATTCTGTTGATTCTTGATTGGCGTGTACATTATTGTCTTTCTGATAACTTGGGCAGATAACTCTGTGCCGTCTATTCTGTCATGTGTACGTGTGCATAAGTTATTTAAATGCTCTTTTCGTGCACGTGGCGCCTTGCCCCAACTGTGTTCGCCATAACTAATTCAAAAAATGCATGTCCCTGACACGTACCAACCATAAAAATTTCCAACACACAGCCAGTAAATGATATTTGTAGTGTGTTTTGATCATCTGGATCATAAACGGTCACCATAGATGTGAATGAATTAGTAAAATGGAAAGGATTAGGCAGAAATTCAAATCACAAAAACATTACCCAAAATGTTAAAAACACTTAATATGTGTATGGAACATATGGTAAACAAAATTATCAACTTATTTATTTATTTATTTAACGCCATGCTCAAGAATTTTTAACTTTTTATTTATGATGGCTGTCAATTTTATGCCTGTACGTGAACTGAAGTGTCTGGGGCAAACCTCGACGTTAAATGATGTCAAGGATTCACGCCATATTGGCCGAAGGTAAGGGCCTGGGGATTTAAACTCCATATCCAGACCAGGTTTTGTATACATCAGACTAAAAGGCCGTAATGTGTCCACAACGGACATGTCCAAGCCGATTGTTAGAGGTGAACAAAAGTTGCTTTAACCACAAATAAGGAGATTAGAGACGCCGCACACATGGACGCCGCACGTGGACGTCATTTGTACTCCACATCGAGATGGGGATTAGGATGGGGGGAAGGCAAGAGTTAACTGAAAGCCTGTCCGCGGCGCTAATGGTGCGTTAAACGGCTGTATGTACACTGGTTAACAATGGTTGAACGTGTTTTTGTCTGTGGGAAAATAAATTATGGAAAGAACCGTTATGGAAAAGAGAAGGTTCCAGTAAAAGTACTGGGAATGCGCATGTTATCCCCATGGGACAGTTGAGAATGTGCATGTTATCCCCATGGGGCATTTGAGAATGCGCATGTTATCCCCACGGGGCGGTTGAGAATGCGCATGTTATCACCGCGGGGCAGTTGAGAATGGCGTTGTGTTCATGTACATGAATGTATGCGTGTTTGGGTTTTACTTCGTACCCAACAATTTTACAGTTGAAACAGTTGTTTCAGATGCCCGCCCATCCATTTTCTTCTCCTAAAATCAAGAAACCAGAGGGTAAGAATATAATTTGTCCAGTGGATTATTCATATTCTGTAACGGCTGATGAAAGCACTGTTCTGTCCGGATCCTTACATTATGAACTTCAATAATGAATTGTTGGTGCATAGAACACACAGGGCAATAAACAAAATCATGTTTATTTAGTTTATATTTGAAATGTTTACGGTCACGAGAGGCAGTTTTGGAATCAAATGCTTTAAATGAATTAAACTCAATGAGAAAATCCCAGACAAACTGAAAAAAAGCTGCTCCCAGTTCTATCTCTGATTTGATGTGTAGTTCATTTTTGCAATCATGTTATTTAAGATGATTGCGAAATTGCGTGATGCAGTTTTTTTAAATCTTGTCTAGTAGTCACGCTCTTGACTGCTCAGGAAGATTCAAGATGATGAGCCCCTGCTCTGCTCAACTCAAAGGACCTCTCAAACTTATAGTTATTTGGGACAATGTAAACAAATTTACAAATATGAATTCTAATTTAAAGCAAATTTATATATGATTCAAAATAAATTGTGCTCTAAAAATTTCTACATTGAGTTTTAGAGTGAGATATGAACAAGTGGTCTGGGATAAAAAAAACTGAGCTGTTATTTCTCTTCTGACAAGGTGTTTGCTTATTACAGTGTTAATTTCTGTCACATGTCAAGTTTCTTTCAAAAGGGCTGTTTAAAATTGGATATTTCTAAATTTGGTGTGTCCATAAGACTTTTAGGGTATTAAATCAATTTCATTAGTATGAAATAGTAGCCTTGACACATGTTCATGGTGAATTCAATATGTATAGTTGGAAATGTAACAGGGGCCTCCGTGGCTCAGATTGTCATCGTAATGACCCAGTTCAAGTCCAGCTCATGCTGGCTTCCTCTCCGACCATACGTTTGTAAGGTCTGCCAGCAGCCGGCGGATGGTCGTGGGTTTCTCCCGGGCTGTGTCCGGTTACCAACCACCATAACGCTGGTGAAATATTCTTGAGTACGGCATAAAACACCAATCAAAAAAATAAATGAAGAAATAAATAAAATGTAACAGTATATACATTGACGTTAGTTCAGCATTTGCTCTCAGAGTGCATTAACAGTTTCGTTAGCAATGTATAGTGCAAGAACAGTGATTGTGTTGAAATATAATGTTGAATGTACAAGTATAATTCCTTTTTTAGTACATTGAAATGAACGAATAATCACGGCTCTTCCTGACATCACTCCTGTGGTTTTATCTGTGTGATTTATATAATTATTTCTTAAGATAGCACTTACGTAATTTTGAAATCATACAGTTCAATTGATTATTATGTGGTTTACATTAATGCAGGTTTAAGAATGCAGAAATTTAGCTTAGTGGTTTCCCGTTGAACTTCCACTGAATAATCAAAGCCCAAATTTCATCGAAGGGCTTGTGGGAAAGGCCTACCTACATTTGATTGTGTTCGGCCATTCTCAAGAATTTTGCACTTGTGCATTTGCTTTCAGGTACGGGAAACTGGAGAGGCAGGTAAACTACACGAGCGTAGCCGAATGCGTTACCAAGGCGACAAAATCAACGAAAGCGGGGATCATGTAAGAACTGTTAATAACTGTAGCTACATGCCTTTGGTACATTTTGTTCTGATTGGATAATTTAGTGTCAATATTGAAAAATAACTAATTTTGCCATTTCAGAAATTTTAATTTTTGTGTAAAAATATCTTATACTGGAATGTGTGTCTTAATTTCCAAAAACTTTTGCTTTAAGTGTACACCGGGTACAAGTTCCACGCACTAAAATACTGTGGCAAAGCCATTCTTCATCAGGAGAGGTAGATTTGCTAAATAGAGGTTTAATCCACAATACAGGTGGAAGTATCCACCATATGTACTGAAACCTTACGTTTTAACAATCCACCCCCTGAATCCAGGGTGGAAATTTCTACCAAAAATTTGGAAATCTAAATGGTGGATATGTCCACGGTGTGGAGAGGCAGGAAGTTATCTGTGTACAGGGTGTGTATATGAAGCACTTTTACATGTGGAAATTACCACCGTTTTTTTCAGCAACAGTGTAGACAGCTAGCATGGGATACATGTCTATAATTAAAAAGCTATAAAACTAAAAGAACTGAACAACTAGTGTAATGAAGAAAAAAAAATTTAAACCTAAAATAACTACATAACTATTTTAATAACGAAAAAACAGAGAAAAAAATTTTAATTATCCAATCAGACTTGTGAGGTGAAGGTTATGAAACTAAAATTTTGAAGGGTAAAGAAGGGGTAAAACAAAATAGAGCTTTAGAAAGTTCTAAAAGCCTTTTAAAACTAAAAAAAACATTCAGTTTAATATAACAATGGAGTAAGTTATAAGTCAAAAAATATCATGCAGCGCTATATGTGGACGGGTTTAAAATGAGGCATACATGCATCTGAATATATTCGAGTGCCAGCTAAGAGTCACAACTTTCGACAACGGATGACAGAATACCAAAATCCAGCACCTGTACCGCCTGGTTCAAATTTTCAATTATCCATATTCACTGTATTTTTATGAACAACAAATTTAGATAAAACATGCTTACACCAATGTATTAGCTCATCTTGGGTCATGGAATAAAACCAGAGTTGTGAAAGAAATGTTCAAGCTAAGTAAGCTGAGTAAATCAGACGTTCATCAAAACGTGATCTAAATCATTCATTGGTAAAAGACGTGGAGGGGTTTTCAGAATCAGATCTTAAACTGTTGCTCTTCCAAATAAAATTCATATACAGGTTATAGCAAAAAAAATGAATTCACACTTGTATGTGTTACATGATGAACACACTAGTTCTTAGGAGACCATAGGCAGCAAAATATTCAACGAAGAAGAGTTTTCTCCCTTGTTTCAAATTCGCACTTCTTAACGGTATTATCGTTATTAGAGATTACACTTTCTCAATATAGCACAGGTTCTAGTGCTGAAATTGGCTGAGACCTATCCGGGTTTCGAACCAAGGACCTCAGAGACCTCAAGGACCTCGCACTTCTTTTAGCTCGGCGTGAATCTCTATAGCGGAAAAGTTACATTTACATCTGAGATTGCAAACTTTAAAAACACCAGTTATAAAATAGTGTGAAACCATTTATGAAGAGTGTACAGCTGTATTATTATCATAAATGACATACATTGCATTTTCAAATATTTGATTAATTTTTTTTTATTTATTTCTAGTTTATCGCCTTACTCAAGAATATTTCATTTTTACCCCGGCGGACAGCGTCATGGGTGGAGAAAAAACAAAGCGCTCGAAATAGACCACCGCCCCTCACCACGTAGAAGATAACCCACCTGGCTGAGAGCGACGGCCTTACTAGCGAGATCCTGAATCTAGACTTGGTCTTCACATCACATCGAAGTTACCTCGAGCATGTTCCAAGCTATTTTTACATGAAATATAGTGTGCAGGTCTTCTGTTCACATCATGTTTCTTGAGACCGCCGATTGACTATAGCACGTCCTAAAACCCTCACAGAGGTAAACTGACAAGGGGCCGGATTTCACCGGTAACGTGTGACCATTTCCGAAGAACAACACTATCGTGACTGCTCCAGTTTTACTGTACGTGATGTAGTCTTTTATGTTCTGTCCGTTGTTAGCAGCAAAACAACATTCCACATGGCCGAAGAAACCAAATATAAACATACTCATTTTACCTCTATTCTCTGCCATATTGCAGTGCTGTTGTTATGCTTCCAATTTGGCCACGCGGAAAACCAAACTCGTAATTTGGGCAAGCCACAAATACCTCAGGCATGTTCTAAGCCATTTTGAATAACGTTGTGTTCAAGATATAAAAACATTACTTCGATTTTGTATCCAAGATTCAAGCGCACAGAAAACAGAAGGTGGGGGCGGGTAGGGATTGGCTGTATCTCTGAAGTGTATCTCTAAAGTGTGCTGCGAGGACATTTTTTCAGGGTATAAACTAAGGCAAATAATATCTGAAAAATAGTCTGTTAGGGAAGAGAGCAGCACGGATTACGTACCGTAAAATCTACTGGGCGTGTAATATTATTTATATTTGAACACTTACATGAATAGTTAGAATATAAATCTGACCGAGATAAACTGACAACAGGCCGAATTTCACCGGTGATATGTGACCATTAGCCAAATATCAGTCTGTTGCACTGGTTTTACTTTCTATTCTGGAGTCTTTCATATTCATTATAACATCACTTCAAAGTTCTACTCCAAGCGTTTAAAATATTTCCATGTGTTTCTTGAAACATGGAAAAGTGGATGTATTCAGGAAAGGAAACATTTCCATTTTAAATACATTGAAATTTATTTATTTATCTGTTCGATTGGTGTTTAGGCCACACTTGAGAATAATGCACCTATACAATGGGGACAAGAATAGTGGTGGGAGGAACACGGGTCATGGGCTCGGGGTAACCCACGATTATCCGCCTGGGCAGATATTGACGTGGCAGTTGAAGTTTCAAGGCTGTATAACAATACAATATAGGCATGCACTTTAAAAAATATCGTGTTGTAGTTTTCTGTGCGTACGTTTAATATAGATCAGAAGTAATGTTGTATTTGTTGTCTGTATACTGCCCGGCCTATATCCCTGTTCCGGTCCCACTTCCCTAATCCCACTGGCCAAGAAACCGCTCATTCCGGATAGCCTGTGGCTCTCAGTAATCAATTTCTGCAGTGCGAAAACTCAGTCAAAGATTAAGTCAGTTTGGGAGGAACACAATGCCAGACAGACGACCAGTACGATGATTGCATCAAAATCCAAGTCCCGAGGCATGTTGGGAGATTTGTCCTTGGCAAGGTTTCCATCATGGTGTTTGGCAGAATTCCTCAAAAAATTGTTTCCGGAAACCCACCGCGGCCGAGTAACCGTAGGGAATTTTGGAGGTGATTGTATGTGTATTCGAGCCTGACAATGGATGATTGACGGAATGAAAGTGACGTGTCAAATTCTACAATATCTAGAAGGTCAAGGAATATGATGCAACACACATACATGCGTACCCCCAAACGTTCCACGCGGATTTTAATGCTGGGACACTGACACTTGTAGCCGAGTACATATAAACGTTAGACAATGGTGCCCGGATGTGCCGCCGAGGATTGCTCTGCTAACTGCGTACATGTATCAGGTGAGTGACAACGTCAGCGTTATATTTGATTTATTTATTTGACTGGAGTATTACGCGGCACTCAATAATATTTCACTCATACGACGGCGGTAAGCAATATTCATGATGGAACGAAACCGGGCAGAGTTACTGTTAAATTCGCCTCCATCCGCGGGATGCTGACAGACCCTCCCACTTACACTGCTCATTAACGTTATAGTATAGACATGTATAAATGTACGATTCAAACCCGACCTTGTATAAGGAATTTGTAGATCCTCCGCCCGGCCTAGCTTTCACGGTTTGTGTGTGATGGGGGTGTTGGGGGGTGCGGGGTGTGGGGGAGGGCTAGGTGTCTATGGGAGGTAGACGACACTCTTGTGCGCAGCCCCGCGTTATTTGAAATCCACTTGTCCGCTATCAATTGTCGCCAATCCGTATATCACGCTACGAGGATGTTTTTCAGTAATTTGCCAAAGGCCGGTGGTTTATCCCTGACACCCTGGGCTCCTCCATTCTAGAACTACCGTCCATCATATAATAAACAAATACATACAGTTCAGACTACCTGCTGGTCTTCAACGGGAACTTATGAGCTTACTTATTTATTTATTTATTTGTCTATTTGATTGTCGCGTAACGAAATACCCGAGCATTTTTCGAGTATCTTATTTTGTTTTGGGGGGTAGAAGAAACCTTCCCTCTCACAGGGTGTGTCCTAGCGGTTTAAAGGCGAGCCCCTTAACGTCTCTGTTACGTTCCACTCCTTTAACGAATATGTGTGAACTGAAGTCAACGTTAAAACATAAAAATAACGCATCGGTCTATAGAGTTTCTCGTGATAATACTGATAAAACAGTTGTAGAAAAGCTCGAAGTCGATGTCGCCTGGAACTCAGGCAACTCGTTAGATACATGCAGATGGCACTGGCTGAACGATAGCAGGTCCCATTTTAAATCGGCCGGCCAAAATTTTCACAGTGTTGCGTCACTGAATCGCCATGCTGACAGCTCCAGACAACTAGCCATATTCAGCTTCAGAGGGCATTTTTAAAAAATGAATTCATTTGAATGTAAGTGTGATAAATACTAGCTACCGAGACTCCAATAATTTCTTTGTTCTCCGTTGTTTTTGGCAAATGATGGGAATAATCTCTCTCAAATTTCCCAAAGCACAACCGAGCATATCTTTTGTATATATTCGGGCATTCGGGCATAATGTTGACGTTTACTCCAAATATATCAAAACAATGGTCACCTTACTGTTTGCATACAACTGTTTGGAAATATTTCCTTTTGTAGGTTTACAATAGGGTTGGCCTTAAACGCGCATAGAAAACTACGGCATAGAGTGTAAAGCCATACTAACGATGACAACGTGACAGGGATCAAACCGCCAAACATAACCTATGAAACATAGCCCTGTCATAAATATACCTCAGTTAGAGTTTTAAACAACCCCTTTCAGAAATAGGTTAACAGAAACGTATCTTAGACATAGGAACCGACATTCGCACACCAGCCTTCAACCAAAATGGGTGTTCCGGGTCAATAATCACAACATAAAGCAGAAATACTGAAACCAGAGCAGCGGCGATAGTGTGATAGTTGTCAATTTTTTAAGACGTCAAAAATAGAAGCAAGTCTCAAGCAGAATTAGGTAAAAAAAATTACAGTTATGCTAAATGCAATTTATTCGATGTCACTGGTGTAGAATTACTCAGTGATGTGTTGTCTTCACATTTAACTCATGTACTCACAATAACATGAAAACAATGCAAAGGGACGGATTCAGAGTAATTTCACCATGTTTATTGCTATTTATCGCAAGTCGCTGATTTAGAATTACTTAAGATGTTATGTTATCAACACATATCACACCAATTGAAAACAATGAAAAGGGACCATGCACTTGAGTACACCCCAAAATCTTCGTCTGCGCACTTTGGCTTACATAACATGCAATATTGCCTGCTTGTTTCTAGGTAAATTAATACTCCAGTTTCTGTCTGTGTTGCAAACGGCCACTGATGAAATCAGTAATTGAACCAGCGTGTTTGTTGAGAGACAGCGTAGGCTCCGATGAATCCAAACCTATACAAGAACGTGGTTGTATATGAAGATAACTGTTAACTTTTGAGGACTGACAGGAGAATAGCGTGCATTGGGTTTGTTAACTGTTATTTCATACATCAGAGCATCAAGGTGTATAAGTTATCCAAAGCTGCCGTGTTTGTCCAAAGCCGGGGTCCGGGCTGTGATGAATTAGCCGTAACCTGATTCACAATATCAGTTAGTTTGTTGACCTTTGTTAGGTAATGGCGGAATGTAATATCATCTCATTATGAATAGGCTTGTAAATGCAAAACCCTTGCAGGCTACAGCTCTATATGTTCAGAGACCACTGTGGGATGTCATAGACTACAGCATAAAGAGTAAAACCAGAGCAGCGGCAACAGTGTGTTGCCAAATCGTCATAAGTTATCGTTGAAATCCGGTCTCCTCTCAGTTTATCTCAGATTTTTATTCTAACTGTACATATGAGTGTGTAACAAGGAACAACTTACACCCCCTTTCACCATGGTTTTGGTAGAATTAGGTAAAAGAAAAATTGCTGTGATGTTAAATACAAAATACTAGACATCACTGGTCTAAAAGTACTCAATATGCTATGTTGTAATCACATTTAATACGTGAAGACAAGAACGTGAAAATTAGGCCAAGGGATCAGGCCTCGGGGAGCACGAAGTTCTCTGGTTTACTCTCTGTGCTGTTTAGTCTTTCATATTTGGTTCAGTTTTGAAAACTATGTGCATGTACATGTAGCACACCAAAACGACTCGTTCAGCAACAATATCATCGTTATTAGAGATTACACTTTCTAGATATAGCACAGCTTTTAGTGCTGAAAATTGGCTGAGGCCTACACGGGTTTCGAACCAGCGATTTCAGAGTCAGGTGTCAGAGTTGTGTCATTTCTGATCATCAGATGGGTAATGCATGTTCGCTGTAAAATCCATCGGTCAGCTAGCTTCTATTTTGTAGAAAGCTGGTTGGTCGAGTGTTCAAGATGGTTGTCATGTATTGCTGGCGATTTGGTGCCTGACTTTGAGGCCGCCGGTTCGAAAACCGAAACTCAGCCAATTTTCAGCACTAGAACCTGTGCTATATGATGATTTCTATATCCAGAAAGTGTAATATCTAATAACTTAAAATTCACTTTCTAAATTACATCTACCAATCTGACTCGCTCCGCGTCTGGAGGCAGGGTTATACAGTGAAATATCAGGCAACTGGTGTATCGAATAATGCAACTGATAGCTTTCAAAAATAGCAAATATCCTGCAAATGTAGGGCAAAGAGACGGACAAAATGTTATGGAATTACATAAATTTTAGCCTACGGCACATCGTCGTTTTGATATTCTCTATTTACACTTATGCTAGATAGGACAAATTGTTTTGTACGTATGTAGAAATATTTGAACATACGTCCGAAAACCTTTACCTACATTTATTCGCATGTGTACAGCATTTTTGTACATATTTAAAATAAATTTGAAGTAACACTATGCACTTTTGAAACGATAAATACATTTTTTGAAAAAGAAGTCCTATTTTGGAGTAAGTTCCACCTTTGAAATAAGCTCTTTAACGACCTGTCCGACTTCATTTGAAATAATATTTGTTTCTAAAAATTACTTCAAGATTGGTAAATTTTAACTTCAAAAGTAGTTAGCATGGTTGTCTTAAAACTTAACTTAGTTTAAAAGGCAGGTCTCTTGTCAGACGAGGTTATTGTTTCAAAACCGACATTTATTTCAAGCTTGTTAAGTGATGCTGTTTGAGGTTGAAAAACACTTTTTTTTTACATGTATATGGTTGACAAACACTGTTTATTTGATGTACTGTACAAAATCTGATTGCCAACAGTCTGATTCCTTTGAAACTCGAGAAAATATAACTTTAACCTGGAAGATCGTTGCAATTATAATATGCCTTACATAGTGCGTCTGTCTTTGATACATTGGTATCTTTCGTGTTTGAAAGAAAAGACAAGAGGTATAACCAAAGTTATTTAAGAAGAGGGGCTCATACAGGCCTAAACGAGCGTAGGCGTTTTTTATGACGTGCTTGGTAACTTTATAAATCATCTTTTAATCTGCAATTCTTTTGATGTTATTCGATACACCATTTTAGAGAAACATGATTTCGCACCATCCGTCACCTTACACTCTTCAATATTATGGCCGAGACACGTTTTTGTGTGCGACGTACGGTCCCCTTTACACTGTGGCTCCCTGGTTGTGACCTTGAGCAATAACCCTAGACGTATTCCACTATCACTTTCTCGTTGAAAATGGCTCTAAAGTGTATTTCAGATTTCAGAATTGCCTCGAAATCACAAGAAAGACAGCTGATTTAACACTACTTTTGTTTCAGAAAGTGGTGATTTCTCCCTTCTCGGGTGGTAGACATATCTTGGTTAAACCTGAGAGGTTTGCGGCTCGTTTGATTTACCCCAAGTGGGCGAATCTCCTAACTTTGAACCGGGATAAAATAAAAAATAAAATAAAAAGTGGCGTTTTTTGAACTATAAAGGCTCCTTTATCGATTTATATGTACATTTGGTCTAGTATTGTCTTTTCTTTAAAAGAGGCAAAGTAAAAGTCAATACTCAGCATACATGTACGGAATATCTATATATATAGCGTGGAGCGTAAAATCAAAGCAGCGACGACAGTTTGATTGCTGGCGTATAGTCACAGGTAACCGATGAAATTCGACCTCTTCTCAGTTTACTATTGTTCTGGCACTGTTCCATTTTAACACTGGAGTATCAACTTAAATTCCCTGTAGAATGCCTGTCAAAACGGCCACATTTAATTGCATCGAAACTGATAACTTTGAGAATGTGTGAAGCAGAGTTCAGGGAGTTTCTTATACATGGCGTGAAAACCTCAAATTTGATTTGGCATGTATACATGTGCCCGTACATAAAATGTATTAGCAGACAACTCTACACTACATATGTATGCGTAGCTGAGCTAAAATGACAAGAGACCGGATTTCAGCGGTAACCTGTGACCACATGCCAACTACCAAATTATCTTCTTGTTTTACTTTTGAGGCTGTAGTCTTTGATATTGTCTTCCTGCGTAAACCCGGGGCCTGCGTACTGGGGGACTAAGCATCCTCGAGGACTGGTCCCTTTGGACAGTTTTCATGTTGTAGTGTCGTTTATTAAGGGTGAAAACAACAAAGTATTTTGGGCAATTCTAGACAAGTGACGTCCATGTATTTAACATCACTGCAACATGTAGAATAATATCTGAAGCGAATTGAATATTTCACCGGTAACCTGTCATCATTTACCATCTGTCACAATGTCCTCGCTGCTCTGGTCCTACTCTCCATGTACTGTAGTCTTTTATATTGCGTGACATGAAAGCTATAGCAACGCTATCTACGTTTCACCCACCCACTAGGGCGTTGAAACCGTTATCCAGTCATACAGTTCATACGGGCCTATACCCTGTAACATTCATCCGGGCTGTGTGCATTAGTTCTAGGGGATTATCACAAAACTGACTTTGCTTAATCGATTTTGAGATTTCTGTAACAGATGGGATGAGCCGCTCAACACAATCTCGACGTGTGTCATCATTCCAGATTGACTCCGATAAGCCTCCTAGTGAACACAAATCCTTCATTAGCAATATTGTCACATGAAATCAGTGGGGTTAGGGAAAAAATTCCCACCGTTGTTTTCGTAATGTGTAGAACGACTTGTACTTCATCTACATGAAGCCTATTGCAGTTGTTTTTTTTTATTATTCGACATTCACTGACTGACGCTCTCTTGACTTGAGAGTGAAAGTCAAGTATTCGCGATAATTGCATTCGCACGAAAGACACAAAAAGGGCTTAGAACTGGAAACATTAATACGTTTTTTGACTGAAGCTGCTCAACAGCTATTAATCACAGTTCTCTGAAGAAAACCTGCATGGAATTATAAGGGAGGTAAATGATGTTTTTCGAGAAAAGCAATCTCTGTAAGGCACAGTGTATCATTATCCCAAAGATCTCCAATAAAATGGAGCTAAATTGTCCCCAAAACAGGCCCGCTGTAAACGGCCACATTAGCAAACTGAGTCATCCGTTTGCTAGCCATGCCATATCTCTACATACAGAAGGAGTTGCATTATGAAGGCCGTGTCGGTTTATTTTTAGCTGCAGAGGAGTGCGATGTATCATGACAGTGATAGATGAAGTTCGTCTCTAGCTCGAATATTTTTGCTTGACAAATGTTTTTGATCATGCACATATGCAAGCAAGTAAAGATCATCATCGCCGCGTTTTTTCACCGTGACGCCCGCAAGATCATCATTGTCGCCTGCTTTCACCGTATCGCCCGGTAATGTTGTGAAGCGATGGCACGATCGAAGGAGGCTCTTGGAAATGGCAAGAAACGATGGAGCAAAACACAATGACTGTAACACAAACCATATCGCGTTGGGCCGATACGAAGCTATTGGCCTAGCACTAATGAATGGCGCGATGATACAAAGCGATTGTACGATGACGTGAAGATCTAACTGGAAAGGATGACAGGATGATTTCAAGCGATTGTACAAGGGCGTGGAGCACCGGCGCAAAAGGATGGCGCGAAGATACGATCCGACATTGTGAAGCGTTTGCACGGAAGGATGGTGCATTGATGCGAAGCGATTATATGATGGTGTGAATCGTTAATACAAAAGGTGGCAGGATCATGCGAAGCGATGGCACGTTGGAACATAGATGATCATGTCGGTCTTCCACATTCCCAGAACTATTTGAAGTGCAATCTTCAGGCTGATACACTCTTGAATGTGCATTTAGCCCGATGCCCTATTGATCACCTTAGATGTTTTCCCCACTTTTTTCTTTAATCTTGTGTTGAGCTGAGGAGTGGTCAAACCGAGATGACATTTTATGAGCTGGCATTGTGTGCAGGGTGAATTCCAAAGACTGAAGTTAAAACTCAGCGAGAAATTTCCTGATGAATTATGCGAACTTTTTGAATTTTAAGTATAATGTCATATTTTTTTACGAAAATGAATTTGTGTTTATGTGAATCGAGTTGACTCCAAAGCGTGCTAAAACAAATGTGAAGAAATTTATCGCCTAAGTAATTTTTCCTGCAAAACTGATAGTGCTTCACCAATACCTAGCAAAACTTCACCACATACAAACAGCTACATTTTTGCCACAGTGAGCGAGGCTACAGATTTCCCGTAACTCAAGAATATTTCTGTTATTTCATGTATAGTATGGCCCCTAGCATCATGGCGGAAGAAACCGGGCAGAGCATCCGCAAGTTGATGGTGGGCATTCTCACGTCCGAGAAGACAAGAAGCCAGAGTGAGCCGGAATTGATCTCACGACGTCGCATTGGTGAGAGGCACCTGGGTCATTACGCTGTACTAACGCGCTAACATCTTCTGCCAAGGAGGCCCCCATATCCAAATTTCGCTGGAGAAAATATACAGTTTTTAATGCAGTGTACGCATTGGTTGTGAGTTTGCAATAAGCCGACATATCGAAAGACAGATGCACAGTAGCCGAAACTGCCAGCAAATTTAACCCTAAACACACTATTGCAGTAGGTGACACATTCAACAGTCTTTGAGCACTGTGTTTTGGCTAGAGCTGTATTTTCGGAACCAGCTATTGGGATATGTTGTATCCAGATACGGATGTCTGTACATCACGCAAATATGCCCGAAACAGTTTGATTTCCGACTTTCCCTCACAGGGAATATATGTTAGAAATTGACACAGATGAAAATCCTCTGAGCCCATTATCAGCGTGTAGGAATTCAGAAAAATCGCTTTAACACGTTTTCTAAGACTCTTTCAGGAATTTTGAAGAGCTGGGAAAAATATGTAGAACAAAATTGCCCGGGTATAAAACTGGATTTCTGCAGATGCAATTCTCCCGTCTGAAAAAAAAAACACTCGATTTCACATTGAAGTTACGGATGTGGAACGAAATCCATATACCATTTACTGGGATGGTTTATACATCGACTTTTTACGGCCCATTCACCGTGTTTTGTAGATAACAACAAAGTGATTACATGGCTAAAGTGGTGCCGGTACAGAAGGGCGGATTTGTCGTTATGACACCGCATGGCAACAGGAGACTTCATCGGAGCCTGACACGTTGAATAAGAGTATTATATAGGCAATCGTTCCATGATTCTCACAGGCTCTGGCGGGGTTGTAATTATTTTCCCCGAGCAGCGGATTTTCACTTAGCACCAATCTCATACTCACGTAATTGGCTTTGTCAGAGGAATGGTTTTAGTCCAGTGCGTGGCCTTATTATGCCTGCCAGCTGGCTGCTCCACTTACGGTGAAGAGTTGACTAGCGAAGGTGCCAAGAAATGACAGACTCCTATGAAATACAGCCCATGTGTGACTCCCTGTCTCTTTAAAAGCTGGTATATCACATATAAGGAAACGGAAATCTGTACATACAACATATTTCTATTCCGGACAGATAGGTTGTCCTAAATTACAAGATAATGTTGTCGAAAACACACAGATCGCCTTGAGAGGAGGGGGCGGGAATAAAGGTTGCCTTGTTTTGGTAAATATATATTTTGTATGATAATTACTATTTACACCTGAACCATCGCGTGCTCAAATAAACGGAAAGGTCATTTGTGTGTTTTCACTAGTGTATATGAACGAAAGATGTTATCATTCAAGTTAACAGAAATGAGGGAGTCAGACAATAGATACCAAACCGCAAGTCACGAGCAGACAAGTACTTATGACCTTTTTGAAGTTGCAAATGTGTAGAAGACAAAAACTCGAGATTGTGCTGAAGCTGGCACCCTGGACAATTATCAAGTACTCTATCACTGATTCAGCACGTAGAGATATTTCTACATTAGAAAATTTTTTTACGATATGACTACGTGTCACAGTTTGATTACAACATGTTAAACGTGTGCTCGCTTTAATCATGTCGAGGCCTTCAAAGCCGGCCTAAGAAATATGTGCATTCTCTAGATCTCCCGCACCCTGTGGTGTATTGATGATGCGCTGACTAATTGGACGCCCTCTTCTGGCTGTTTCTGGGATACGACTTAAGTTGAACACCACTTGTATCATACCAGCATGTTTTGCATTTATATGTGTCAGATGTGGGGAATCGCCACAATAACTTGCCAAAGGTCGGTGGTTTACGCCCAGAACTTCAGTTTCATTTTCACATGAAACTGACCGCCATGGTATATAACTGAAAAAATCTTTTAGTGTGAAAAGACTTTTTTGCAATATTGCTTTACTAAATAATTTGTTCAACAGTTAAAAAGCTCACAAAAACTGAGCCCGCCTAACAAATTTATACGCCTACACACCTCTGTATACAGGCACATAATCAGTGAACTAGGTTACATTCGTTTACCATGAATTTCATACGTGTGTCTCAAGATATCGATGCATGCAATAAGTATAGATCTCTTCCCGGGTATTTGTTTGATTTGTACATGATTTTTGTTAGGTGAACTCTAACGGTTTTAAAGCAATAATGGTAATTGCGAGAACAACAAACAACGGAACATATTCTTATAACAAGCGGTCAAAAAC
The DNA here is from genome assembly GCA_016165875.1 of Acanthopleura granulata. Taxonomy (NCBI): domain Eukaryota; kingdom Metazoa; phylum Mollusca; class Polyplacophora; order Chitonida; family Chitonidae; genus Acanthopleura; species Acanthopleura granulata. The sequence continues at coordinate 5,363,481 of JABBOT010000020.1, read as the reverse complement.
CACAACAATCCTCAAGCGAAAGATTCAAAATAAAAAAATAAAATACTCCTGTGTCGGATGAAAACTCCTCACTGTACGATGACGACAGATATCGGCATCATTTGTTGAAGACAATACGCATATATTGGCACCACGATTGCCCCACCCTAATTGCAGATATTCCATGTACATCACGCAGACAACACTTGGAGGGGATAAACCCGATGCAATTAATTCTGGAAATTTAATTTCGCTTGCTCAGGATACCGTGGCCTTGGAACTTAATTGCGACAGTTATTCGATAAGAATTAGCTCCAGGAGCGGAAGGGCTGTCAAGATGAGGTTATCTGCAGTTAATGAAATTTATCTCCTTGCGGATTTGTAATTGGTAGATATTCTTTTTTCATTTCAGCTTTACCAGCATACTGAAAGGAATGTAACCAATACTTGCAAGCTTACATCTGTCACAGTTGCTTTGTATTTGGATTCATATTCATCAATACATTGTGGGGACTTCGTGGCTCATCTGGTTAACGCGCTGGCGCAGCGTAATGACCCAGAAGTCTCTCACCAGTACAGTCGCTTTGATTTCAAATCCAGCTCCTCCTGGCTTCCTCTCCGGTCGTACATTGGAAGGTCTGCCAGCAAACCGCGGATGGTGATGGGTTTCCCCTCGGTTTCCTCCAACCATAATGCTAACCGGCGTCGCATAAGTGAAATATTTTTGAGTACGGCGTAAATCACCAATCAAATAAAATAAATAAATCTTTTCATTCCCCATCATCTTTCTTTTCACACAACGTTATTCTCTAATCTTCTATTAAATTTAAATATCTTGATGTCCGAGTTAATCATGACGAGACAGTCTCACAGATTGTTTTAAACATCATGAATTTTTGGCGTAGTTTGACATAACCTCTCATAAATAGTATTTGATTGACTTACAGCTGGCAGCCACGTTGAATTTTGAGAGGAGGAGTCGGGACTTAGATAGATATAAAAGCAATTGTCTAAGGGATGTGGTCATTACAAACCAACTCACTGCCAATTTCTGTAAAACCAATACGGACAGCACTGACAAGCTGTCGTGATAATATAATTAAGCCGTCATAAAACATGCTCGTAACTTGTCCTTTAACTGTACATTAGTGAAAACAACTTCCAAACACGACCAAAAGCATCAACTTTTTAGATGACAAGCCTTCTCTATGCAAGTTTGGAGCAACCAATGAACCAGCTTAAGACTCATCCACGACATTCAAGAAATCAATCAAAAATACCTAGTCCGGGATATCGATCCATTCGAAACCTTTTGGACAATGGCACAAGCACAGACGTGGTCAGTTGTTTATTTGCTGTTTTTATCAAAAGGCCACGTTTAAGAATATAAGTTGATCTTCAGTTTTTATGAAGGAAAAACGGTGTGAATTGGGTAAACCACGGACCTCTGTTTAGTTCCCTGACGAACTTTCCCACGCATGGTGTACACCATATATTAGTGTACAACTAAGTATAGACTACCCAAACGTTCATACCAGTATAGTAGACTGCTTATTGTCAATACTGCCCCTCAAATATTGGAAATCCAAAAATTCCTTGCCCAATGCCACCATTGACCCCGCGCCTCTTGTATCCTAGCGACTGAAAGACAAGCGCTTTCACCACTCTGTTATGACCCGCTGAATTCCGAAACAGATGTGGTATATGGGCAATGTTATAACTTTGACAACACCACCTTTCTTATAAAACGGGATGGTGTCTACAAGAAGCTCGAGTGATCGATATGAAGTAAACAGGCCAACAGTGCTGCCTAAGTATATATAGGCGAACAAGACGAGTACAAAAAAGGCTTTAGCGTTCAGCAACAAAGAGTATCTCGAGCGCTCTGTTATTGAGCGATAGATTTTCAACCGTTGTTTAACGTTTGTAGTTTTCCACGAACATATGGCGGCCACACATGCGTTATCAGCTACTTAATCTCACCACATAAACGGGACATGGTAAAAATAAATACTGAAACATTGAAACAAACTAATACATTTCTAAAGATTTTACGTATATATTGTTAAATCGCTCGCATGAGAGCTTTGCTAAGTCGAGTGCATGGGATCTTTGTTAAGTCGTGTTAACGAAATAAATAACGAATCAAAACAAGCAGGATACAAATTTATACTAGTGGATACGAGATGGAATTACCGGATCGTGAGAATAAACCTATGACGTTTTCATTGGCCATTTATCTCGAGAGCAAGACTTAGTAAAGACATTGCCCAAGTGACTTAACAATGATCTCAAGAGCTCGAATATTTAAACATAAATTTGAATGAAATTTTAACGCCAAGACATATTATTTTTCTTTTTATTGTCTTCTGTGAATATTTATTTTCACCAGGCCCTTTCACGTCTGTTGTTAAAAGCATAAGCTGCAGACTGAAACTGCTCTGAGCTACCTTAATTTTTTCCATCATTTTGGCATCCTCCCAGTTTTTCTACTTATATCAGACCAAAGACTGTACATGATCAAAACACTATACACGGTTAATTATCTCCAGCTGGATAGACCAATTTAAAAAGCCTATCTGTCATTTCGTCTTTATAAATCATCTGTCCCCAAGTAACGGAACAAGCCTTCGATGCAAATTGAGTCTCCTTCATTATTTAAATCATATCAAAACTCTGATCTAACATCACTACTGAAAACAAACATACCAAATGTGTTGGGGTTCAACAAGCTCTATGGAGCTCTATTACCCTCTATAGGCCTACCCCCTTCGTACTTTACTGTGTTTTGTAAACTGTACCGTGTAAATCAAAGAATCCAATCAAGAACTTGCCAGTACTGCTCTGGGTGTAGTTTTGTGAGAAAGTATAACTATTACACGTTGAGATTAATAGTTCTGATATATTTTTTGATTTTCGAAAACATACCAACAAAGCAGTACTGGAAGTTTTCTGAACACATAAATCGCCATAGCAACGGTAAAAGGCATTCTGCCATGTTTCACAGCCCACCAGAACGTTATTCAGAGCGTGCGGGGAAAAACGTCGAGTAAGAATGGATCGGTTTTAATGGGTTGGCTGAAGGGATAAGGAAAGGTTGTCCAAGAAACAGTTAGGCCGATAGATCAAACAGGAATATGGAAGGCCCGGCAGAACTAGTGTCAATTTCAGGCGCAGCGTGTTATGATATCAAAGCCTAAGGGCGGTATAGCTGCTGCATTAGTGGCCGGCGAATCAAGTTATATTACAAACAAATGTATATCCGAAGGCCGCGGAAATTCACTCGTGCGAAAGGAACAGCCCGCCACCATGTGCTCCTTTGCTTACATTTTTCTGGTGTCTGGTATCGCGGCCAATTAGCAGAGACACTCGAGCATCGGTTGTTACACTGGCGGTTATCGGTAATTAACGTCTCTCCGCTCGCGTTGCTAAGGACTGTCAGCACGTGCTGTCTATGGTTGCCAGGGCAGCACGTTCTCCTCGCGCGGTACAATGGTTGCTATCGATCGAGGATGATCTGTCCTTCCCATGCGTTCGACGCTCTTGCGATGCGTGGACTGCCTCCCTGACGATGTGGTTTCGCATTTAGACACTCCTCTTCCCACGCCAACAGCTCGCTAGACTCCCGCAAGACGACACCACCTGTAACAAGGAAGAGTTCCATAGCGTGCATATTGTGAGAGGGTGGCATACAGGATGTCACAGCCTGATACCGTGAGAACAGCATAACAAATCCAAAAACTGCAGTGCTCGCCTGCAAATACAGTCCTCCGCTATATGGCTTATACCGACTGATACGAAAAACTGATCGCTATATACGATGACTGTATCTCCTCTTCAGCCGTTAACGGGGAAATCCGATCAAGCCTCCGTGGATTTCCTGACGTTCTTTTAGACCAGAAAGAGTGAAAGTCAGTGTCTCGGTGTCGTAAAGGAAGAGGTTACGTACATTGCCTTTTCAAGATGTTCCGGTGCTGTCGGAATTCAGGTAGGAAGTCTCAGTTTTTCAGTATTCGTTCATTTGACCTTTTCGATATATATTGTTCACTTAAACAAGTACTCTTATCCATTCAAGAAGTGTCATTAGAATATCAGTTAAGTGAGACAAACAACTGGTTTTCCCGAGGTGCACTAAGTCCCTAGCTTTTGTACTGTGCATTTGAAGCATCAATTCGGTGACAGCGGATTCCAATATTCGGCTGAAATGATTCTCACATTCTCAGTATTTAAAATAATAAATAAATAGATACAGGCGCCCGAACCTGAAAACTGGCGTTAGACGCGGAAAGTGTATATCTACAAAGAAAGACTGTTATCAGCTCCACATGCCAGAATGTTAACTTCAATTATAAGCATACCTGCTGAGATTACACAGGCAAAAGGCCATCTGCGCTATTCAGGAATTTCTAATATACATGCAGGAATACATATCGATCCGTTGCATGGAGCACTGAGAATGAAGTTCGTCTTCTAAAGTCATGTAAGAATTTCTGTCGGTGTGCAGGTTTTGTGGAGAGATGTGGGTCATACATAATACATTGAATATATGTATCTAATGTTACTTTAGATAGTGCACTCCATGCTGGTTTCCTCTACGGCCCTATTAGCCAGAAGATCTGCAAGCAATCTGTGGATGGTCGTGGGTTTCACCCGGGCTCAGCTCTGTTTCCTCACACCATAACGCTGGCCGCTGTCATATAAGTGAAATATACATCTTTGAGCACGGCAGGCGTAAAACACCTGTCAAATCAAAAGCATACAGAGCGATCGCTAATATCCTGAGTGTGTAGTCACTCCCGAATCTTTCCCGGCTGGAGTGATTCTGACTGTGGTATTCATTCCTACATTTTTGGTTCCGCTACTGCTGTGGGAAGACTGAAGACGTAGTACTTATGTATTCCCAGCAATTAATAAGCGATCAGGCTTTGACCCGAGACGCCATTGTGCACCAGGCTGTCATTCATTAATTTACTTCATTTGTAAAATTCAGAGGCTTTCTCACAAATGTTTCACCCATGCCATGAGGGTTTCTCCCATGTCATGATGGTAGTCCTCCCCCCTCAGGGTGGAACTACCACACCTCGCTGTAGCTGACATATCGCTTGACTTAAAATTCTCTCTTTGCCACCACATCTGGATTTGAACCATCGACCTCTGTCTTGCAATTAACCACTACTGTATAAGTGTGTTTATGGGTCCACAATCTCTAACCAGTCGGATATATTTTGTAACCCGGACGTGTACAAGTTGAATGAGCCATTCGTAATTAACTCTTTATGCGCCCCTCTCACCCGCCTCCAGTACCCAAAAGTAGAGGAATCGGCGAGGCAGTTCAAATGAGCAATAATACACTTTGTTGATTTACTGCGACATAGGCGATATGTTTTCGTGTACACCTAGTTGCACGACTTACCAGCGAACGTAACTGTTTCCATTCGCCCGTCATTACAATATGGCTTTGATGTTGCCCATTTGGCCTAACACCGCAATCATTCATTCACTCCATGAAAACGCGACTTCCTTTCCTGGCCTCGGCGTCATTATTACATGTAATATCAAACTGTCAGTAAAAACGGTACAGTTACACATAATTGAAACCGTTGACCCGTTATCACCAGTGTGAATACACAAGATCTCTTCATTGAAAATAATAACGGATATATAAAAAAACAGTACATATATAAAAAAAATACAGGATAGGAAGTAAAACTAGAACAGCAACGAAAGAGTGATAGTTGGCAATTGGTTGCACGTAGCGGACGAACTCCGCCCTCATGTCAACTTGCCTCATTTGCGATTTAATTCTAACTGTAATAAATTACACGCCCCCTCGCTGGGTTGGGTAAAAAAATGCTGTGTTGTTCATAGCAATACTTAGACGTCGTGGTCTAGAGTTACTCAAAGCGTTGTTAACAGCTATCGTTCAAAATGAACAATAAGCGACGCGTCCAAATCACAGTTGTGGCCGTCAGAACATGGCTTTTGACAACAAAGAACTGTACATGTTATTTTGTCTTATGTTGGTTCCATATTTGTTGACATATTCCAAGACTTTGTTAAATTCGGTAAATACAGACCTACATGGATTAAAGTCGCTTGTAAACATTGCCATTCGGCTCAGGTTGTCGTGAACATCCAGATGTTTGCATTGTTTTGGATTTTGCAGATAGCCTTCCCACACAACTCAGCAGGTGGGCTTTAAAGGTGTAAATGTGGTTAGCGCGTATGTGGCAGGTTCGAGTCGGAGTGCATGTCAAAGGCAGGTGTGACGCCTGCTTGGACTTATACACAGGCTTGTGGTCTGAGTTTCCTGTGTTCCTTTTACAACGCAGTTAGCACTAAAATTACAACTTGGTATAGCTATTCCATCTGGCTTAAAACGCAATCTGTACTCATAGATTTGCCATTTGTAATAATTATTAAGACCTACGTTTACTATTATTCTTCTTTCTTCACACAATGGCGAAATGTGCTCATGTATCGCCTGATAAACTTCGCTATCCACCCGTCGTCTTTAGTTCGTTTCTTATGTACAACGCTTGCAAAACCTCTGTAAAGGAGACTCAGTGCCTTTAAACGGCCAGTTTGAGCACATTATAACCTCTGACAGCGAGCTCCTACATAGGCATTTTGGCCGCCCGATGTGTATCTCCGAATGTTCGAGATTTTATAAGGTGCCGATAGAAGTGTGTTGCACACCTTTACTTCTTTATAGGTAGTGCAGTTAAAGTATGGGTTTGTTGAATTCGAGCGCCTAGGTTCTGAAGGCTACACATGCACAATTCACGGAATTGAGGCACTGCGGGTGATCACCTTGCCAGATAGACCATGCAGGTGATACGCAGTATATATGGATATCTGCACTGTTTACTACTACTATTAGTTAAGAGTTTTGTCTGTTTTAGAAAGAAGTGAAAAGTGAGTTTCATGGCTGCCATCCACTTCCATGGAAGTTGCCAAGGTGACAAGAAGCTATATCTTCATTTCCAGCTGCAACTTTTCAAAAAATGTCCGTCATGTTAGATTGAATGATTGATATCTTGTACAATACAAAGTGCATGTGGTGTATGGCTTGCGGATAAATATTTTCTGAGTTGACTTTTTTTTTGCATAAGTATTAGGGAAGTTAATGGGTTTTTATTAATCAAGGCTGTTAATCTGTGTGGATTGTGAACAGTAAATTGCAAATATAGTGATCCAACCCCAGACTACTGCACCCAACTCCGCATCCTTAAATCGTACATGATGCAAAGGTTCACGGTTTCTAAACCTGTTCACAAAGCCACTGGATTATTGTGACATAGTAACCATAGTAATCTCGTACAGCACGTTACCGGAACTGTTTTAAAACAGCTAATCTTTTTTTTTCATCGTTGATTTTCTTTACCCCAAATCTGTCCAATCCTCATTACTAACAACGTCGCTACTTTGATTAACAAATCAGTACATCGGTGTCTGAAATCAAGTGACATTAAATAAAATTTATAGATTAAGATGTATTTATATAATTTATATAGATTTAAAGAATTTATTGCTGACTATAACGATTACATTTTTAGATTATTTAGTAGCTGAAGAAAACTGCGGTCTGGTGAAATTTGGTGCGGCGAAAATCAGACACTATATAAGCCTAATTACAGCCTTTGAATGCTTTTCTACTCCCCAAAAGTACTGTATTATGGAACCCCTGCAACCTGATGGGAAATCGTCCCCAGGTTTTGCAGGAGTGAAATGTAATATTTTTCGTGAAGATCAAAAGAGAAAATCTGTTGGAATGTGAAGTACAATCACAATACAGTATATATGTCAAAAATTGGAGTGGTGTGATTCATACTTCTTGTTTTATCAGAACCCAAAAGTAAGGTCTAAAGCAGATTGTACTACTTTAGGGCGTTTTGCTGAGGGAATTCTCTTCATAATAAAAACACGAGGACGTGAACCCAAATCATTTGTGCGTATTTTGGTGTAAGCTGGAGAGTTCTAATATATTGCGAAGTTTTATGTTGGTACATGCATTCATATTTTTGTAAATGGAAAAGGAATGAAATATTTTCTCGAACCATTGGAACTGCATATACACCATAATAATTCGTGATTTGTAAATCGTTGTTCCCCATAGTACAGCGGTAACTCGCCTGTTTACAGTAAGGATATCCGGAGTGTTCGGATGTTCGATTCCTATCATGAGTTATGGAGAAAATGATTAAATTCGGCAAGAAATATGTCTTATCTTGTTTACATTTTGCACAGCTCCATATTTGATGTGTTTCAAACTATTATAAGTTTACTGGGACAATGTATGATATATACTTCAATTGACAGATCAATGCAGCCAAAAATATGTGAGTGGTGTCCACGTTACGTGTCCATTTCGACGTTCTACGTGTTAGATGTTAGCATATCGAATACTTCCATTATGGAGAAAGGCACCTGAAGGTGTTCATTTCACCTAATAAATGTGCGACATAGTCACAGTCATATATTTACGATATAATTCGTAAGAAGAAAAAAACTTGTTTTAAATTTAACTTTTTATTGATTTTACTTGAAGTGATATTAGTGAATAAATTATTGTGAAAAAGGACACAGTGGACGCTCGTGGTTAGTACAGAATATTTTTTTCTTGTTGTGGCTCTATTGCACGGCAAGACCTGTTATATTACAATTTCAACCGCTTACCGGGAAGCCCTTGCGGCATTCTGCAGTAGATCTGTCACCGTGAGCGACAGGGAGACAATCACCCATCTAATTGCAAGGGGTTCTCTAATAGTCAGTCTGTTGTCTGAATGCCAGAGTGTATTACGCCAGCCTAGCGCATTCTTTTGATATTACACACACATGTCTTATTAATTCAAGACAACCATAACATTAGATTAACCAAAAATCACGTGAATACTACACAGTATTGTGTTATTTAAGCAGAATACATGTTAAACATCACTCAAACAAAATACTTTCTGTTGAAATTAACAGAATGAATATTTCAGTGTAATGTGTATCGAGGAGATCAGAGTGAGGTAAAATGTCTCCCAGGTGTTATTAGCAATGTGATGATATTATTTTAATTCCAAACTTTGCGCATCATTTCCGATTTCCCCATATACAGACAACCTGGTACGTATGCCAAAATATTCGGGGCATAATATATAGGAATGATCATGGAACGGTACGTATTCCCCTAATCCTCTCCGTGACTGCCTCTACATTTATACTATCACGGAAATAGTCTTATGAAATGTCACTTGGGCCGTTAGAATCTGAGGAGACGAGCCCTTCGTGGACCGTAGTCAGCGCTATGATTACAGGATCTTGTTGACGATGTCATGGCCAGAAAGACGCCTGCAATATCCTTGGCCCAAATACACGCCTAACAACGGGAGCAGCCAGAGAAGTGTCCTATTTGAATGCCTCCAGGCGTCATCTACTCTCATTCCTACCGGAAGTAGATCCACCTCCATTTCCACGAGCCTATAGACTGTAATGACCAATTTTCTGTGCAAACTCGCTAATAATAGACAACAGGATACAAATTAAGACCTTGTTTCAGAACTGGAAGCCGGGGAACTGTCATGTGTCTGTGTCAGAAAGACTACTACCCATCGAAGCTTAGTGTTAAACAACTGAAAGTCCATTACTTTCGTCATCGGCACTTTGTCGTTGTTTCATATATAGATCCAACAAGGGTAAATTTACTTGAATCTGAAAAGGCATACCAAATCCGAATTCAAAATTTTTGCTAATTTTGGCTATACACTAAATACGAACTCAACAGAATTCAGTTGTTGAGTTCGGCAGAATAGACAAAAGAGTACTCTATTACTTGTTACAACGTATAAAGATACGACCAAGAGCAACAGAATATTCTGCCGTTTTCCAGTGAATTAACAGGTTATTTTAAGTTTCTTAAGTTTATACTCAACAACAGCCATGTGATTCAAATTTTAGTTACACTTAGCAGACAACGGCACGATTACAACTCAATTGTGTCCAAGTAAAAGACCAAAGGTCTTGGCCCATTCGCCTCCCCCACGCTGCAGCCGACAGATCAAGAATGGAGCCTGTAAAATATCGCAGCGAGTGCACTGAAGTCTCGTGTGACAAGAAACTGACCAATCGTTGTACCGCGTTTGGTTGCAGCCGGGTAATAATGAGGCTGTACTCAGCATCCGTCCATCAGAACGCGCAAGCGGACGAATCAACAGATTAATATGTTGTTGCTGTTGTCGTTGATTTTCCAACAGATTATTCCCTTGAAACAAATCAACGGGATTGTATCTGATGAAATTCAGAATGCAGTGTGTTGCACAGGTTATTGATGATCAGATAAAGTGTTCATATGCTGCGTGTCACTGCGTGTGTGATCAGGGTTTGAGTAAAAACATGTTTTGCTTGCTTGTCAAACAATACCCGGTTATTTGCTGATGACTTACCGGTCGCGAGTTTTCCTGATACATTTGATGTAAAAGATAATACGCACGCCTTTCTTGTAGAACTTTAGTAGAAAGTATAACTTTCTTGTCACAACTTTATAAGCCACGTTCACTGCGAGATTTGCTTCATTGATACCTCGAATTCGGTTGGTCGAATGGATATAACCCAACCTATATTTATATATAATAAGTGTGTACCTTCTGTGAATTCACCTTTATATAGCCCGGGAGATGGGGGAATTAACTTCGAACCAAGGCGAACCGAAATAGCCGCCATGTTAAAGCAAAGATGAAATCCAAATCAAAAACAGTTGTCTTTGAGTGTCCCTATTCCCTCGCTCCTCGGAATATATGAAGCTGTTATGACGGCACTCTCACGATCTCTCGTCCGGGTTTAATGGAATTAGGTACATACTAACAAAGCAAAGCACCGTATAGATGTACCACGCCTTAAGGGGTGCTGATGCAACAACACTGTTATAAAAAAAGTACGTGTAAAACACCTGGCAACAAACTGCCAATATTGGTTTTGTTGTAAAATAACCGTCATAATGGCCATGTAACAGACCGTACTATGACATCTCCAAAAATGAATATATTGAAAAATAAGTTCCGTCTTCACCAAGTCGGTTACAGGAGAGCGGCCAGAAAAACAAGGAAGTTAAGAAATATTCAGTTCATCGCCTACTGCAGCATTTCACCCATCTGGCCTCGCTCAGCAGACACAGGTATTAACACGGTGCTTACACTGTAAACTTGGTTTTGCCCATTCAGTAAAGAAAGTTATTTTCTAGAATCATATTTAACATCATCGAGGTAAAGCCGTCAAAAAGTGATTTAATTGCTATCACCTTGATTTCTTTTAGAGGAGCAGTTAGCTGTCGACTAAATAAAATTATACATATCTGTGAACAGTAATAAGCTAAATCATTGTTATATGCAATAATTAAGTGTCTATACAGTTGTTATAATGATTATTTCATTGATTGGTTGCTTTACTTAAGGAAAGATTTCTAGATAATTAGGATAGAAATGAACAACCAAACAGTTTAATTCTCGAAACATGTCCCTGGATCGTCACAGTTGCAATAACAACGTGGGTAATAAATAGTATGTGAAACCAATACATACCACGCTAAGGCGACTTTAGTGGTAAAACCCTTGTGCAGAGACCAGAATTAGTTTGGAAGAAACACGGGCTTTTCAAACGGTGTGGGCGGATCAAAGTTGACAACACACGTGTATCACACATGACAAAATGGCTGATGTACATGTGACAGCCGATGACTTGACTTAAATAACCTGGCTAGGAAAGTTGAACTTGCTCTTAGTCACTTCTTCGTTTTTAATTTGTTGAAATTTGGGGAAAAGGTGAAAATTGGGTATATTTGCTAATTGGAATTGATTGTCTGTTCGTGTCTGCCAAGGTCCAAGCGCTTGAGATTGGCGAGCACTGCCAATCTAGCTAACATTGCACACTGTCAGTGCACGCTCAGCTTAATTTGTACACGATCACATGTACACACAATGTCACAGCTGTATCACAAAAGATGGGCGCGATGAGGGCGCATGAAACTGATGTGCACTGTGCCAGTGCTGTAAAATTTTTACCGGTGAGAAACCGCCCATACTCAAAATTCAAGTCATTTGACTGTCAACATGGACAAGTAATCGTCACGCACGGTTTGAAAATGGAGGTGGAGTCGCACGAGACTTCAAAGTACTTTTCCAATCCTGCGAATTGGGGTAACTCTCAGTTCGCACTCAGCTTAAATTATCCAACATTCTTCGCTACTCTAAAATTATCGTCAGGTAATGGCCCATTAAAACGTGGCACTATTTCCTGTCACAACACTTCCTCCGGTGTCGCAAGCCTATGTAGCATTGTGGTCAAGTTCATCTGTATCAGAGGAACAAAATAACATTAGAGACGAAACGCCCTGATAAGGCATATGGCGGATGGAGTGCTCCGTGGTTGTAATTTAAACTGTCTGCCTGTGTCTGATTGCCTCTCGTCTCGTCTGCTAAATAGTGTTCAATTACTATAATAAGTCGATGATTACTTTTCCTCGGAAGTTGTTTGCTGAACTATCTTGAGGGGAAACATAGATATTTACATTTCTCTCACAGGTATAACCATCTGTACTGTTTTACATGAGTGAATAGATAAAGGTTTGACATGGTTTCCATTTGTATCAACGGCAGGATCCCTTAGTAAGATAGACAGACAGACACAGATAAGAATGTTGGCGTTCCATTCATCAGTGTTTTTTCCTTTCATAATGCTGCCCTCCGTCGCATAGGTGAATCATTCGGCCAGTACGGCGTAAAACCCAATCAGATAAAAAAAAAATAAATCAATGACTGCAATCTGTGGACGGAAGAGTGAGAGCCGGAATCGAGCTTTTGACTTCAGAGACCAGAGATCAAACGGCTGCAGGGGAATCAACACCTTGGTCAAGTGACCAAGTTGTCATAATCCCATACAACAGGATATACAACTGGTTTTACCATGCATATATTATGTTGGCGGCTCCAATCCTTGGAATGATTTACACCACTGCAAAGCAATCCAAACAATTCCTCCCACAGGCATCAGCAGTGATTAAAACCCGGGCTTGGTCACCAGTATATTTCGTTATTTGATTACAGGGAGTGATTTACCGTAAAAATAATCTTTTCGGCTTGCCCAAAGAGTCCCCCACGGCCTCGAGGACATTAGTAGATGGTACTTATCAGGCTCTAGGACATCTTGAATGGGTCTATAGATAATTCTGCTCGTGTACAATGAATTACACTTGACATCCATCATACCATACGAGTCATACATGAGGGCAATTACACGAATTGTGCAATTGTAAATATTTTTTCACATGTGCAATGAATTGCGCCACACTCAACCAAGTTAAAAGGATATATTACTCTTTCCCTGAGCTGATCGATAGACACTTCTGCATAAGTACAATGAATTATACATTCACACCTTATACTTTATTTACCTGGGAACATATCTTGCACTATTGGAACACAAATTTATGTATACATTGCAGTTTACACAGACTGACAATTTCTGAATATTTTAAGACAAGAAAATAAGAGACCGTCTGACTCTGTAGTTTTTCCCAGCTGTTTATGGGCTACCGGTGGCTTATTTATCGGGCTGGCTTCGTGCCATAGAACAGTACTATGACGTCAGTTATCTTACTGCTCTCTACCCTTATATCATAATGGCACTAGGCAACGCATACAAATCACAACTGAGGCCGTCAATTAGTAAAACAACATCCAAAGTGAAACTCCCAAAGGCCGGTTTCGTTAATAAAATTATTGTCACCAGTCTCTTAAAATATAGACTGAAGATAGTTGCCTGGATGCAGAGGTAGCTGGCAGTTTCTAGTGATATCGGAGAGGCACACGTCTGTAACAACCGATGAGTGAAATCCAGTACGTAGTCCACAATTTTAGCATTGAAATGTCCACATTTGCATTATACACAATATCTAGCTACAGGCCTAAAGCAAGGAAAAATATCGAAGTATTTCAGTTACGCTTTTATTGTAGCTACTCTTGTAAATATGGCGGTGGTATTAAAACTGAAACTATTTTTTAAGGAGAAGGTTCATGTAGCTTATGCTAGCCCTGGGTTAAGCGAAACAGGACGTGTTCTTACAAAGCACAGCGCCATAGATCTTTCCTGCTAAGACTGCGAGTTACAATCAGTGGCAGGTATGTATGGCAAAATTTACGAAACTCTGAATGAAGGTGTTTGATAGTAAAGCCTTGACTTGCAAGTTTTAGTTACAATGTTACATAACGCACAATGAGATCGTCTATGTCCGTACACGCTTCTAACGTATGCAACTAGCCGAGATATGTATTCGGCATATGCAGGGCTTTCTGGAATATTGCCATTTGTAAATAGATTCTTAACGATATCGAAATGAAAGTCATCTCTTTTGTCATACAATCGACGTTTAATATAAATATACAAATCCAAAATATGTCATCTGGAGAATAAGTGATCTCCTTTAACTACGGTGACCTGGAATATATGTGTGTATAACTGGGATGGCCGCCCACCTTTAAATTAAATTTCTCAAATTCGCCGTGAAACAACAATAACATAAATAAAAAAATATTGGTCACTAGATCTGGTTAATTTGGTTCGGGGTTTCTTTCAGGATGTTTGCTGGGCGGTGATTAATTCTTATGTATAAGCCCACCGTCGCCGAATATTAAAATATCGATAGAAAAACTATGACCACTGCGCTATACTCAAGTGAAATAAATAAATGAATTAGCCTTCTCTACATATATATCCACACAATACATATAAAGGTACACATGAAGAAAAGCATGCCTAAAGTTCACTACATTTTTATCTCGCGTATTTCCTGTATTCAGTGTTGAAATATGTATCTTAATATTTGACCTCAATTCAATTTCACTTTCGGTTTTCAGACTCGAACACAACGGCGGCTTCCGGTGGGAAATCCCCGTCATCATGTTACTGCGAGTGCACGACTGCACACTGGAAAATTCTCCCGGGTTTTTTACTCTCCATAACCATTGCCGTGACGTGGGTGGCCTCGACAGAACTGATAGTAGACATTTACAGACCGGGTTTCCTATCACCATTCTTCATTACCTACTTCAGCTCTGCCTGGCTTATTCTGTTTTATCCGCTCTACATGATATTCGCTTTAATATACCTTAGAGGGACTGTAACAGCCAAGGATTTGTTTAGGTAAGTGATAGATTTGTCCTATATATAAAGAAAATCAACATTGCGTTCTGGCGACCTTGGGTAATTTGTCCAACCTTGTCTCATAACCTGCTGAGTGTGACTGCATAAGAGATGCTCGTGGGACCTTGGATCAAATGCATAAAAAAGAGCATTGACTGCGCTGTGGTTTAAGCTGTTTTGAGAGTTGTTATTCCTCTTTTCATAGGACGCGAAAATTGACATGCATATAAACAAGTCTATTCACTCTATAGCTATATAGGAAGAATCATGAGGAAGTGAATTTGAATATTATCCTATATCCCTATCCGAATAGGGATGGTGTACGCGACACTGAGGATAATCTTATTTGACCGTCTAGATTTATTCTATAGTGTTGGAGTTCAGGTAGCCAAGAAAATTTTTGTTTTGATGTCCGCGACACACTCATCTCTCTTGAATCACAATTATTGATGTTATTGATGTAAGGAGCCGGTTGTGGTCCAGTGATTAAGAAACTTGCTTTTCAATGGCAAGGACACGGGATGCGGGTTCAATCCCGGTCTTGCACAGGGAATTTGTACATTCTCGTATCTCACTGTGGAGCTAGGGTAACGATTCTTGTGAGGCCTCTTACATGGTATGCATATCTGCGCAGGTCACACAAGAGAAAATTCACTAGGCGGTGACTTGCCGTTGGTTTACGTTAGACACTCAGGTTTCCTGCGCCAAGGCAACTGACCATCGTGCATGTTTGAGAATAATATTCCTAAATCTTACACAGTAATGAAATAAAAATGGGTACAATTGTCGCAATTAACATGTGAGTCCAGTCCCGGACGGAAGAATACGACCAATAGCTTCAAGTGAGTTTTCTCAGAATTATTTCAACATCATTTAGGTCTAATTTCACTCTTTAACCCTCCCCCAGGTAATCTAGAAAATCCGTCGTATTTACACCAGGGAATAAGGTATTCCAGCATTATGCATGCCCCCGCTTATTCCAGGAATAAATGTTATACTAAAATTTCGCTTGCTCCAGTTTCATGCATATCAGGTGAGGTATAAATGCGAAAATATAACTGGATTAAGCTTATTCCTTTCTATTGCCTCCCTTATTCCACTGTTATGCATTCGGCCCCCAGTGGTGACCCACTTCGCCTATCTTCGGGTTTACGTCGAGAATGGCCGAATCTAGACTTGTATGTATTAAGTGGCCGTCTTCAAAAAATTGAGCTCGGCCTTTCTTTCAAATCTAAATAAAGTATGGTCATTAGAAATGTGAAAACATGGCCACATCAAACAAGCAGTATAAATTTTGAACTTTTTTTTATTTTTTTTTTCATTTTGACAAATTCCCTGGCGTAATGCTGCAGCGTCATTATTATTCAAGATGGCTACCCCGATAGAGGCATCGTTCGAAGATCTGGAACGTTTGGTGTACACATTTTTCGACGAGTGACAAACATAGATCTCAGAGAAAAGCAGGTCGAAACACCATTCAGTGCATATCTTAGCAGACATGGTTACTGCTCTACTAACTGGACAGAAAAAGTGTGATATTTCAGGATTTTGTATATGTCTGGGTGGTGTCTGCCTGGTTCTTGAAACACGAAAACTAGGTATGGTTACTGACATGCGTCACCCAGCCATATGGCGCAGCAAAATGACCACACAATACATTAGAGATCAAAGACTCGACGTAGGAGTTTAGATTAATTCTACTCAATCTTATACGCAGCTAAAGCCAATAAATAGTGACGTCAGTTTATATGATTCTTCTCCCACATGCCATTGGTTTTAGGTTTCAGAATGCTAAAAAGAAACTCTTTTCTTAACTCAAGTGTTTCAAAACATTTTCTCGTTACTTACAGGTTTAAGTTTACCGCATTTTAATCGAAAAAACAGCACCATAACGCGTTTCAATAGATAAAAGTTTTGCCAGTGAGCATTTCTTTCCCGTGGCGGCTCCAGTCCGTAGCATGATAGGTGCTAAGTGTAGGCCTAAGTCAGTGGTGAAAAATAATGAAAAAGACAGACCTCAGTATGTATAACATACAGTCGTTAAATGAGGACCTTGTAACATTCCTTCCCGCAATTAACAAGGCCGTGAAAGCTGTATCTTCCTTTGTTATTTGCTGTGGACTTCACCCTTTTTGGTGCTTGTGTGTTCATAAAGAAACTTACGTAGTACACATGTACTACAGCGTCACATCAGAAAACGGTGCGTTTCACAGCGATTTGGAGCCTTTGTGTGTAGCCCGTCCGAGTTTCCCATTGGATAAAACTTGGGGGAAAGCTGGGACATACAAGAGCATACTTACTGTCATGACCTTAGTTAGTAGCACAACCCAGGCACAGGACAAAAACCCAGCCTAATACAGACTTTAAATATGGTTTGGAAAAAGACACTTTTAAGGATATATGTTCGTTTCATAATATCTGAAATTTTAATGGATGAAGGTCTGATTAGGTATTAGACCGTAAGCTAACTATGTGCAGCGACTTCCGATGGGGAGACCATATATTGGGGTGGGGCGGGGTGGGGGTGGGAGCAGGAGCAACAAAATCCAAATCGCGGTTTTAAGATTACAGTTTACTCGAGTCCATCCCAACTCCCAACCCCCTATCCCAATAACTGTGCTAATGTTACCTGTGGGTCTGATTACCGTCTCCTAATGGCCAACTGCCCAAGGCCCAGAGATCACGCAGCTCTCTCAGACAGAAATCAGACAGGCCATTATTATCACTGCTTTGTTGCCAACTTAGTTGCTTAAGCTACAGTGCGCGGAGAAGTATAAGTTCCCACTTTAGTTTAAGGATTAACAAGAACAGTCAGAATACAGCCCAAGGTGAGGTAAATTGCCCGGAGGCCAGGTTTCAACTGTTAATACGTGTGAACGTTTGCCAGCGATTCCACAGCGTTGTCGGTGTATGGTTTTACTTGATATGCTGTAGCCTTATGGATTAACATAGGGTGTGTTTTCCGTACTTATAATTGTGCCCGAAGTTTAGCTTTTGAGCTGCTTTCTACTAAAAAAAACACATTTTTGAACAGTATTTCAGGTAACAACTTGAATTACGATATTAGATGCTGACGTCTTCATCATCTTACGAATGTCATCTGGCAGTAAGTGGGCCAAATTTCAACTTCCTGTAACAAATTAAAACGTAGGGATTGTGACGAGGTTTTAAGGACTCGAGAGAAGAGGTTCACATTCAGCCATCACTGGGAAAGGAATGAGGATTTAACACATGTTTAAGAAATATTTTTGCACAGAATTTGTCCTTATCAGCTGGCCAATGTGACCAGCCTGGGTTTGGATCATATTTATATTTTTGATATGTTCATAAATATTATCATACTTCATGTTAAATGCATATGTTTGGATATAAGCAACAAATTTATATTGAAATAAATTTAGTACACATACAACACACCCTTATATAGAACATTACTCTGCAACGACGACAAATGCCAAACGTTATTCCCAAATACCCACCATTCAAAAATATTTTTAAATACCCTTTTCTTCCCCCCCTCCCAAAATAAGAATAATATTAAGGATCATATTTACACATATGTTTTGACGCTCTTTCATATGACATTTGGCATCATTTTTATGTTTTCTACTCCTTTATACGGCCACCGGAGTTTCGTCAGCAGCTCATTGTAATCAAGTACTGACGAACAATAACAGCAGAAAAATTCCTTGCCCAGTGATGGCTGGATGTGAACCGCTTTACTTTATGTAAGTTTTGAGCACCTGTGGGCATATTGGTACGTCAGATGCGGAAAGTTCGTCACCGAGTTGCCAAAGGAGGAATGTATTAAATCGGTCCCTGTGACCCTTTTTGAAGCAGTCTTGATGTTAGTGTAACAGCCCCTACTGTTGGCTGTCCACTGCCCCCCACCCCCTCCCTTTTTTCCGTCATTCAGGCTAGAGAGTGACGATAAACCAGGCCGGGAAACTCCTTGAAACTAAGACGGAGTGATCCTTTGGTTGGAAGGCGTTATACAGAGTGCTTTATATAGGTCACATGTAGAGTGTATAGAGTTGTATGGTGCTCGAGCTTACCTTGAGCATGCGTGCAGAATGGTTTATGATTGAAGAACGGCGATACTGAAACGAATACACTGATGCGTCATCCAGACTAAAAATGCATCTACCTTACGCTGTGCGCTGTTAACCACAGCATATCAGAAAATAAATATTGCAACTGCGGGAATCAAATTCCAAACTACGTCAATACATACACTTCAATTACTATTTAATGATATTGCGATAAATGTCACGTTGTCAAAATGATATATATACGCTTGAGAAAACTTTGCTTTGGGGTTTCATCTATTGTATCCTGTCTCTTGGAGGAGCATGCCCAGGCTCGGCGGATGTAAAATTCATTACTGAGAAATCGATATCATGATAAATGCTTCATGCACCCGTAATAAAGTATATCATTAGAGCTTTTGTCAGCTACATGGCTATTGGGAAACACGGTAAGGCCAATGACGTTGCCATAAGTTTCATGAGGCATTTTATACCCTGTGGCAGAAAACATTTTTCTCCAGCCAAAAGATGAAGAAAACCTTTTATCGAGCGATCGTTTAATCTTTGTTTAATGAATGTAAACAGTTATTTTATCGTTCGAAGATGAAACGATGTCGAAGACAATAGCACTTAGAAATTGGATTTCTTCAAAAAGAGATTCAGAGTAAAAATTGCGTTATTTTTTTTTTGCCCAGCCCAGAATCAAACGACAACATAAAGGTGAGTAATCAATGTTCGGGCGCGCGCGGGTATAAATAGCCTGGCGCTTACATCAAAATCGCGGTTGGCATGGTAACAGGAAAATGACCACCGTTAGTTCGTCTTGAAAGGATTCCGGAGCCCCTCGAAGTACTAATGGCTTAAGAACAGCCTTCGCGTTTTGTTGCTATCGTCAGTATCGTTGTTCATGTAGGACTGATGTGGCCGAATCAATTCTGGTACAACACTGGACATCGCTCAGTTCAAAGTAACTACTATTTTATTAACAGTCGTGCTCCGCGCGACAATGGCGGTGAGAGGATCTACAGAATCACCAGACGATCGAAATGGATAAATCATAGCAGAAAGCCTGGGCCATTGGCATTGTATTGATGTGATTGTTTGTTAAATGTGAGGACAACACAACATTTTCAGTAATAATTACCTGTAATAAAATACCTTTGAAGCATGTGTATTTCTTTTACCTAATTAACTATACTTAAGCCATAATGATAGGGGTTGCCTACTTTGCTATTTTTTAAGAATTTAGGTATATATAGGCTAAACCGTAAGCGAGTTAAACTGAAAAAAATGCATTTCACCACTTGCCTACTCAGTGCGGTTATCCCTGTGTTGGTTTCCCTGTCTAATATGTTGTCTTTTACACCATGACATTATTAGTTATATAGTTACTGAGTGAAAGGATACAAACCTGTGCGCCTTATTGAACCCATAAAGTTTCGTGATCCTTTCACTCAGTTACCATGTAACGAATTTATCCCGCGGAAGACCCTAAAAGCTACACTGAAATTTGTAAAAAAAAAAAGAAGCTTCAACAGTAATTTCCTGTCGCGTCGCGCTGAATTACCAGTCAGTGATTTGGGAATTATGACGTCATAACGTCATTAAAAATAATGTTCTTGCTACGCTTGTCTAACTTTAGATTTACAAGCAATAAGGTGAGCGGGGTCACTATTTTAGGTCAAAGGAATAGCACATTAACAATCAATAAGGTGGACGAGGTCAATATTATAGATCCAAGGCGTATCAGATTTACAATCAATAAGGTGGACGAGGTCACTATTTTAGATCGACGGCGCATCTTTACCCAAAATATTTGGACCTCGTCCACCTTATTGACAGTAAACCTGTCGTTTGACACCGATGGCAGAAACATTATCGCTTTTCAATAACCTACTCAAAAAGTCATGTTAACACTTTCACACCAAGCACCCCGGGCAATCCAGTTTCCTCCTGGCAAAATGATGCCATATAAGTAAAAAATTTTGACTTCGCAGCGAAGCACCCATCAAACAAAAAATATATAAATCTAGGATAATGCAAGCCGTCGGTTTTTAAGGTTGCACTTAACAGAACCAGTCCCTACGTGTAAAAGAGTCTGATTCTTGTCGATTGCACCATGGCGCCATTTGAGCACAGAACGTTAAATATATCCTGGTTTACTTTTAATCCCAGATTGATCAGGCATTGTAATGTGCATTGGAAATAACATGGTTGCCAATGAGGCTCAAATACCACGTCTGAGACTCAAATTTAGCAAAAACGTGGTGAGCTGGCACCCCGAATAAACGTTCCACATACCTCTAAATGTAGTTGGTAAAAACCTCGTCGTAACATCTCTCCTTCCCCTCGCCACACATAATTTTGTAAAGGTTATTGCATCAAATATCATTTCAAAGGAGAAAGTATACAAGGTGTGTGACAGTGGCTGATTTTCAAGACCGCAGCCTTACGGGTAGACGGGCTAAGGATGGGAATGTGCTCATGAGTGAAATGTTTGGGATTACCATTAAAATTGTCAGGCAATGGGAAGGGGAGCTGTTATTTCATTTAATTGATGTTTTACGCCGCACTCAAGAATATTTCACTTATGCGACGGCGGCCAGCATTATGATAGGAGGAAACCGGACAGAGCCCGGGGGAAACTCGTGATCATCTGCAGGCTGCTGGCGGACCTTCCCCCATACGATCGGAGAGGAAGTGAGCAAGAGCTGGACTTGAACTCACAGCGACCGCATTGGTAGGAGGCTTCGGGGTCATCACGCTGGCCTCAGAAGCCAGAAGGGGAGCTGTTACGACTTGGATGTGACCAGCTAGAGATACATGTATGTGGAGTGCTTAATCTCAGTGAAAATTCTTATTCGCCACATTTTAGGAATATAAGCAGCTCAGGCGTGGAATTTGAGTGTCGCTGGTGACGTCATTTCTGTTACAAATTCCAACGTCTGAGCAGTCTGGGATTAGCTTACCGTATAGTTGTACCTACCCGATGATAACAGATGTCTGACAAAAGTTACAGGTGAATTGAGTCAGCAAAATATGTAATTTGATGGTATAAACCAAGGTTGTTGGCCTGCAGCATGTACTTGAATTCATAACCATTGGTTCTGTTCGATCTACCCCATTCCATTACTGTTGTTACGGTACTTTTCTTTGTCGTAAGATACAGTAAAATGATGAGAATATAAGTATAAGAAGATAATTTTCTGCGCTGTAGAACATAAAAGACTGTAGCACACAGAGTAAAGTCAGAGCGGTGTGATAGTTGGATAATGGCCACACGTGACCGGTGATTTCCGGCCTCTTATTATTTTACCTGAATTCGGGTTTTATTTTAACTGTTTATGTAAGTGTTTAAGAAATAATAACTTAGACACCGTTAGCACCACGGTTTAGCAGAATTAGGTTAAAAAATTGACAGTGATGTTAAATGCAATTTATTAGACGTCACTGACCTAGAAGTACTCAAAATGCTGCCTTGTCATCGCATAATAACTGGATAGGTTACAAACCAGCGCTCCCTCCTATATCCGAACAGAACATTATAACTGAGTGCGTTACAAACCAGCGCTCCCTCCTATATCCGAACAGCGCATTATCCATACGTGTGTTTCATTAATTACCCCTTCCCCTGTAATACGATTTATGTCATTCAAGCATACTGGCACTGTCAAGCTGTAGTTAGTATGCAAAGACTGACATATGGAGTATATGGGAATGTGAGAAAACTATATACTGTGCTGACCTTCCTCTAACCCGAACAAACGGACATTCAGCGGATATCAACATGACAGTCCTATTTATAGCTCTACATAACGTCTTTAGCTATGTCAAGGATTGCTCGACCTGCATAGCAAAGGCGATATATCTTTATTCTGAAATAATATAAAGGACTTCTGCATACGAGGCAAAACCTGGACAGCGATGACAGTGTCCTGGGAAATGGTCGTGCGTTATAGCGGATGAAATTCAGCCTCTGGTCAGTTTGTCCCTGATATGGTTTTAGTCTGACTTTTCGTGTAAGTGTAAGTGGGGCACATGCAAAAATAAAAGCAGCACAGTGGACATCAACTTAATATCATGAAAATGAGTACACACTCGCCAAAGGTAGCTCTTTACTTTAAAATTCATGTACTATGCCAAGTGTCCATGATTCAGGCCGTCAACCATTTAAACAATATCCAAGGTCAAATTCTCTTAGACAAGTTTCATTAAAAAAGTTAACATCAAAGTTTCTTGAAACATAGATAATTTTAACGTTAAGTAGTTGCGTGGAAGTAGACAACATTTTCCAATGATGTCTAGAGCGACCGCCTCGAGTTCGTGAGATCCAGGTTCAAGCCCGGGTTGGATCATACCAAAGACTTTAGAAATAGTACTTGTTGCTCCCTCGCTTGGCGCTCAACTTTGAGAGATTAGAGCAAAGGAACAAGACTGGTCGGCCCGGTGTCCGTGTAATGTGATTGGGTGGGTGTCATGTCTGGTGTCTTTGGCATGATGTTCCAGTGGCAGGAGCGTTTTGGTGGCAGGGACCCACCCTGCCACAAGAAGACATTACATACACACAACAGAACTCCTCGTCGTCATACATGTGTAACTAAAGCATTGTTAAGTATGACGTTAAGCCCAAAACACTCACTCACTCACTCAAATGATGTCGGAGTGACACACACGATACGTCAAATCCAGTTCATAGTCCACAGTTTTAACATTTAACTTTCCACATTTGTTGTAAGCAGTAAAACTTACAAAAGTGTCCCAGTTTATATAGACATAGTGATGCGGTCGCTGTGAGTTCAAGTCCAGCTCTTGCTGGCTTCCTCTCCCGTTGTACGTGAGAGGGTGTGCCAGCAACCTGCGTATGGTCGTGGCATTCCCCCGAACTCTGCCCGGTTTCCTCCTACGTTAATGTTGGCCGTCGTCGTATAAGTGAAGTATTCTTGAGTACGGCGTAAAAAAAACCTATCAAATAAATAAATAAATATAAAGATAGTGGAGATACATGTATCAGTACTGCACCATATTTGTATAGCCCCTTGCCTCGGGTTAAACGTAATTAGATAATACTCACAAAACACAGAGGCATAGATCTTCAACTGTAAGTTTCTATGTGGCAATTAATGGCTGGTATGTGTGACAAATTTGAAGAGGCCTTAAAAACTGAAATGTAAGAACAAGACTATTAATTCCGATATTTTTATAAAGGGGGAGGGGACGCGTTTATAATGTTGGGTTTACACCTCATAAAGTGTTAAGAATTGAGCACCTTACAAACTAGGTAAAGGCAATTGTGTGATGTAACGTTGTTTGGTATCCAATGAATACTTTCAGGTGTTGTATTAATTATTATGAATATTGAAAATCTATAACACTGCGTTATAACTTGCAAATATATACGGCTTATCATTTTAAGAGCCTTAATAAAACATCACAATGGTACTAGTTGCTGTCGAGCTTGGTGCTAGCCACTGAGAGGTTCATAGAGCAAGGAAACAGGACTGCTCGGCCCGGTGTCAGTATCATGCGACTGGGTGGGGTGTCATGTCTGGTGTCTTCGGTATGCTGTCCCAGTGGCTGTAACACTTTGGAGTAAGTTAAGATAATCCTAGACCAGAGAGGTCTAACACCTCTTTCGAGCTGACAATTCCTGGTCCTATGTCCCATCCCACTGCACGCACTATCTAGTACTACACAATATAGCACATGTCCCTCCTGTGGCTCGTCTTACAAAGCTGGAGTAGCTTACGTCAGACGTAGACCTTTACGTCCGCTTTAGTAGCGGCTTCCGTCAGCTCCTAGTAGCGTCTTACTACAGTTGTCGCAAAGCTTAAAGTGTGTCTACGAAACACTACAAGCGCCGCCATATTTAGCATACTTACGGAACTTAAGTCTGCCCAAGGGTAGGTGGAAATTTGCACCAAATTTTACATCAAGTCGCATCTACTCCAGCTTTGTAAGACGGGCAGTTTTTCCTGCGACACACGTCCTACAGGCTTCCACCCAGTCGCAGCCTTACCCCAGCTTTGTACGGCGGGGCCCAGGTGGATAATACACATAATCGTTATTCATTCCTGAAAGTTCCAGAAGATGTGCTGGAAATTCTTCAAAGTTCAAGAAGAAGCATTCACCACAGCAGAAGTATTCAAACATACATTATTTACTTTTTCTATGAGAATGAATATGTTACATGTGTAATAAAACTGCTCTAACTAGAACCAGTTACTGGTTTTAAAACCGCACTAGTGTTCTTTTCAATGTCTATTTATTTATTTATATAGTTGCTTGGTGTTTTACGCCGCACTCAAGAATATTTCACTTATACGACGGTGGCCAGCATTATGGTGGGAGGAAACCGGACAAAGCCCTAGGGAAACCCAAGACCATACGCAGGTTGTAATGAATATAGCACGACATCTATAGTCCCGTATTGTTAAGACACACTATGTTTTTTTTTTAACTTCCTTCATTGCAATCGATAACGCTTTGGAAGAAATAGCATTGGCTTTTTCCCAAAGCCTCGTCTCATCTATCAGTGCTATACATCCAGAACTGTATTGTACACTACGACCTTGAGAGCTGAGCCAAAGCTCATCCTGGTCTACACTTCTGCACGCCATCGCCATTAATGAATGGCGATGTGTTCCTGATGTCAAATAAGTCTTAAACGAAAAACGATGTTTGGATTGATCATACTGTAGTGAATACATGTATGGGCTCTAAACCAAACCATACGATTTAGGCGCGAATTATTTGTTGTCAGTATTTATTTTACTATTAATGTTTGAAATGCGTTTATAATGCCTCATTCAAGAATCTTTTACTTTTACGATGGCGTCTAATGTTCTATACGTAAAGGAATCAGTGTCCGTGCTAAACCACTCCGCCCCTCACCATGTATATGAAAGACTCCAAATCTGAAGCCACGGGTTCAAACGTATTCGAACTAGTTACCTCCTTAGTCAAGAATATTCGGCTTCGTGCAGATCGGGGTCCGCTTGCACGAGGCCCTCGTAATCTAACGAGCACGAAAATACCGTGGCTACCAACACTGTAGGCATTCCGTCACCTCAGTAGGTAGGTGCGCTGAATGCTTAAGAGGGCAAGTAGGCCCAGGTCCCTGTTTTACGAAGCTACTTAAGTACAGTAAGTTGCTGAAGTCCGGCACACACGTGTTCGTCGAATACACCTGAATCAAAGCGCAATACTTAAAGTTCTTATGCATAATAAAAACACTTTTGCTTTAACATGAAGCAGGATGTTTCTTGTAATCGATGCCAGTTCTTAGGATTAACTGCCTCATTCTGCTTCCCTATTAAGTTTTAATGGCACAGCCAGAAGCCCGTCAACATTTAAGTAAGGACTTGTTTCGCAGGTGTGTGAAGCGGGTCGTGAAATGGTACAAATTCCGTTATATTAAGATACAGAAGCCCATCAACGTTTAAGTAAGCACTTGTCTCATGTCCTGTCTCAGAGGCTTGTGAAATGGGCCGAGATCTCGA
Source organism: Acanthopleura granulata (assembly GCA_016165875.1). Classification (NCBI taxonomy): domain Eukaryota; kingdom Metazoa; phylum Mollusca; class Polyplacophora; order Chitonida; family Chitonidae; genus Acanthopleura; species Acanthopleura granulata. Next base: position 5,336,798 of record JABBOT010000020.1, on the reverse strand, counting down.
CATGGTACAAATTCCGTTATATTAAGATACAGCTGTAGATATGTCATAATTTCATTATTTTATCTTTCCACTGTCTTTTAAACATTGCTTTAACTGGTGGACTAAGCATCACCGAATCCCGGGCCTTTTCCATTGTACATCATTGTGTATGATGACAAAACAGCAAATAACTTCAATAACAGTGATGTCTAATAAACAGCAAATAACTTGTGCATGTTTTCGTCTTATTCCCTGTAAGCCAGGTTGCTAGATGGCCTTTTAGTTGCTACTAGGTGGCCTTTCAGTTGCTACTAGGTGGCCTTTAGTTACTACTGGTTACGGATTTACGTAAACAGCTAAAGGTCAGATGGAGTTAGATATCCCTAGGTACATCTCAAGGTGAACATCTGTACCATTCGTGTACATATTTGGAATTTTCCCCATTTACCTGAGAAATACTGCTTTGGGTTTCAGTATAGCTCAGTTATAACGAAAATAATACCTTGGACAGTTTATTTAAAAATATGGTTCTAAAAATGAACGAATGATTTTGGCTACATTGGCAATATCTCAGCCATATCTTGGCGATTCGGAAATCAAAAAGCTTTGAAAATATCTTAGCTACTAATAAAAAGAAAATGAGACGTTTATTAGAAGGGTGTTTCAAGAAATCCTTTTTAACGGCGTGTGTCGGGGTGTTCATTGTCGTGAAAACTGTTTTTTCATTCTTTTTTAATAGCAAAGTAGCATTTTCGGTGTCTCCGATCGGCCGTCTTCGGAAAATCTATGCACACTGCCTTGTATCATATTTTCTTACAAGGATAACATACATTTTTTACCGGTTCTCACCTGCGTACAGACACAAGTGGAAAGCAGATAAAAATTATCGATTCCTCCTTGACATGCATTTGAGTCCCTGACATATTTCAGATTCAAGATCGCTGCCTCGATATTAAATGGTAGAGCTGTTACATGTCTGGTGGCCTGTGCTGTGGACAGCTTAAAGTAGACTGCTGGAAATATCAGCCCGAAGCAGTTGAAGTGCGGGGTATATAGTGCTTGTGTGGGGTCTCCTGATACACGCACAGCCTGTGTTTGATCATGGGTCCTGGAATCAGTTACGATGAATTATCCTATCTACTAATTTCAGAAATTCCCCCGGGGATATCTTCGACGCCTGAGTTGATGTTAAGATACTATCTATCGCAGTCCAATCATTATTTTCTGATTTGGTACGAATCGTATCTCGCAGTATATTGTAATTTTTTTTTTGTTCTGCGTTGAAAGAGGATTAAAGCCACGATTTATCAGCCTGATTATGAGTATCACCAGTATTACCCGTGAGTCATTGGCTCTCTTCCTGTCCTCGGTGTGAGTGACAGCGTAAATGTGCATGCGTTGCTCTCTATACTTACTTCACATCACTGCCACAACTCGCATATTTTGTACAGATGACGTGAGCAATGCCATGATCACTGAAGTCACGATCATGGGGTCAGAGAGCCCAAAAAATTCTGTCTCAATATTTATTTCTATGATTGCTATTTCTATTTTCCAAACATTGATACATTTGCTTTCTTTAAAGCGTGCATGTCATGATTCCGACTGACACCTGAAAGAATTTTCTTGATGAATGCTGCTTATAGACAAGGTCCTTCCAAGGTCGTTGGTGGGTGACACTAGGCTAACCAAACCTATTTGCGAGGAACAGGTGAAATTTGTGGTGGCAGTCAGTTGAACGAGCTCAGGTAGGGACGCATGCGCGGTGAGGAGACCGTGACAGCTGTTTAGAATGGACTGATGATTTGCAAAGTCCCATAAGAATGAAGCTTTATTCAGCTGATCGGTGCTAACCGATACCCGAGTCATCATCGATTGTAGAGCGGTATGAGATAAAGAAATATTTGTGGCATTTAATAACGCTGTGAAAATAAAAAGCCGATACATCTGTGGAATCGTTGCACGCGATTCGGAACATTTAGACGCATCCCTCTTCCATTTCGATTCTTTAACACGTATACTCTCCAAAAGCATGAAACAAAAAGATTTAAACATTTCTACGCGATCTCAACAAGTTACTTTATGTAATAAGCCAGTGGCATTTGCACACTATTGCGCATGTCACATTTTTATTTATTTATTTATTTGATTGGTGTTTTACGCCGTACTCAAGAATATTTCACTTGTGCGACGGCTGTCAGCCGTGATAGGAAACGCATGTCAGAATTTGATGGGATAGCGCATAGTCCTTCCAGTGCATCAGTCTGGTTTCCTGACCTATTCTGTCTGACTTGAAAAGGCCACCTGACGTCTAGGGCAGAACAAGGGAGCGTGTGTGCCGCTGTTTATGCTCGATTTACATCACTGAGCAGCACGACAAGTTTGACCTTTTAGATAATATGCGTCGAATGCGGACCTATAATCAGCATTCATGAATAAAATCCGTCACATAGAATCATGTCGTTTAATTCTCCCACCATGTATAGTGGCTTGTCGCTGTTGTATAAGTGAGATATTCTTGAATACGGCGTAAAACAGCTACCAAATAAATAATGAAACAGAATCAAATCGTGGAATCGCTAGATAAAGAAAATGCGTGTGTATGAAGTATCAGCAGAAGTATTTATTTATTTATTTATTTGATTCATGTTTTACACCGTACACAAGAACACTTATATAACGGCGGCGAGGTTTATGGTGGGAGGAAACCATGCAGAGCCCGGACGAACCCCACGACCATCCTCAGCTTGCTGACACACCGTCTCACGTACGGCGTAGAGGAAGCCAGCATGAGCTGAACTTGAACTCACAGAGACCACATTTGTCGGAGGCTTCTGAGTTATTGCGCTGCGTTATTACAGGAGTAAATCTTGTGGTATAAAATTATGTCTGGCTGTTGTAAAGACTACATTACTGTCACGTGGTAGAGTGACCTCAATTCACTGAAGAATCCCATTTTCAAAACACCTGAGAAGTCAAACCAGCGACCAACAAATGCATCAATCTTGTCTTTACAACTCCGATATGTTTTCCTGACATCAATTCCTGCTTGGTTACTGTGATCCCAGTGATTTAGACGTTGATTAGAATTTCTTTACAATTCTTTTTTCATTGGAAGCAGTTATGTAAAGCGAACGTAGAGGCCGACACATGTATACACTGCAGTGAGTAAGCAAATACACAGATTATTTTTCTCCTTAGTGCTCAGACCAGCTTAAGTATTCAGCATATAAGCACAGGGGCAGCCTCATAGGCCTGTAGCACGTGGTAAACAGTGAGATTTATATAGAATTCATTCCTCAGGGCCGTCACGGTGTTCTGGGTGGTTTGAACACGATGTCTGGCGCAGTCAGATACATCGCGTTTTCATGTTTGCAGACCGCCGTGTGCATCCCAGCCACCGTACACCCAGATGTGCTGTGCTTTTCGTGATACACAATTATCAAGATGTAACTTAGTCTTGGCCTCGAGCAAAATCTACTGGAACGTTGACATATTCTTTACATTTTTTGAGAATTGAATTAAATCCATTCAACTATTTGAATTCTTATAGATGGACTTAATTCGCCATATGTTACATATGAGCGGTTGATAAGGTGCTTACAGCATGTTTTCTTTCTTATATTGTTCCACAGGCATCCGATTCAAACGAACATTTAATTCTGGGTAATGAGAGTTTAACCATTAAATCCTCTTACAGGATTTACAGTAGGGGCGCCTCAAAACTGGCTAGTGATGGTTTCTGGAATGCATTTAACCCTTTGCAAAAAACATTTGAAAAGGATAAATGGAGATATTTTTACACATATTTTTAGTAGATCGCCTGATGGCCATTGTGCTTCGTGTTTTACGCTTCTTTCACTTTAAGTCGGTCCTTAGCATGTACACATACTGTGGCATGTATAATCTTGTGGCAGGCCGAGTCGATGCCACAAAATTGCTGCCGCCACTGGAATATCATGCAATAAATTGTGTCTGGCGTTTTCGACATTGCTTCTGGTCTTCGACCACGAGACACCATCGTGATCATTTTGAAACCGATATTAATCCCAAACAACAAACAAGCAACATCGCCTTCATTTATTACACACTCATTTAGTTTCAGGATCAGCACGTCACGGTGACATGCATGTATTTCTGTTCCATGAACACATTCATTACTTTATGTACGTAATGTGCAGCTTTTGTTGTAATCCTAGAACGCTGGTAACATCTAAATATGACCAATTTTCGTGAGTCAGTGGGGTTTTTTTTCATGCTATATACGGTACGTATAGCGTGGCATAACCGACTGAATGTAGTACTTCACAACATATATATATATAGAGAGAGAGAGAGGGAGGCAAACTCTATATATACAGTATCGATCCAAGATATTTTGAGTTCGACGACAGAAATTAATCATACCGTAAAAAGCCGTATGGGATCTATTTTCATGTCCTATGCATATATTTCGATATTTCGGACTTTATTTATCTATTTATTTATTTATTTGGCGTTTTACGTCGTTCTCAAGAATATATACCTTATACAATGCTGGTCTACTTCACTGGTGGGAGGAAACCGGGCAGAGCACGGGGGAAACCCACGACCATCCTATACATGTACTCTCCCAAACAAGAAACGCATAGGTGGCAGAATTTTTTGACACCATTCAGATCCGGAGATGAACCTGACCTTTGTGTCCTGGCTGAATGAGCCATCACAATTAGTGTTTACCGACCTACTGACATTCTCATTGTGTAATTTGGTTAAAGATAGCAGCGTATTGGATTAAATATCCCAGTGTTAAAAACTATATCTGAAAATGCCTTCGGCGTTTTATTTTGTCAAGATGGACCATACTGTGTGTCGCTGATAACATCACTGTCAATACACATTATCAATGCTTCCATAAATCCACCATACAGTAAAAACATTTGACTCCTCTGAATCTGGTGAAAAGATACCTAAAAAACCTTCAATGAAGGAGTTTTCGGATACAGTTTTTAATGGCCTTTTTACTCACCATAACTTTTTGTGGTTTTTGTGTCTTTAACTACAGCTGTGGCTCAATTGGTTAGCACGCCAGCTCAGCGCAATGAATCAGAAACCTCCCACCAATGCGGTCGCTGTGAGTTCAAGTTCGCCTCAGGCTGGCTTCCTCTCCAGCCGTATGTGGGAAGGTCTGGTAGCAGGCTGCGGATAGGCGTGGGTTTCCCCCTGGCTCAGTTGGGTTGCCTCCCACCATAATGCAATTCATTGAAGTGATATATGGATGTCCAACCTACCGAGTTTAACGTCACTGATAGAGATTACAGCAGTGAGAAAAACCAGTTATTTTTGCGAATCTATATGGATAGATATAGACAACAAGTTCGAGGAAACCAAATATATTTGGTAAAAAGTCAGTTATTATTTTTAAATTCAATACGCCTATATGTGATAGCGAGGCGCTTAATTTGGCTGCAATGCGCTTAATTTTTGTCGGTACGGCAACCAATTTTTAGATGATATTTATCCGCAAATTGAACATGTAAGCGATAAGTCCTAAAAGAAAAAACAAAAAACATACTAGAGAGCACTTTCAAAAATACTTCTGTTTTACTGCGTTAGCGCCTCAAACAAGAAGTAGCCATCTTCCATTGATTATTTTGTGAATGGTTTCGTACATTTCAGGCCACAAACGGTTCACTATTCTCATTGGCACTGTACCCTACTTTTTTCCGCTGTGCTGGTCCTTTTATTCAAGTCCGCACTGTGTGCTTTGACCAGACACGCATGCGTTTGACGTCATAGAGTCTAACGAAGCAAAATCCTTGATTCAAATGGACTAAGCTAGTAGAGCGGAAATTCTCTTATCATGCTTATAGTCTCTAGAACTGATCTGAACCGATTGGTTCAATCCCCGTACGAAAGCACAAAGCATGCCATTTAAGCTTATCATGCTATTTATTTATGTATGTATATGACTGTTTGATGTTTAAGCCATACTTAAGTATTTTTTCACACATACTCTTTTGCAGGGTCAGTTTTACAGGTGGAGGAAATGGAGTTGTTGCATTTAATGCATTTAAGCTAAGGTGCAGCTAAGGTGCAGCCGACATCAGAATATGCTGTGATGGAAACACAACTCTGTCTTACGTAAAGAAACATTTGCCCCCTGGTATTAATATAATGTCTTATCCGCCAGTTTTTTATGTCTCTGTCAGAGCGTCTGGCTCAAGCCGCTACAAATGTCAAACAGTTTAGTTGAAAGGGTAACACGACATCATACCTCACGTTAAGATGAGGATTCATGTAATCACGTCGTTGATGTGCTTGCCGGATGATTAACGCAGCGGGAAGTTGCAAAGCGCATGCGCTGTCACCGGAACACGATAGTAGGACGTGTCCTACGATCTAGGAATTTTCAGGACTTTACTAATCGCGAAAGGCAGACCCATCTGGTATTATGCATGCTTAGAGTTTACCTCGCATAGGTGACAATTATTAAGTAATACGACATACAGGAAGAGGAAGAGTCCTTCGAATGTATGTACACTGTATCTTAACGCGGCAGGCCGAGCAGTCATGTTTCCTTGCTCTAACCTCTGAGCACCGAGCACAAGCGAGGCAGCAACAAAACCATTTTAAAATCTTTGGTAGAACCCGCCTGAGATCTCGCCTCTCTCGACTTCGAAACGGACGCGCTAACAACCATAGGGCGAGAGGCACTCACTAGGCTTGCGAACTTTCAATCTTATCCTCTCCCAACCCACACTCCTTACGTCAGAGTGGCGAAATCAGCAACCAGTTGTCATCTAAGGTATCCTTTCGGTTTCAACTGTAGATCCGTGAGAATGTGAGAGAAACTACATTTTTTAGTTATATAACTAAATAAATATTCTTTTATATTGCAACCCAATGTACATCAATATTCATGTGCGTGTTCACCATTCATTACAGGGACAGTGTACAGATCTATCGTAAACAGACATTTCAAGTGCTACCATTCCTGTGGAAAACCACGCTATTCTGTCTCATGTGGGCGCTTACCAACTACGTGTACATCCGGGCAATTTTGATTTTAACAGCCATGGATGTCACGGCGCTGTTTTCAACTAGTCAGAGCTTCGTTTACATGTTGTCGTGGATAGTCTTGTTTGAAAAATTTGTTGCTATACGGGTAAGTTGGCTTCCTGTAAATTTTCAGTTTCTTTCTAAAGAAACATACTAGAAAAAGGACACTTTCATATTAAGGGTAACTCAGTTTTTGCGTAAATTGTAAGTGTTTTTTTATAGAAGTAAGTAGAAAAAACAATCTCTATTCTTTGATCTTTTGTATGCAGAATACATCTATAATCAACAAACTTTAACATACAATACATCGAGTCTATATACTACAGTTGTGTTGTTCTAAAACATTTTGAATCCTTCTCGCCTTTTCTCTCTTGTCTTCCGCTGAAAACAGGCTCTAGGATGTCACAAAATTAGATTTTATTTTAATGATATTTATGGTATGTCATCAACATCTCCGGAGCAGGTGTCAAAGCCAATCGTTTCCGTTTTTGTGTCAGAGGGGATTTTTTTCACTCCAATACTATACCCCCCCCCCCCCAGTTTCGGTACTGAAAAACCCATGTAAGCCTGTTAAGGAAATAGAAACCAGTAGTGGCATCTATGACAAAGATGATGTGACACTCAAAACAAATATATAGGACTATGGTGATTTATTTATTTGACTTGTGTTTCACCCCGCACTCAAGAATATGAGCAACCTCTGTGTCTGGAGAATCACTATACTGTGTCTGGAGAATCACTATACACCGTTGCAGCTATCTTTTCAATTTTGGGGCCTCCGTGGCCAAGGAGGTTAGCACGTGAACTACCTTTCACCAATGCGATCGCTGTGAGTTTAAGTCCTGCTCACGCTGGCCTCCTCTCCGGGCGTACCTGGAAAGGTCTACAGCAACCTGCCGGTAGTAGTGTGTTTCCTCCGGCCTCTGTCTGGTTTCTTCCCACCATAATGCTGGCCACAGTCGCATAAGTGAAATCTTCCTGAATACGAGGTAAATCATTTCATAAATAAATAAATAATAAATCTGTTCAATTTGTCTTTCAGATTGTTGCTATGATATTCTCAATTACCGGGATAGTATTATTTGCCTACGTGGACGGGTTTGGCAGCCCATCAATGTGGGGGGTCATTCTGGCGTCTGTCTCCGCATCCTCAGCCGCCGTGCACAAGGTCAGTCCATGAGTCCAGTCTGCAGTACTCAGGGATTTTCAGTAATGTCACGTCGAGAGGTATATCTGCGTGACAGCTTGTGACAGATTAAGCCCATGCCACGAATGTGCTGCCACCATCATGCCCAAAACACCAGACATGACAATCACCTTACATCATAGTCATCATGGATACCTGGTACACTTTCTTCGGTGTTTTGTGGAGAGTGGCACATTTGAATCTGCCTGCTTTTAGCCATTCCATGCACAACGTCAGCATGTCTGACAAATATGACGACTAAGAAAAACTGGTTTATATCTTCAAGATACACAAAGAGATATTCATGAATATATCGGCATAAGTAAACATCTGACACAAACTGACATGACCACAGAATTAAAGCATTGTGGCAACATACATAAACATGGTTGCGCACATAAAGATAATGATAAAGATAGTGACACATATTCCTGTGGCGACATACATAAACTTGGTTGCACACATAAAGACATTCATAAAGATAGTGACACACATTCCTATGTCGACATACATAAACATTGTTGCACATATAAACGTTGCGACACATAGAAACGTACATGGAGAGACACAAAAATGTGTTGACATTCATAAACGTTGTGCACCTTAACATTGTGATCTTCGCAAACATGAAACTGAATTAAGTCGTCTTTTTGACGCTTTAGAATATTATTGGCTATAAATGATATTGAATTACGCCTCTGCGGCCAGTGTCGAATCAGTCGCTGGAATATAGCTTACAAGAAAAGACAACACAAGAACTAAAGCATATATGCATCGATAAAGAATACCATTCAAGTGTCACTTTGATGTAAGATAACTGACATATCTCAGTTCAATGTAAAAAGAAAAACGCCCACGTAAGGAAGCTCGAACGCGTCGCCATGCCTCTTGATTTTAACCAATCAAGGGTGTGATATTTCTACCACCCGATAAGGCATTTGTTTCCGCTGTGATGTCACCCGTTCCTAGTTCACCATTTTTCCATGTTGAAATAGTGTTAAATTAACAGTTTTCCTTCTGATTACGAGGCAATTCCGATATACTTTAAAGCCATTTTCAACGAGAAAGTGGTAGCAGAGAACGTCTGGAGTTATTCCCCAAGTTCTCAACTAGGAGGCTACAATCTGTAGTCTTCGATTTTAATCATAAATCTCCGACCTTACGTGGGAAGGTATGCCAACAACCTGAGGATAGTCGTGGGTTTTCCACGGGCTCTACCCGGTTTCCTCCCACGATAATATCGTCGTCGTATAGGTGAAATATTCTTGAGTACGGCGTAAAACACCAATCAAATAAATAAATAATAATAAAGCGACCATACTTCGCGCATCTCGCTTCTAATACTGAAGAGTGTAGAGTGCGAAAGATGCGACATCGTGTCTCCGGTTTCTCTAAAATGTCGTATTCCATGGCCTCGTGAGAACTCCAAATTAAAAGGTGATTTTTAAAGTGATCAAGCATATCATAAAAAAATGCCTACGCCCCTTCAGGTCTGTATGGACACCTCTTCTGAAATAACTTTGGTTACACTTTTTGTTGTCTTTTCTTTTAAAGATAGGCCATAACCATAACGTATGGACCAGGTCTAAAATTACGAGTTCTTTGAAAAACAGCCCTTTGATATATGTACCCCACTCAAAAGTTGTTCCAGACATTCATCTTATAATAAAGTTGTTTCAGGATTAAAGTATTGTTGTCTTGTTGGCAGGTGCTGTTTAAAAAGTTTGTTGGTGACGCGTCCTATGGGCAGACCTCTTTATTCCTTAGCTTGATAGGTAAGTCACTGTCAGGCGTTGGACAGAATCTTTTATATTTACTTTGCCCAATGCATAATAAGTTTTCGAAGTGAAAAGTTTCAACCGCAAGGAGATACTACAAGTGGACGTGGAATTTGTATATTTTGCCGCTTTCGCTTTCTGTGGGACCTAGGTGTTAGTAAGCGGTTGCATATTACCTATTCGGTGCGCATAGGGGTGCGTCACATATCAAAAAATAAGTGGCTTGCCAAAGGTCTGTGGCTTACAAGGGGCATTCCGGTTTCCTCAATTCATAGAACGGACCATCATCGTATTAGTGCAAAATATCTTCTCTTTGTTTCCTGCCTCAATTTTGTAAGTTCGATGATATATCAGATTAATTTATTTATTTGAGTGCTTTTTTACGCCGTACTCAAGAATATTTCACTTATGGTGGGAGGAAACCGGGCAGAGCCTGGGAAAACCCGTGACCATCCGCAGGTTGCTGGCAGACCTTCACACATACCGCCCGAGAGGAAGCCAGCATGAGATAGACTTGCACTCGGAGCGACCGCATCAGTTTGGGGCTTCTGGGTCATTGCGCTGTTCTAGCGCGTTAATCGATTGATCCACGAAGGCCCCTGATATATCAGTAGCATCAGACACAATGATGTAAACTTGCTTAAAATGTCAAGAGATGCCAGCTACTGAAAATAAGCTTTACATCAGATATCGACTGACCTCCAGAAGCTATAGTGCCATTAATATCTCTTTCATTTCTCAAGAAATATCCTTGCTTCTTTTTCCGTTGTTTCGTCCTTCATGATCGAGGAAAATTATGTCATTTTCGCCATCCATTTTCATCCCTTCTTCACAGCCCCTTGTTTCTTGTTTTGCTAATGAATATTCATATGTTATGACCTCATAGGTATAGGATGCGTCGCGTGCCTCTGGCCAATCCTGTTGGCTCTTTACTTCACTCAGGCGGAAGCTCTCGATTTTTCAGTTATTCCATGGGACTACTTGTCCGGTGCTTGCGCCCTTATGTTTGGTAAGTCGGCAACATGTACAGCCACGGGCCCATTTGCTTTAGAGTATATCAGTCTTGTATATGCTATATGAAAAGTTAGATGTCAAGGATTTAAAGCAGTTTACCTTTTAACTGCCTCTGATGTCTGGTGGATTTCATATTATATAGAAAAGAGCCATCAAAAAATGTTTTACGCCAAAAATACCTACTAATTTACTGCATTGAATCTTTTGTCAAATACTTTCTTTGTTGTTTTGTTTCTTTTTTTTTTTGTTGTCTTTGCATTGAAAAGCAGGATCAGTAGTTATCACTTTGCGGGAGTAAACAACTTCATGGGTAACACGAGTGAAATATTATACGCAGAAAAACCAAAGAGCCCCAAACCGATTCAAGAGATAAAACGTAAATGTAGAGATTTCTTTGCCCTGATGAGACATGATGAATTATAATATTATTTTACTTCTGTATCTTCAGTGTACCAGTTCATGGTGTACTTCGGAGTTACGGTTACGTATCAAATGTTCCTCGGCCTCGGTTTGGTATTCGGGCTTCCTCTTTGCGCAGGTGAGACTGAAAACTTATGCACGGCTCGGTGGATTATCTCCCCTTGACCACTTACCAAATGTTTGGCTTCGCTTCGCATATATGTATGTAACATGCATCCAGTTGATAAGTGATTGCCGCCGTGGTAAACAGTTTTTGGATTTACGCGACAGTGCTCAGGTTTATGACTAAATGAAACCATGGATCTTCAGCAGGTACAGGAGAAACCTCCCAACTTAAAGCTGTAACCGAAACAGCGGGAACGGTACTCGAGCACGCGGTCATAGTGATTAACGGCCAGGCAATCACACGGCGCGTGCGCATTAACCGTCCGCATGCTAAATGAATATCTAGCTGACAAAAGAGGTCGCAGGCTCGAATCACGTACATGTTAAATTCGTTTCAGCTGCGAATTTGATTTCGGAAGTTTTTTAAGTAGGTCCATAACTGGCAATGGGTATGTTTTTTCCCCAAGCGCTCTTGCATTCTTCCACCTCAAAACTGACCTCCGATAGGGGGTAAATTCTTGAATGCAGGATTGAACATTAATTGGTTAAGTAAATAAAACTAAGACCACTGCTGTGGAAATATAACAGTTACATTGTGTTAAACAGCAAAAGAGAATCCGTGACGTCCTGTCCGATATGGTCTAGTCTTTATTTCAATTTTGTTCTCCAGAAAAATGTCCCAAAATATGAGGTGTGTGACTGATTTTCTTTTTTCAATCTATAACTGCAGCGGCAGATCTGCATTGGAGGGAGGACACATTCCCGGGCATGAAGACGGCAGCCATTGTTTTGATCACCATAGGACTGTTGTTGATTCTCTTACCCGAAGATTGGCACGATAGTTTCTTGAAACTGATTCGCTGGAAAAAGAGGTCAGACACGCCCCCAGTCGCTCAAACGCCGAGGTCGCGCCTCCGAGGAACAGCGTTGTCAATCTACTGACGTAACACTAATGACATCACTCGTCCATACACATGTATAAGGTATCATCCCCAAGTGTATAGTATTTGTGTATAAAAGATCATGTTGTGGTATATTTCGATGGACGATACATTAATGGGTATTACGGAACTATACAATTCGCGTAATGCTGATAAAATAATTTCTCTTTTCAAGGCCTAAAGTAATGTCAGAATTTCCCAGCTCAAATCTGATTAGTGTCAGCGTCAAACTAATCTTTCGCTGTTTATCAAAAAATAGTTAAATCACTCTATTCCTCAGAGGCTTCCAAACGGTAGAATGAATTTAAGCTCAATGATCATTTACTTGTCGTCATTTGTTAGAATTTATTTCGATAAGGCAATTCTATATAACGCCTATATGCCGACATACCTGAAATCATAAAAAAATAAAGACCTACTGTTTCTAACATGGAGAGAAAAATTACCCTTTCAAAGCCAGATTTGATTGTAAAAGGTCTGTCTTCTAATGTGCATACTATGGTTCAAGGGATGTAACTCTTAGGTTCCAACACATGACGAAAATAAGGCCGAATATATTTCGGATTCATTGCAACAAGAACACTAGGGTAGCCGTTTCTACGAACACCATTTCAGATTTACGTGAAATTCATGTAAGCAGAAATCACGTATTAGAACGAGATTTACGGGTTATCAGATAGGCTCGGGTTCACGCGTCAGTCCTATCATTCTGAAGTAAAGACATGACTTGCAGCCACTTGGAAAGAATGACTGCCAAGTTTTTAAGGCATGTGCTATTCCGTCTCAGTGGTATAGGTGATATAATGCACGGGATTAGACCCAGCCTGCACATTAGGGAATACCAGTGTTTTGGTTTTGGTGCCAGCAAGTTTTCAACGGTTCTTCGGTACCCCTTTGCCCAGTCTCGCCGTTCAACACGCATAAAGAAGTCAGAGCTGGCACTGTTATTCAAAATAAGTAGAGTGCACTGCATAGTGCTTCGAATGTAGCAAGATTTAGCTCCCTTTGCAGAGGGACAGAAAACACCATCAGAACCATCTTGCCCTGGCGGGAGAACATCATGATATTCCCTATTTCAGATTTCGGACACCTGAAGCCGCACAACTCCAACTATAAAAAAAAAAAAATGCAGCTTTGATCTGTGCGAGAAAGTAAATTTTTGTACTTGTATCTCGTTTCCTATCTACGTGTAGCCTCCCGGTGTATACTTGGGGCCAAATGCTAGCAATGGAAACGCATATTCGTTCTGTGCGTAAGGCGACACCAAAATTTTCGTTGCTTCAGAACCTGCCATATTTGAGCGTAAGGGTATAACTGTATCTAGTACAGATATTGATGACATGATAGTGATGACAATGATGACTGCTTGCCTGGAAAGATGTAAATGATTGCATGATGCTTGTTGGTATGGATGGGCTGGTACAAGGCATACTCTATGAGGAATCATTCATAATTCAGGGTTCAGGATTCGTAGTAACCTATAGGAAACATGAATTCATTGCAAAATGAATCCCATTAGTTCACTTGTACAGTATTGCTAACCTTGCTGTTGTTTTAAAGATCACATTATATAGAATTATAATACGTGAGGAAATTTCATCCTATTTGTATGAAGCATTTTTATCGGTTTAGATGTGTTTGTTTAGAGTCCGAAAAAGAGATATTTTGAGACATTGATGTACTGTATGTATATACAATCATGTATGTCTACATTGTTGGTAATAAAACTTGTAAGATTGGTTTTGTTGTTGTTGTTGTTCTGTTAATAGTTGCAAACACTTGAATTTTTCTCAAGTTTGTATTTTGAAGTTTGCATTTCTGTAGATATGCGTGGCTACTGTGACTACTTAGGAACTGAAAAATAAATTAGCCATGGTTTGGCTAATATGGCGTATTTCACTTGCATGACGCCTAAAGGAGAATCTAAAAAAATCGAAGAATTTTATAAACAAAAGTTTCTCCGTAGAGCAGTAGCTTGTCCTAAATTAAAAACGGTTGCCTATAAAAGTGCAATGACCAGGACAGGCTCAGTGGTGTAAAATATTGCTATCTCATGGCCACAAGCTACTGTCCAGTTTCTCGACTTAAAATCCCTGTGGATAGATGGTAGGTTTACAAGGAATTTTCCGATTTCCGCCTCCTCACTGTTTCTTTGACACTCATGACAACAGGCGGTTGCTAACGCTCCGGTGCACGTTTGGCTAAGGATCGTTAGTGCCCATTTGTCTTCCTTCAACATGGTATGCGTAGCCCATATATTAAGCTTTGAAAAGTTAGTCAGTAAATTGCCAATGGCCAAAGGGCTTTATCTCTCTCCACAAAGTGATCGCCATGATATCAATGAAAAGTATTGAGTTTGTATTTAAACAAGTACAAGCATTCAATGGACAAACGAAAATAAAAAATGAATAAATCGATCAGCCAATCAATTAATCAATCAAAGAAATCCAGACCCTGTTGCATGTCAATACGGCAGTCAGCCTGATTTTAACTTGAATTCACAGCTACCAAGAATTTGCATATTCCCCCGTTCGATTTCCTCCCGAGCAGAATTAATGGAAAGTCATTACCATTTAAACAATAGCAAAGTGAATGCATGTGACGCTTTAGATAAGGGTCGTTTGGATCACTCCTTTAACCCTGATGTTCAATTACATGACAGTTTTCCTTTTCCAGCTGAAAGCAGAAATCTTATGTTATTCGGTGAGGATATCTCCCAGTTAATAGCTACTTTAAACAATTGAGACATACGTAATGTTTGCTACACCG
Source organism: Acanthopleura granulata (assembly GCA_016165875.1). Lineage (NCBI taxonomy): Eukaryota > Metazoa > Mollusca > Polyplacophora > Chitonida > Chitonidae > Acanthopleura > Acanthopleura granulata. The sequence continues at coordinate 5,321,565 of JABBOT010000020.1, read as the reverse complement.
AGGAGGCCATCCACTACACTTTGCAAAGATGAGTATTGTTTTTTGAATTTGTACACACTGGAATCGTTATGCCACCTCTGAGAACCATGTTTCTACTCACAAAAATGCAAGTTTAGTTTTTAAAACTTGTGGGGAATTATTTATGTTGGATGCACAGATTTTGAGCCAGAGGATTGCAGTAGTTATATTTCTCTGTGGACTGGCTTTTGTTGATTAGAACAACCTGATTTCCTGAAACACACCATACTGTCTGGGCACACAACATTTCATGGATTGGAGTCGCCATGTAAACTAATATATATATGTTCCCCCGCTGCACGGCTCGGTTTCCCGGCAAAAATAGCATGTTCCAGCCCCCGTAGGCCCTAAAACACCAAAAACGTTAATGAATAAATGAATAAAATTATTAAATAAGCGACTACAGCATCGATAGTAAAACCAGAGCGGTGACGGCAGAATGATAGTTGACAAATGGTCAGGCGTTACGAACGACCTCTCGTCAATTTACCGCAGGTGGGGTTTTATTCTAACCGTTTATGTATAACACATAATGTGTGGTAACTTCTAGAGATTCCGTGGAGCCATGTTTGGAGTAGAATTAGATGAAGTAAACTCAGGGACATTAATCGAATTTATGAGGCATCAAGTGCCAAGAATGGCTTGAAATAGTATACTGTTATCAAACTAAATAGCAGTCGCAGAAAACAATGTAGTTCTCTTCGAGGTGCTTCACTTCGCTTGTATAAATGGAGTGGCTGATACACTGTATATGAAAAACAACAAAGCCTTAGTGATGAATGTTTTTGTACGCCTCGCATTCCTGGCCAACAAAAACTGATAACCCAGTAAACGGGTAGGTCACAGTTTACCCATGTCGTATAATGTCCCTTCAACAACGTCATGTTAGGGATTTCCCTATCCCCCTCTGCGTCAAGAAGCAGGTTTTGCCGCGTGTGCAACATTCTTCTGTGCCTCATCCACAGCGGAATCGTCGCTGTCATCTTTACAGTTGTGCACGTAATTGCATTGTTTATTGCTTAATGGTGAACTCTACCGTTTGATCACTTTTTTGGCCTACAATTGCTTCTGTATATCTCAGGGATATATGAAACATGGAGCCAAAGTGATTTAAGCAATAGAACTAGCTAGATATTTTGAAAAAATTAGCTTCCATGCCTTCTCATGAGACACAAATGGAAAACCGAGAAAGCACTCTAAATCATGCTCATCGCGCTCTTATGTCATTTTGAGAAGACATGTTTTGATCCACTATAGGACTAAAAACACGCGCCTCAAAGCAGGAAATACCACAAAATTTTTCGTCACGTGCATTTGGCACACTATAGCGCTGTTCAAGTGCAGAGAAGCGATGTGCGATTTTCGCCTCAGAATTTCTGGTGTCAAATATTCTAATGTTTTCTGTGCAAGCAAAAAATACCCCTGATGCTTTTCTTTGCTTGCATCATTTATATATATCACAAGTATATCATTCAGTTAAGTAAAGTGAAAACTAGAACCGGGGCAATTCACTTTTAAGCGTCGGGCTTTCTCTTGTGGCCGATCTGTTAACCTTGATGTCTTTCAGTCGCCTGAACACACAAGGCGCTGGGTCAAAACCGGCTGTGGGCAGATAATTTCCATACTCCTCCCAGATTTCGTTGGGCCGACTACGCTCGAATGACCATTTTGCAGTCTAACTTTTGTTGAAGTCTTCCACCAGTGTGGTGAGCACATCTTTTATTTGACTAATGGCGCCTCCATGGCCTAGGTGCATGGTTAGCTCACGAGCATAGCGCAGTGACCCAGGAGCCTTCCACCGTAAGTAATCGCTCTCACTTGAAATCAATCTCATGCTGCCTCCCTTTTCTCTGCCGTACGCGGGAATGTCTGCCAGCAACCTGCGAATGGTTGTGGGTCCGTCCGATTTCCTCATTACGCTGAACACTGTCATATATGTGAAGTATTCTTGAGTAGTAATAAAATAAATAAGAGGAAAAAAATATTTGACTGTTGGATAACGTCTTACTCTAGAAAGTTAGAGACGTATAAAGTACGTCCTGTTTAGGAGTAGAGTATTAAAACGGGAGGGCATGAAAATAAGCTAAGGCCCTGTGCTGGCTAGCCCTCAAACCTAATGACCTGAAGCGGCGAAAACTTGATTTGAACTCATGAATTCTTTGACCTGATATTCACAAAGAGACTGAGCCTCAGTATATAATACAAATGACTAGAGCATTGAACGTCAAACCAGATTACTGAAGACAGTGTAATAGCTAGCAAATACTCACAAGTAACCGTTGAAGTCCAACCTCTTGTCATTTTACCTCAGTTACCGTTATATTCAAACTGTTCACGTGGGTTGATTAATAGCAACAGCAACATGCCCTCTTGCACAACGGCCTGAGCAGAATTGGCTTTAAAGATGCACTGATGTTACATGCAATGTGTCAGATGTTGATGGTCAGGAGAGCACTACACAGATAGGTAGACGTTGATGGTCAGGAGAGCACTGCACAGATAGGTAGACGTTGATGGTCAGGAGAGCACTACACAGATAGGTAGACGTTGATGGTTAGGTGGAGATAGGTAGGTGAACGCCACATGCTGAACAGTTTTCGTCACATAAAAACAGTGGTTTCCCCTGGGTGCTGCGAGTTGTTCAACTCGTAAAAGTGACCGGCATCGTATCAATGGAAAATTCTTGAATATGGCCTAACTGAACAATAAGATGCAAAAATAAATGAACACATTCATCAAGAAGGGTCTTGAGCAACCTTACCAGGGTTGACAATATATAGATGTTCTGCGTAATTATGTATACATATATATGAATATACGTATAAAGAAATGAACAAGACGGTACGGTTTTTTTTTTTATAAAGATGACTACAGATATACAGTGTCCCAATGATATATTTAATACAATATTTCGCGCTGTAGAGTGTCATTTACGACATAAAATAACAAAGCTGTGTCAACCTTGTTACAGATAACGTCCATTTAATTAGACGGTCGCCCGAAGTTAACACGGCTGAACAAAGAAAAAAAAAAGAACAAAAAAAAAAAAAAAACCCTGAGAGAAAATCCTGGTCTAGTGTCTAAATCTGCCACACCATGATGTATTTCCTTCCCTGTCATTAAGCGGTTTGGGTCACATGACTCAGAAATTTGCTGAACTTACCTTAGCTTATAAGATCACGTGGCTCAATTCGACAACTCGTCGATGAACGTTTCGATGAGAGATTAAGAAGTTACGTCTGTAAAAGCATGATACGAGGAAAGGATATTAGTCGGAGAGTTAGAATATCGCAAATGCGATCCAGATGAAAACAAAAGAAGAAATGCTTACAAATATCTACTTCCTTGTTACTTTGTGCGTAATTTTCCTTTCAGAGCAGGACCTTTACATCGGTCACTGTAAATATCTGACAACTGCAGGCTATAAACATTTCCCAGCTATTGTGACACATAGGCAGGCATGCGGCGGACATAAAACGTGTAAAAAAAGGAGTAACGTTGTGAGTTCAAACCCAGCTCATAGTGCATTCTTCCCAGTCGTACATGGGAATGTCTGCCAGCAACCTGCGGATGGCCACGGCCTTGCCCCGGGATCTGCCTGGTTTTCTTCCACCGTAATGCTGACCGCCGTCGTATGAGTAAAATATCCTTGAGAACGGCGTAAAACACGGAACGGATAAATAAATAAATAAAAAGAGCAAGTATATCCCCCATTTTTCTCTTTGATGGCTCACAGCTTGTGTATGTACATACCCTGTGAGCTCAAGTCCAGCTCATGACAGCTTCCTTTCTGGCCGTGCGGGGGAAGGCCTGCCAGCAACTTGTGGACAGTCGTGGGTTCCCCCGGGCTCTGTTCGGTTTCCTCCCACCATAATGCTGGCCACAGTGTACAAGTGAAATATTCTTGAGTACAGCGTAAAACATAGAATATATCATATCAAATAAATAGATAAATATAGTATAACAGCCTTCAACCAATATGGACGTTCCGGGTCAATAAGGACTTTTCCAATTCCTTTCGATAGCTGTTATCCTTTCAACCTGAGAAAAAAACCATCAGTGTCTCTCAGTATCAGTTACGGAATCGTGTCCTAACGTCTTCGCTTTAGTGCAATATCCATGGGCGTTTGACCGACATCATATTTGCACTGTAAATTTAGGTGTGTAACTCATAAACACTTTTATGCATCACATATGAAACACTTGGACATGTAAGTAGCTCAGTTGTTTAGCGCACTAGCGCAGCGTAATGACTCAGAAGCCTTCCACTAGTGCGGTCTCTACATGTAGCCGGTCAAACAACTTTTACCTTGACGATTCCATTCGGCATATAGGAATTGCACTGGAATGTACATCGTTCCAGAATATTTTGTTCTAACAAAACTTGGGTGTATTACATTTCCTTTGGATATTTCTAAAGGAAGAAGGAGCGTATGAATGTTAAAGAATATAAGGAACAAGGGGTTATGCCATTCATGATGTGTCGTGTTAAAGCTCAAAATATCGTGCTGAGGCCCGTTTTACATACAGGGTGTAAATTTTGTCAAACGTAATTGTCATGAGGGCGTATATTGTAGATATACCTAGGCATCGAGGAAGTGTTACAACATCTTCTTAAAGCGGGACCCATGCATTCAACATGACATGTACGTGGGTCTGGCTGCGGTACATTTTGAAATTGCCAAACACGTTTGACTGATTAAACTGTGGGTGAGACTAGTCTCCTGCTAAGCAACTGCAAGTTTTCCATTAATTGTTCATCTCATTAATGATAATGAATTTTGATAACTGTGGCTCATGTAATAGAATATTTCCTACTGTTTCAATGACAGACAATGTGTTCACTTTTAATACTTTATCGATGCATTTTTTACATTTGTTCACTGAAAATTATCCAGAAATGTTTATTTGGAGACATTATTTTGGACTGACGTCAAACACGTCAGTTAGACAGCTTATCATGACCTCCTCATGATAAAATGCTACAAACGTTCACTCGTGCTTGAAGGAGATACCGTCTAATATAACCAATTTAACAACCAGAATTCACTTGTCTTTTAAAGCACATAAACCCACCCGTTTTCTTCCACACGTGAGTAAATATCAAATGACACACTAACATCACATAATTGTCGTCATTTGTAGGCACTAAGGCGGTGCTCACTCATGCTTGACATTTTTATGTGCACATCGTTTTACAGTGCCTGTGGGCTGGTGTTAGTGTTCAAGTCCATGCCGGCGGAGACATCGCCTGTCAAGATTAGCAATCTTGCACGTACAGTTGAGGATTTGTACCAATTAACACCGTGTCTCACTGCTAATATAGGGGGCGTCACACAGAGTCGTTTACCAATCGTAGACCTGGAAACAAATGTGCTATGCTAATTACATGCAAAACCGATTTCCCTAGCAATAATAGGTATAATTCGTTAAGGCGAACCATTGATATACACATTTGAAGAGAATTCAAATATAAAGAAAACACATGTTTTAAAGATAATATATAAGTTACACAAGTTGAATAGAATCAGATGAACTTGTCGACGTCGAAGATTAGAAGCTACTTGAACATAAAATCAAATGAATGCTCGAATCAAACGAAAGCTATTGTTATTCTTAAATTTACAGGGCCATGGTAATTGAAGAAATTTAATAATAAATAATGTTTTTCATGATAATATGGCATTGGTTAAATCATGTCTTGAAACATATTTGCAGTATTTTTACAACGTAATTACTGAATTATGCTGAATCCATTTTCGTCAGTGCAGGCTCATTCTAGTTTTGCTCCAAATACCTGCTCAGTCTTACATTATTTTGAATGCGTAGCGAAAAACAATACTTCTGTCGTTTGACCTGATTTTCCTTTTTTTTTTCCTTTTTTTCTTGTCTGTCATTCAAATAAAATCATAACAAGGAACAAATACACTTTTCAGCGGCACACTGTTTAAGACAGCTCATATGATTGGGTGCATGGATGTCATGTGATAGGATCAACGTTAAAGATTTAAAAATGCAGAAAAAATACTGTTTATTAAGGGAATGTTGCACCAGCATCTTACCCTGAAGCAGTTGTACACTGTCCAACAGATGTGCTTGTCAGTGGACAGGAGGGAATACATTGTGTGATTGGTTGATGTAAGAACAACTTAAGAAAGAGCTGCACGTAGAAATATGAGGTGTCATTGTACGCAAATTGACATAGTTTTGGTCTTGGATTTTTAACTACTTTTATAAAAAAAAATGCCTATGGTTTCACGTCTCACGTCGCGGCGACGGTGTCATAGTGCTCAAATAGTCACATTTTACCAGTGAAATCCGGCGCCTTGTCAAATTTGGTCAGTTAGGATTTTATTCTAACTGTTCTTGTGTGTAAGAAGTGACAACTTACACACCCTCATTGTTCCGTAGCTTGAGGCAGAATTAGATACAAACAAATTGCAGTGATTATAAATGCAATATAACAGACGTGGATGATCTAGAAATAAAGGAGAACCACCCTGGAACCCTGAATTGTTAACTTTTAATAAAAAGTTAACATTCCCCAGAAATTATTACGTATAACCTTCAGTGTAGGCTCTCTGGCACTTGTGCTGAACCGAAAAATGTCATTATAATACTCCAACCAGTTGTTTCGTGTGCACATGACCTGATTTTCTCTAGATCCCGCACAAACCGACATGGCTGGTAAAGATTTGTAACTCTCGGCAGTCACATATAATTCAGCCGAGTTACCCCTCCTCTATATTTACTCTAAATGGTGTGTTGTCATAAAAGCATAAAAACAATGCACTAGTGCTGAAGGCATCATGCAGGGACGTAAAATCCACCAGCAGAATCTTGGTTTATGGTAAGTATGCGGTGAAAAAGACTATCACATAGCAAGCAAGACCGGGGCGACGACCTCTTCTGAAAGACCCCATGACTCGGCTTGAGCATGTATTATATTTCTCGGTACAAAAACCACATTTCTGCGTGGACGTTGGATAAATCTGGTATCACCACCATATTCCAAGTTATGTATGCACTATAATTTATAAGTATTGCACACTCACTGAGTCACAAAAAACATGGCTTCGTGCTCTGGCGCTGTGTAAGATCTGTATAATTTAATCATCATATATATGATTCGCAACATTATGTACAGCATTAATGTCGGAAGAAATATTTTATCCAGTTGACGCGTGTACGCTACTGCTGAATGGAACAAACGCACTCGCGTTACCGTGACGAGAATGTAGTGAACTAACAGTAAATTCTTTACTTCCAGTCAGCAAGTCTTCAGTCGTTATGAATAATATTACAATGCTTGCTTATTTTAATAACATAACTTCCTACATAACATTACAATGCTTACTTATTTTAATAACATAAGTCCTACATAGCTTCCTACATAACATTACAAAGGGTGCTTATTTTAAAAACCAGAGTTAACCCTCTCGTATTGCCCATGATAGGCCATGCACTCTTACTGTGTCATTTTTTCATGGCTGCTCATTTAGGTGCCTATGTTCAGCAGTCAGTGATGTATAACGCCTATAACAGCATATAAGATTTATTCAAGCAAATCACCGGTATGATCTGCCTTAGCTTGAGTGGCTGTTGTTAAGAAATCCTTAATTATACAAGTCTCTCCCCACCACCATAGGGCGAATATTTATGAGCGAATGATTAGGCTTTGGCGATACATTGGCAATGTTTCAGCCATATTTTCTCGATGGATATTCATGACAAATGCGGTCACTGTGAGCTCAAGCTCAGTTCACGTTGGCCTCTCTCTGGCCGTACGTGGGAAAGTCTGCCAGCAGGCTGCGGACGGTCGTGGGTTTGGCCCGGTTTCCTGAAACCATGATGCCCGCCGCAGTCATGGAAATGGAATATTCTTCAGTACGGAGTAAAACACTAGTCAAATAAATCAATAAATACATATTCACGAGGGACAGATCGGCTACACTATAAATAATTATTCGGGGCATCCGTGGCTTAGCTAGTGAGCGCGCTTGCACAGCGCAATGCCTCAGGAGCCTCCCATCAATTCGGTCGTTGTGAGTTCAAGTCCAGCTCATGCTGTCTTTCTCTCAGGCCGTACACGGGAAGGTCTGCTAGCAACCTGGGGATGGTCACGGTTTCCTCCCACTATAATGCTGGTCGTTGTCGTATCAGTGAAAATTTTTTCAATGCGGCGTAAAACGCCAATAAAATAAATAAAGAAATAAATAAATAAATAAATAACTAGTAATTGTTTGAATGAAAAAATAGGCAATGCGCCATCTTCATCCTATTTCTGATTCTATTCATACGCGCTGCAATTTCGTTAACGCCCGCGCTCACTAAACCTTTTTACAGTTTTAAACGCTGTCTGTAAGTAATTATACATTTTACAAAGGTGCTTAATGCTAAGGCAATATATGTATTTACTTAAATTAAGCACATGAGGGATTTCTATGTTTGGCGAACTATATATTGCACGGAAGTGTTCGGCATTGGGATGACGCGGTCCTGTGACATCAGCTGTGTGCCAGGACTGTACAGAGAGTGTGGAGTTGGAAACGAGTTTTGATTGCTGATGAGTATAATCACTGACGTTAGATGCAAGCTACGAAAGACATATATGTCCACATTTTTGACACCACTACCACTCACTGACAGGGGAAGGGGAACAAAAAGAGATTTTGATCGGACTCTCAGAGTCAGAAGGTATGATTCACAGCCCTACCATGTGTTTGAAACGGCGCGTGACAACGGCCAAAGTTACATCGCGAGAGGCGAGGGTTGAGAATTTCCACAAACTGAATCAGCTGGACAAGTGAACATAGCAATTCCAAATTAATTAAACCAAACTATCCTGTACTGTACACAGTGAGCCCGCAGGTGCACTGGTGAAGTAAGATAGCCGTTTATTCAACATATTTTAAATAAGGGGAAGAGGCGTGGAAACCAGTCTTTTTTATGTTAAATACGTTAACAAAATATGAAAAAATGAGAAGAAACAAGCGCAAAAACGTCATGTCAGTTATTGAATAGCAGTTAAATATTAAAATTATTTTATTAATATCTCAACATCTGTATGATGTAAATGTGACTGTAAATGTGTACATTAACTTTGAAGTACCCCATGTGTAAGTTACATGTAGATGTACATGGCACATTCTGACAGTTTAGATACGGAATATTGCATTTACAATTAGGATATTATCACAGTATATTGAATAAAGGTGCATTGAGTAAGAGTTGATTAGTTCACTTTGTAATGCATTTTTCAGTTCTTCTCACATTTTAACCTGTCATATGAGGTTAGACGTAATTTTCAGGTTTTATTACAGTACCCTAAAAATAGCAATACAAAATGAAGCAATCAATACACCCAAAATACTTAACACTTAATACAGAATACTTTTTTGGCGCTGTGAATTATTGGCCAGATGGAACTCCAATAAAAACAAAACACACAAAGAAAAAGAGAATAAAACAAAAAACATTCATACCCTGTATTTAAATACTGCTGTTATAATCTTTGGAACTTTGGGGTTTCTTTTTTTTTTCTTGGTATTTTCCACGTGCACATCACCAGTTTTTTTCAGATCACATCTTTAATACTGAGTGCTAAAGTAAAACACTTACTAATGAAGTCTTGTAGGCAACACTGCTAATTATTTTACATGTACAATAAATTAAGACGCAAAGTTGTGTTAGGCATTAAAATCACAAACAGTCAAAGCCAGTGAAGTTAAGTATATAATTTGACCAATCACTGAAAAATTCTTTGTCCGGGGTAACTAAACCCTATCATAAACAAATAAGTCAGGATACCCCTAATAAAAATATTTTTAATGATAACCTTAAACAGTGAAACATCAACATCATATGCTTTTGTCAGAAACTCCAAGGCCTATATATCACTATCAGCTACACTTTCGTGTGGTAGAGGCTGAATTCTGAAGAACTTGGAGACAGACTCAACACAGGAGTTGCTGGGGGCTGGCTGACAGAACACATTTACCACACTGTTGTTGAATGTGCTTCCCTTTAAGATCGCCTTGGTGTCAGCGTGTGAGCTCTGACATGATTGGCTGGGGCGTGTGTTACAAAGCTGGCGTAGCTTACGCCAGACGTAGACGTTTACGTCCGCTTTTGTGGCGGCTTTCGTCAGCTCCTGGTAGCGTCTTACTAAAGTTGTCGCAATGCGAAAAGTGTGTCTACGAAACACAACAAGCGCTGCCATATTTATTATAATACGGAATTTATGTCTACCCAAGGATAGGTGTAAATTTGCACCAAACTTTGCATCAAGTCGCAGCTACTGTAGCTTACTAAGACGGCCAGTCTTTCCTGCAACACACGTCTGACAGGCTTACACCCAGTCGTAGCTTTATTCCAGCTTTGTAAGAAGGGCCCTTGGATAATGATGTGTGTGTAGCTGGTAGAGCAGGCTGAAGTGTTGTACAGGTGCTAGAGGTGCAGTTTTCTGAAGTTACTGGTACAAGCGATTTAATTTTTGCCTTTGTGGTTTTAATAATATTAGAAATATTACCCTGTTGCTTGAAGTTCAGTGTACAGTAATTGTTTACACTGCTTAGGCTTCTGTGTCCTGAAATTTGAATGACTTGGTTATGAGGAATGTTGTTGTCATTCAGCTTTTGTATTAAGTGTTTTCGAGCACTATGATTGGTGAGATGTTGGTTTGTGGACAAATTTCCTTGACATTTCATGGCTTTCATGATTGCATAGATTTTGTTTATGCCCATCCTTTGTCGCTTAAACCATACTGAACCCTTATAATTAATTGACAGAAAAAATGCATCATCTCGACCACGTCTGCTGGCATACTGACTACAATGAAGAAAGAAGGAAAATCATGAACTGAGTCAAATATCCACCTCAGAAAAGAACAGTCCTAAATATGGGTCTATAGGCAAGTCGGAAACAAGGTTTTTCATTCACTGATCTATTTGGGATGGAGCATTGAGGTGATGTCTTGTTAGTCGTGAATTGGGAAAATTATCAATTTGTATTTCTCATAAAATTATGTACATGTACTTTAAATCATAGATTATATATGTAAGTTACCTTAGCTTGTGCGATGTAGTGACAGGCAAATTTTGTTTTTTGCCAAGTGCGTTTATCTATGCAAACTTTTGTAAATTTAAAATATAGATTTCTAATTTCTGATAAAAACACATCATATAATGTGAGAAAGCATCTTTAATCAAATTCAGTCAATACTTGTATATCATAAAATTTATCTCTGTGCTTTAAATATGCATAGGACTTGTTTTATTTCTTTCATATTAATTGTTCATTTATTACTTAATTTGTTTTCTTCTATAAAAAACTTAAGTGTAAACCACAACTGGGTCTGTTTCTGGTTATTCTGCCGTTTCATAGGCCCTTATATTAACTTTTCTCAGGTAATGGGGGGCGGGGGGGGTTTTCTCCTGTCCTCGTTTTGGTTTGACGTTCCTGACTTTACACAAGATACCGCCTCCCGTCCTCATCCAGCTGGATATCTCCCCACCTCAGGTTGTACTGCTCTACTCCGCCTCTCATTCCAACATACAACATGTTATTCAGGTGTTAATGAGTGCAACTGGACTTCTCATCCCAAGCTGACCATTCTGATACAGTTTGTCTCTTTCTACATCTGTAAGCTCGTCTCCGGCATGTGGCTTATTGACTTTGCCTGTTGATTTCAGCTGTTACTTACTTCTCAGAGTCTCTCTGCAGAGCGAAAACCGCTGATCATTTACAATGGTCAGAGGATACTTCTTTTGTCGTAGATGGCTGTCGACTGGGTACAAGAAACCGCGTAGACTTATTGGCTCCTAATCCCACCCATCTTTCTGGCCTCTGGAAAGAAGAAATCTGCTCACAAACTCGGCCAATTTGTCTGCAGCTAAAGTTTCAGGCTCTTCATTTACTCCATTCTGCCTTAAAAAGCTCAGGACCAATTTCATATCATTCGCCTTTTTCTTCTTTGTGGTGCTGTTTTAAACAATTTTGAATAAAATTCGAAACGTCTTCATTTGTGTTCAATCCTGTTGTTGCCTCTGCCAAGAAGACCAAAGTGTGCTTGATTCTCCTCATCACTCTCAGAAACAAAAAGCTGCTCAAGGCTCAGTGTGTCTGAATGGCTAGCTAGGTGAATCTCCTGCTGTGACTCCATAGTGGCTGCATGAAGTGACACAATGAATGTAGCAGACACCATGTACAAAACTAGTTCCGGCAAGGTCAACTGTGGGTCATGGGTCAAGGTCCCAAGCAGTGTAATGGAAAAGTGTAATCACAACAGTGATATCTAACTAATGAAGATATCATTTTTATCAGTGAAGGAAATACTGGGATTTCACTGATGTATGAATAATAAATAGTCACGTCTAGCTGGTGAAATCTCAGATTTTGTCAGTAAACCTCAGTTTGGGTCCTTTTTTAACTACCCATGTAAATGCCTAGATATTAGCAACGTATACCGTCCCTTAGCGCCAGAGCTTAGGGGATTTAGTTAATGTATTTATTCGATCGGTGTTTCACGCCGTTCTCAAGAACATTTCACTTATACGACGGTGCCCAGCGTTATGGTAGGAGGAAACCGGGCACAGCCCGGGGAAAACCCACGACCTCCCGCAGATTGCTGGTGGACCTTCTCACGTACGACCGTAGAGGAAGCCAGCGTGAGATTTACTTGAACTCACAGCGATCGAACTCGTGGGAGGCAAGCACCTGGTAGGTTGGACTTATATTGAGGAAAAGAAAATAATAATAGCGACGTATTAAATGTCACGGGTGTAACATTACTCAGAATGGTGTGATATAGTCAGGGTTAAAGGGGAAAACCTTGTAAAAATAAACTTGTGGTGCATGAGTCAAAAGGTCATTAAAAGCTGTAGCTGAAAATACCTTCGCTTAATTGTTTAGGTTTTTTTCACCAAAAAAAGGAAAAACGCAGCCAAATGTTTTGCTTTTATGGTGGGTTATATGGACGATATTGACAATGTGGTTCACCAGTGACTTTACACAACTTTGTGTATACCTTTATGTTCAGCTTTGAATAACTGCCTTGTGTACAGTACTCTTGTGGTGTTTGCCTCTGCATGAAAACGCTAATGCGACTTTAAATTTCTGCTTTAGGGCCATAGAAAAGTTGGCGTGACGTCACTCGTGAACCACATTGTAAATATGGTCCATAAAACCCACCACACAATCAAAACATTTGACGGCGTTTATTTTGGTTAAAAAACAATCTAAAAAATTCAGTGAAGATGTTTTGAGATATATTTTCTAATGGTCTTTTCACTCACCATAACTTCCTTCTAGGAGGTTATTCCCTTTAACAAACGAGAACCTGAGAACAGTGCCATGGTGTCAGGACGTTTATAGTCCACCAACATGGGCTTTCTAATTATAAATAACTGGAATGATCTCAACTGTCTGAAATATTGAAGTTTGCTCTCATCTCGACACGGCACGGCTCCTTGCATTTCTTGATCATTAATTAACTATGCTGTTAATTCAGACGTGATCATGAAATCTGTATACTTAATCGTTACGTGAGTGATCTCTTGTTGTTACCTAGAGTCTTATACTTCCTCCTATCAGGGTACAGTTCAAGTGCCAGGCGGTACTGCCATGAAAATGACAGCAGTCGTCTGCCCCAGAAATCACTAGAGCGTATCGCATTATTAACGACAAACCCAGTTAAAGTTTTATAATTAGTCACCAATTTTGATATTTTACCTTTATACCTGCGGTACTAGGCACAACACTTTCGTGTACTTCACATTAGCAGAACACAGCAACTGTACAACTCATGTGAAGAAGTGCTCCGTGTCAAGTTATTCATAAATCAAGATGACAAACTGGACTAGATATGTAACCGAATAAAATATATAGATATGGAAGATAAATAGAGGCCATGACTGATCAGAAGTGACAAAGTAGTGGAAAAATGATGTATATACATATATCGAAGTAGTAATAATGCTACTCTTGATTCAAGTGTCACAACACAGCAATGAGTAATTCTACACCGATGACACCTACAAATTGTGCAGCACCTCATTTGTTATACCCATTTTGCTTCAGTCATGGTGCTAGAGAGCGTATGTTGTTGCCATTGAAGTATTACATGGACGATTACAATACATCCCCTAACTGAGGTAAACTGCCTAGAAGCCCCATTTCACGCGTTAAGTACTACCATTTGCCAACTATCACACTGTCGTGGCTGCTCTAGTGGGCATGGAGCAGAGTCATCTCCATGTTATTTGGATGTAATGCATATAACAAGGCACTCAGCCTCATAACCTGACATAACTAGGCACAAAACATGGCAAGATATTCCAATCTCAGCCAAACTACGCTCGTCCGAAAGCTGACGCAATTAGCTTTAGGTTGGTGTATGAATCGGCAAACACATATGTTTCCAGTTAGCTACACAATGCCCAAAACCCATACGTTTGTATGACTTTTGTTCAGTCGGATAATCCGTTTCGAAACCGAACTCCATACAACTCCAACTCCACTCAAGGACGTCCCATTTACAATTATAACACTATATGATGTCAAGCCATAGTTCTTCATAACCACGTATAAACGCATGCACATAAGTAATCTCCTAGACCCGTATCCTCACGGGACCCGAACATGGCGCCATCTTATACACCACAGGGAAATATCACACGAGAACAAGCGAGATATAAATAACGACGTTAAGACATCATTTACCGCCTCATGCAGTCCTCGCACCTTTTTGCATCCGTATTCCTCTACATAGTTTTGCCCGCTTTGACCCTTTCCACATCTCACTAAATATCCTCTCGAATTTATATATAGTCTGTCGGAATTTTTTTTTAAGATTTATGTTTTGATTTTGGAAATATGCTTTCCAATGGCAATTCAGTGTCTAAAGTTAAAGCCCTCCGCTTTACTCCTGATGCATGCTAGACATGTTTACGCGTGGTAAGCAGGACTGTTGTAGTCGCCTGTGCAGCCGTAGTCAGCGTTCTGTAACAGTGTATAGGCCTTGTGTCATATACAGGAGGTATAATTTGCTAAACGCAGCCCAGCTCACGGCCATGCCTTCATATCACCTGGTTGCAAAACCAGAGTATAATCTAGCACACTGCTCTGACGGTCTGATGCCACATACCTGAACTACCAGATGCAATTCTGCACGCCAGAAAAGCCAACCAGATTTATAAAATTATGAATCCACCAAGATAATTAGAAGAAAAGTGTATTTAATTAGGTATATGTAGCATGCCTGCTGGTAAATCAAAAGAAAAAAATAACGACTTCTGGATCCTTATCAATTAATTAAATATCTATTTCCCTAGAATGTAAACCATATACTCGAAATAAAACAAAAATGTTTTTTACTCACAGGTACAAATTTGACACACGTGTAACATGTATGGATACAAAGATGTGGCAAAGTAACCAATGGATTGTTCCTACACAAGTTCGTTACAATGACGTGTCTGTGTCTGGTACACGTTTTCCGGATATGTTTTGTTAGCTTTGGGTATCCTCTCGCGTTTAAAGTAATTGAAACTTAAGCTGTGTAGTCAATTACAGCCTTTGCGATCGGGGTTTGTGGGCAAAGTGATCAAGTAGTACTCATATACAGCAAAGAGAAAAGTGGCCAAATCGCGTCTGGCTCCAGTAGTCACTTCAGAGGAATATGGTACGACATTGCTTGTGGATAAACCAAATTTTACCTTCATCTAACATGTCTTTCATTGTCTGGAAAAATAGCCTGAAAGCAAAATATCAATATCAAACACGAATACCTAGGCGTCCAAAAGTCACCTTAATTTTAATTTTATTCTGTTTCTAATGTCAGACTGGGAAGCACCAAGGCTGAAATTTCGTAAAAGTAAAATTAATTACATATGTGCTTTCTGAGACTGTGTTCTGATGTAAATGTTCTTCAACTGAAGTATTTACGTTTCAAACATGATGAAAAGGAAATACGTGTGCCGAGTGAGGACGGGGTGGAGGCTGGTAAGCTGCTACACAAAGAAGTCGTTTTTATGAGTGAGTCTATGCCATTGTAAACAAACATAAAATTGCGTCCTGATATTATCAAAACTGGAAAAAGTATAATGTAATTTATAAGTACATTGCTAGTGTCGTAATCAATGCATTAAAATATGTGTATAGCTACACTTGATCATTGGTGCTGAGAAAGGCTGATTAAAGAGAGTTAAAACTGCTGACTCAGTCATTTTGAACTGATATGCAATCTGCAATAAAACGTGAATGTTTATGTCTTATTTAATTTAATAAATATCAAATTTCTTTTCTCTTATTGTTTTTCTTCGGCACTATAGTGAACAGGTAACACAGGATACAAACAGTTGCGTGTTTACAGCGGCCTGAACACTACAAAAAAATGCCCTCAATAAAAAACGTCTACCTGAAGACAGTTTTGATGTTCAGTACACTTTTTAAAATAGTCCTACAGCCAGTCGTAAATAAAGAGACACAAGTACGTCGATTTGCGGCAAAGATATAGGCCCTATTATGCACCGTAGATAAAATGACCACGTGGCATTTATTTTTTAAATTTGGAATGCGTGCAAAAAATAAACAACTTTTCCTATTCAAGTCTCTGATCACCCATTTCACAAAATGATATCATCGACTCGTACTTAAATTTCAGCGCTCCTATTGTCCGGGATTTAAATGATAATGATTCTCTCTCTCTATATCTATACAAACAAGCTATCATTGCATACACACACGCTGATATTTTTATCCAGTGTACGACTCCTTTTTCCGTTTAATTGCTTCTTCCTCGTAGGTTATATACATTATGTTTTTTTTTTCAGATTATTTTTTTCTCTCTACGCTTCACTGCCCCTAACGTCGTCGCACAGAACGCGTTCCCCGCGGTACCAGTGGCGAATTGACTTGTCTCCAAAAAGCTGATACGGGTCACGTGACGAAAATTGCAAAGAGAATGCAAATTTCTGATTGCTAGTAGGATTAACCAACTGGGTGCAGTTATCGGTACCTGGTATTTAAAAAAAAACACACACATACACACAATACCTAAGCGACTTTAAAAGAAGTAAAAAGGAGCCTGTGCGACATCCACCCTGTCATTTCTCTTAAAACAGTTTACGGAGTTTCACCACTCTTATAACGACACTCACCATGTCGTGTTTGGGCAACTGAAGCTCTGTAAAGGCGCAAAAACGAGCCAAATATTATTATTATTCATAATATTTAGTTCATCAATTACACTGACCGGGTCCTCGCAGCTGATATCGAAATCCAAAAATGGCTTCATTGCGCGTTTTACTCGTGGTGGGACTTTGTGCATTTTTGCAGTATACAGAGGGTTTGCCTCTCTCGTCCAACTCAAGGAACAGGGTAAAGAAGGCCGCAGGCCGACACCACTTAGTCAGGAAGGTCCGAGAAGCGGGCCTCATAGGCAGGACATATGACTTCAGCTTCTGTTCGCAAGACGTCCAGCTTTCTCTTGGAAGGAAAAGAGTCAACAGACGAAGCTTTAGACTGACGGTTCCCGAGGCGGTGAGTATATGATGCTGAATTATCTTAGCAATCAGCAGCAGTCTGTAGTACATATAGACAATGGACCCTCACATCCACTGCAGCCTTACGCCAGAGAATCTGCGAGCTCAAATCTCCTGCCTTGTCTTCGGTACATTACTCGATGTTTCACAGTCAGTTTGGTTTGCTTTTTTTCTTAACACCCACAACCCTTTGGCAATCATGGGAAGTTTGTCATCCTTTCGTTTTTGCTGTGGAAGTCATTTACCTATCTAATAAATTCAAATTCGCCGAGCAAAACGATACTGTACAGAAAAACGTATACAAAGTATTTTTTTGTTTTATTCATTTCGGCATTCGATTTTTGTGCCTATATGATGTCTGCAAAGTGTTAGATAGGAAAGAAACATTAAGGCGAATCAGAAACTTTTATATCGTTGACACAAACTGCATTTCGCAAATGTGAACTGCGTGCTGCTACAGTACTTAAGTTAAAATACTCCCTTTCTAACATTAAAAAGCGGCAAAGTTACAAATGTAGAAGGCTTGTAATGTGTATTACATGTAAACGAGACTGGCATAACAAAACTGTCATGTACATGACAAAAAAACACAGATTTATATAAAGCGCTAAAACATTGACAGTGCATGAGAGGATCATTTTTTGCTCTAATCCTTTAACTGATAGGTATAGCTGTTACGTAGATTTACACAACCAGCAATGTTGAATAAGCATCCATTTGCTTACAATAAACAGGTGTCTGGGAAGTGATGTGTGCATTTTTTGCAAAATCATTTTTCATCTCGGATTTATCTTTTTGTTTCTCTCAGTTCTCTCAGCCAGGATTAATGTCAAGTTTATCTGTTTTTGTTTTTGTTGTTCTTTTTTTTGGTTTGTTTGTTTTTTTGCTCAGATCTCAAATGGATCTTTTGATTTATATGTAAAGCTGGGATTCAAATATCTCAGAACAAAAGATACCAATGTTTCATTCAATGAACAAAAATGTGATTTATGCATATCAGTGTTTTGTTTGCCATTGGGCTCCAAAAAGCCAGAAAGCTTCAGTATCCGGTACCAGTTAAAACTGGCCAGAAAACAAACAAAAAAAAAAGAAAAAAAAAAGAAAAGAAAAGAAAAACGAAAAATCAGGATACCAAGAAAGGAACGGGGTCAATGTTACACATATTTTATAGAGGAAACGACATCAGGAGAGGTGAACGTGATTTTACGGGTTTTGCCCAGCTAAACGAGTTGCTAATAGGATTAGCACATTTTTGCCACAATCCGTCCTGAATAACATCAAAGACAAAAACTGTCATCTTGTTTTAAGACGATGTCTGTGTTTACTTCTACATTTTTCAGTGTCCAGAAATAATTTTTAAAACACACATTTGCAGGAATTTCCAGGGTTATAGAAATCACCTGACAGTAATACACCAGTCATGAGTTATACATTGCTACAGCATTTAGTGAATGTTTGAAGTGACATATAAGTGTTGTGCTCTATAGATCGCAAACTGAGCTTTTAAAAGATTTAATTAGCACGCGTGGTGTTTAGCTTGAAACGCGTTTTGCAGATTTCTTGTTTACACTGTATCTGTTCGTACTATGTGAAGAGGTGCTAATTGGTGGTTAATCAGTTAATTTGATCTTTGGCATACATGTAGTCCTTCGAGTGTGTCTTCAGGCAAGCTAGCCAGACGGCACCACTTAAAAAATTAATAAAAAAGAATAAACACTAGAAAACACAGCAACATGGAAAACGGTTAGATCTATTAGTCTAGCAAGTCATAAATGAATCTTATGATGTGCGCAATTCTCGCGTCATCTCGTTTAAACTCGTTTTTTCACGTTGTCGCCCGGGGACGCGTGCTGAGCGAAGCGGAAAATCAGTCTAATGTATCTGACATTCTCCTAACTGCTTTTTCGTTACGATGCGACTCACTGGTACGCTCTGTTTCCGCTGTGCGTGCAAATTGTGCCCAGGGGAGGTGGAACTATACATACCAGGGACGCAATGTTACCCACAGACATAGGTGGAGTTATTCTGCTATGCCTGCAAAACAGATTATTCAGGAATTAATAAGTATAAGATGAGTCTCGAACGTTAATACCGCTAATGTGGCTATCCAGTTTTTCCCTATATCTTCTCCTGTTATTGTGACTATTATTATTAATATTATTATCATCATTAGTAGAAAAAGAGGAAAAGAAGGCGAACAGGACCCCTGTATCAGAAGTGACTTGCAACAAACAATTCGTCAATTCCATCATCTATTGAAATGATTAATTTGTCATCACTCATCTTAATGAAATGAAATCACGTGACCCTAGAAAGATCTTAGGCTATTATCTATCGGTTAGCATCTAATTACTTTTCACCAATCAGTCTCAGTCTGTGGGTGAAAAACAACGTGGACGAACTTGGCTGTTAAGTTTGATTTAAAATTCAATTAAATTTTTAAAACTGATTTTAAAAAAATAAAACAAATCGGGTGTAATTTTTTCAATAACTATATATGAAAAATTTTCGACCATGTCATACGTTGTTTTTGCATCCTTTCGAATTACACACGTGACAAATATAACTTTATGTATTTTAATGCTTTACACTGGTGCTTTTTACATATTATTTATATTAAATTTATTCAGCATGAATTTATACTACGCCTCTGCCTAACAAGCCTAGGTAGATTTACACAACCAGCGACGTTGAATAAGCATTCATTTTTTCAGAATAAACAGGAGTCTAGAAAGTGATGTGTACATTTTTTGCAAAATCATTTTTCATCAGGGATGTTTTATCTTTACTTCTCTCAGTGCTTCGTATACAGCTAGGAATAATGTCAAGTTTATCTGTTTTTTTATGTTTCGTTTTTTCTCAGATGGATGTCGTCCAACATCTTCACGGAGAGACTTTTGAGCAGAGAGTAGACGTCTGGTGCAAGACAGCCATTTTGTCAGCGCTTTTATCTCACAGCATAAACCAAAAATGGGTAAGTGTTCAGTATTACTAGGGATGTTCTTTTCAGCCGCAAATGATATACGGAGTCAAATGGACAAAGCCAAGCTTGCCGAAAAAGGAGAAAAACATATAATCAATCATTGAATTTACAACGCTTTGTTTTCTGCTTGACGCCATCACTAGAGCGAAAGGTTTTGATTGGTGCTAGCGAGAACATGTTCTGACATGCTCGCTGCTACTCTTCCTTACAGATCTGGCGGGGCCTCCGTGGACCTAGGTGGTTAGCGCGCTAGTACAGCGTAAGGACCAAGATACCTCTCACCAATGCAATTGCTGTGAGTTCAAGCCCAGTTCGTGCTGGCGTCCTCTCCGGTCGTACAAAGGAAGTTCCGCGAGCATCCTGCATATTCTCGTGAATTTCCCCCGGGCCCTGCCTGGTTTTCTCCCACCATAATGCTGGACGCCGTCGTATAATTGAAAAATTCGTGAGCACGGCGTAAAACACCGATAAAATAAATAAATCAATAACAGATTTGGCAATGTTTTTTTAACGGATTCGGTTTTTCATTTTCTCTTTAGACCTATTTCCAAGTGAGGGAATTGGATTATTGGCAAGGTGATGTTATCATCAGCTACGTACAAGCGTCCAAACTGCTGGGTATCGAGGAAGGCGCGGATGTACCCACGCTTACTCCGTCCCGCAGGAGTAAGAGAGAGGTTCTAAAGAAGTGGTCAG
Source organism: Acanthopleura granulata (assembly GCA_016165875.1). Classification (NCBI taxonomy): domain Eukaryota; kingdom Metazoa; phylum Mollusca; class Polyplacophora; order Chitonida; family Chitonidae; genus Acanthopleura; species Acanthopleura granulata. The sequence goes on along the minus strand of JABBOT010000020.1, from coordinate 5,300,325 downwards.
AGGCTGCAAAAGAAGTTGTTAAAGACAGAAAGAAAAGGAAGATCATATTTGGAAGCATCTTCGAATGGGATAACCATGTCATCCCCTGGAGATTCGATCCACAAGCAACCTTTTGTAAGTTAACTTCTGTTATGGGTATATATATAGATAACCGGATCGACATCAGAAAAAATCATGGCCTTTCGGCAAAGTTTTATGGGCGATCTTTCCTACCCGTGACACGTGACACAGATGGAAGATGAAAGTGGTTTCCAGTAAACTTCATGAGATACTACACTAAAGAGCACATCTGTTTTCTTCTTGCTACTGAGGTCAGTGTAAGCTGTGGTATCTTAAAAATCTCCTATTCGTGAAAACAACCTGCGGATGGTCGTGGACTTTCCGCGGGCTCTGCCCGGTCTGCTCCCACCATTATGCTGGCCTTCGTCGTATAAGTCAAATATTCACGAGTACGGCGTGAAACACCGATCAAATAAATAAATAAATTCAAGAAAACCATCATGCCCTCGCCTCGTGTGACTTACCGATTGAAAGGCAAGCGACTTAAGCCTCCGGCGGCAACCTCCCAGTTTAACATAGAGTTCATGTAAACATATATTGTGAATACCAGTGTTCATGAAGTTTCCTCTGTTTGCAGCTCAGCATGACCAAGCTGATATCAAAGCCGCCATGAATCACTGGGAGGAAAACACGTGCTTCGATTTCGTCGAGGATAACAATCCTTTCGTAGATCATATCCGCTTTATCAAAGGCAATGGGTGAGTACAGTGAACCTCAGAGTGTTGTAGTTAAGAACAAGGCATGGATTATATGTGGCTATTCAAATAACTTCGTATATCTGACGAAAGCATATTATCCTTACCACATTCGTGTGTCTTAATCTTGGCTAAGAAACGCATTCTGTCACAACAAACCAAATGGTCTAGTGTAATAGATTCTACAAGCTGTCGGATGGAAGTTCCATTCCAGCCATTTTTTGTGAAGAAAGAGAAGGGTCATATAATTTAATGTGGACAGTCCGAATTCGGGTTGGCGATATACATATGACATACTATGTCTTGCAAAAGGCCCTTTTCGACTAATCAGTCCCAAGTCAGTCATGTTACCATTCATGTTTAAATAATGAAAACGCAGTAAAAGCACAAAGCCATGAGGGAAAATAGGTCAAAAGGTACATGGAAAGCTACATGCAAATGTAACATTAACCTTTATCACTTCCCCACGAAATAATAACTCAAAAATATTCTAAATATTTCGTAAACTTTTTCGTCTCAAATTTGGACTTCGGTCAAAACTATATTGACCATTGTTCAAGTACAGTAGACGTGTAAATCAGCTACTCGTCTTTAATATTTCAGCTGCTATTCGTTCATTGGACGACAAACCAGAGGTCGAAGGGGTCAGGAGGTTTCCATTGGCAACGGATGTACTCTGGTAAGTCTAATCTGCAGTGTTCCCACAGTATAGCTGTGCGTGTGTGAGAATATTCTGAGTAATATGATTTTATGTAAAAATTTGTCTCCCATTAACACTTTTGGTGTCGAGATTTTTCTTCCTTTTCATAGTGAAAACAAATATGTCTAGATAAGAGTCTTTGCATCACGTTTGTAATTTTCCGTGTAATTTTGCTTCATTCAGAAATGATTTTAACACATTTTCTTCAACAGTTAAACAGCTCATACCTTTTAATTATTTTTCTGTAATTGTTGCGGAAACCCACCGACCGTCATCTTATATGTGAAATATTCGGCGCTTAGCATCAATAAATAAACGAAGAAAGGAATAAAGAAAAAGACTGTTGTTTTGATAGCTTGGAATTGCCGCTCACGAGATTGGTCACGCCATCGGTTTCTACCACGAGCAAGGCAGACCTGACAGGGACGAATATGTGGACATTAAGATTAATAACATTGGACCTCAGTTTGTCGGTAACTTCATGAAACAGCAGTGGCGAAATGCTGACACGGCTGGAGTACCATACGATTACGCCTCCATTATGCACTATGCTCCAACGGTAAGACAACTTCCTTAAGGCAAAGGTTCTAATACTGGCACTAGAAAACCTTTCGTGAATAAAGCTCCAAATCGGATATACAAGATATAAGCGTATTTTTCTCTCTAGGAATTAAAATGTGTACGACCTAACCAATTTTACAATAAAATAAATGTCACAATTTCAACTTTCAAAATGAAAAAACAAAATTTTGGAAATTGTTCTGTGGAATCTGCCCCTGTCCCCAGTTTTATGAAACGCACTTAACTAAGCATCCCCGTAACTACCATAACAGTGTATATTGTACAGATGTGAAGTGCACTTGGGTAAGGGGTATTTAACTCAAAGCGCTCTTCATTAACTGCCGTCTGTTCGGAACGGATCGATATTTTCATGTAGAATGTAGATATAAAAAAACGTTCTTTTTAAATTCGTTCTGGTTGCGTGAGAAAGGGTGAATGAGAGAATGGGAGATTGACACTACTATATCGGAGACTCCAGTTTTATTGTTTAGACAAATAACAGGTTTTTTTTCTGTGCGTAGGACTTTTCGAGAAATCCATCGGCAAAGCAAACAACCATCGCCGCTCGAGACCCGTACTTGGAGAAAACAATGGGTCAGAGAGAAGAGTTATCGTTCTTTGATATCCAGGCGGCCAACTATAAATTTTGCTCTCGTAAGTGAAAGTTAATATTGGTGGTGACCCCCACTGAGAGTTGTCCCCCTTTTACCATAAGGGACGTTTTCTTGGTTACAAAAAAAAAGCAGCAAATGATCTGACAAAATAATCAGTAAATTAGTGAACCAGTGAGAGAGTTAATAAATCACTTCATAAATCAAGTTAACGACAGTCACAACCTTTTGACGTTTGTGAATCAGTGGCTGGTAATCAAAAAGACACGACCAGCAATTTCCGAAAGCTAAAGTAACTAGGCTTTTGTCTCAATTACATGAACTCAGATCAATATATTAATCGATGAACTTTTTTCATATTATGAATCAACAATGTGCTATCGCACACGTGAAATTAAATTTGTTAAAGGTTTAATCCACATATGACCCAGAAGCCGCCCTCCAATGCTGTCGCTGTGGGTCCAGCTCATGCTGGCTCCCTCTCAACCTGTACATGGTCCTGGGTTTCCCCCGGGTTCTACCAGCTTTCTTCCCACCATAATATACTTGAAATATTCTTGAGTACGATGTAAAACACCAATCAAATAAATAAACAATCCTTATGTATTTCATTGGTGTGAAATTGTCTCAGAGTAATACATACGTTTCTAAATTCCACCTTTAAGGGAATATCTTAAGGGAAGTTAATTTAGTTATGTTTCTCTGCATCTCAGGACAATGTGGACAACGCACACTGGAGTGGGATCGATGCCAGAACGGAGGATACAGGAACCCCCGTAAATGTGACGAGTGTAAATGTCCGAAAGGCTTCTCACCACCCTTCTGTGATAACGTGACCAAATATGGCAAAGGTGAGTAAAACAGGTGGCTAAGCATGGTTAACAGTGGAATCTTTCAGAACAATGGATAGCTAAATATGGCAACAACAAGTGGCCGAATATGAGAAAAAGATGAGTACAACAGGTGGCTAACCATGGTAACATTAAGACCAATGGGTGGCCAAAGATGACGACGATAAGCACAATAGGCGGTCAAGCGAGTTAACACAAAGTACAACGGCTAGCCAGATATATAATTGCCTACTTAAACCATTCATTTTCTTTCCCTATGGATATACATACCGAACTTGTGTAAAATGTCTAACTTTTGCTTATTACTTATTCTGCTATGTGTCAATGCTTCGCTCGACATTTAAGGCTCATGTAAGTCATGGAACAAGAACTAATTGCATGAAAGTCAAGTGGATGTTGGTAAGATGCCCATCTAATTATTACTTTTGACTACATTCTATCGGTATGGAGGACATTGCGCCTTCCACACCTGTAGGCCAAAGTTATCTGTAAGATTATTTGTTGTTCACACAGTATGTAACATGATCCCTCTGTTCATGTTTCCAGTGAACTGTGGGCAGCAAGTGAGGCAGGCCACCCGGAATTACCAGACCATCCAGACACCGGGTTACGGTGCTTCTGGTCACCCCACGTCTTCGGGTTGTGCTTGGCATATCCAGGTAAGAATTGCTTACATGTTGTATTCACATCCCAGCCCTCGCTGGCACCAAGCTAAACTGGCCATTGTTCTCCTGCAATTCATGAGTAATGTTGGTCGTAAAACATCATTACAAAAGCAGAATTGAACAACAGACTACCCAGCTTAGGTTCGAATGGCAAACTGTAGGGATTAAAATCAACAGGTGATAAACACTATTCAAATCAATAAATGTATAAATATGTATCACATGCATGAAAACCATTGCATTTCAATTCCGAACTTGAAATTGATTTTATGTTCTTTTTCAGCAAAGAAAAAGAAACAATACATAAACATAAATTATTGAATTCCTTTAGGAATGTAAATAAATCGACAACACGCAGTCTGTTTCTAATACAGCATATACTTGTGTACATCTGAGATGAGAATCAGTGGACCTCTCCTGTTCTTACGAGAAATGTATCACTAGACCAAATGTATATATGTATATATTAACCACTGACGCACCCCCACTTGTAGTTTAAAAGGTCTACCATTTCATTTTTTGCAATATTGCATAACCGAGAAATCGTGTCTCTCATAAGACTTCCAGATTTAAAGTTTATTTCTAGAGTTACTAACTACGTCAGGACAAACTGACATTTGTTTTCCACCCTTCTTCGGAAAAAACTAAGATTGCATTATTTGTTGTCTTCCCCTTAACTTAGGCCCCTCCTGGTCACGTGATTGAACTCTCGTTCTCGGGTAGCTTCGGAATGCAGCTACCGAATCCGATTGACCTCCCATGTGAAGACGGATACGTGGAAATACGTTACCAGGGAGTAGTGAAAAACGGACCAAGGTAAATTATTTCTCTACCAGCAAATAGCCTTGAACAGTTTCGTTTGTTTTCTTGGTATTTGCTTTTGTTTTTATCTGTGTGTATTTCGTAAAAAATGTCATGTAAATGAGTTATTTCGTTTGTTAGATATTTTAACATATATTTCCAACACGTAGACTTGATGTTCTCGCTGAAGTATATACGTGCTATACAGGTTCTGTATACAGCCCAGACAAGCGCATTCATTTTTGTTTGGGATACATCTACTTTTGCTCTTGTCAGGTTTACTAATTGCACACATATTCGTTTCCTATTCGACTACAGATTTTGCGTAAACCGGCCGGACCAAGTATTTACCTCCGAAGGCGGAGAAATGCTAGTGCGCACCCGTGTCGGCAGCACTCGAATTGATGGCTTCCAAGCTAATTTCAGAGCAGGTTTGTTGAACTCTTTACTTTCTGTGCCATTGAGAACAATTACGTCCTTGCCTTTTCCCCCAATCTATAGCCTGGATTACAACGACACAATCATTCTGTGGCCGAAAACCGAGGCATTTAAGGCTAAAGTTAGTTTGATTATAGTATTATTTCGAAAATGTTGTTTTTTATCTGGAGGAACAAGGCTCTTGTGGAGATGTAGGGTTTAGGCTGGAGGGTTAGGCCTTACATGTAGAACTTTACCTCCGTATTATCCATCTACCAGATTATACAATAGCGTTGGTCACGTACGTTAATAGTGAGAGTCTTGAGATATTGATGTGAACACAATCTTGACAAATTACTGATCATCGGTGTGGTGATCAACAAATAAGGTACAGGATAAGCTTATCTTGAATTTCGAGGTAGAGGTGGGGGTGACATTCATCCCTAAAGAATATTGCATGCCTGTCTTGAATTTCGAGGTTGGGGTGGGGGTGACATTCATCCCTACAGAATAGTGCATGCTTTATTATTATTAAAGGCTAAGGAAATAAACTTTTCCGTACGTTTCCACACACACACACACACAAAAAGTATATTTGAAATTTTTCTCTTTTCCTACGAAAATGAATGCCTTCAAGTGAATGAGTTTTGAGGGGAGTGCTATGGACAATATATTGTTCTGGACTTGTCTGACTTTAATCTAACGTGTCGTGTTTACAGTGGAAATGCAGTGCGGAGGATGTGGCTCAAACCCCGCCCCCCAGGAAAACCCCTGTGTCAGGTCACTGCTCTCCGACTGCTCACTCAACTCACCGTGAGTGTTTTCCTAGAATCTCCTCAGATGAATGACGTACCCTTTTACAGGATTATAGCGGTTCCCCACAATTATAATTATTCTTCCACGATTATAGGAATTCCTCCACGACTATAGAGATTCATTCACGACCATAACGAATCCCCTGCGATTATATAGATTCGTTCACGATGATAGCGATTCTTCCACGATTATGGTGATTCCTCCATTCTTATGGTGTTCCTTCGCCCATTAAAGCGATTCCTCTGCGATTATCGTGATTGCTTCACAAGCATAACGAATCCCCCACGAGTATATTGATTCCTTCACGACCATAACGAATCCCCCACGATTATATAGACTCGATCACGATCGTAACTATTCTTCCACGATTATCGTGATTCCTCCACTGTTATGGTGGTCCTTCGTCCATTAAAGCAATCCCTGTACGGTTCTACGATTCTACGATTATAATGACTCCACGGTCATGTTATTTCCACGATTACAACGATTCTGCGATCAAAATCATTCCAAGATCAAATAAATTATTACAATCAGTCGTTGACCATGCCCTTTATCTATTCTCAGGTCCCGTGTGAATCGCTGTTTCTTTAGCTTGCCCGAATGCTGCACCGGCTACACATTAATAGGGCAGGTGTGCAGACGTAAGTACCTAGAGGCCAATGATACAGACTATGTACAGACTCTGAGAGAAGTAGTGATACGTGTAGAAACATTTCTCATAGACTTACCCAGGTGATAAAAGTTGTATAATATAACAAGACCAAAAAGAAAAAAGAAAAGCCGATTGATAAGTAATATTTAAAATTGTCCGTGAACTATTTACTAACTACATTTCAAGTCGTGTCAATATTTATTCTCTAATCGTAGCCAGCCTGTGCGCAAAACAAGACACAGTGGCCTATATGTATCTTCAGTTCTTTTCTATATGTGACCGTGTAGGCCTACAAATATTTGTATGTATTTCTAAATGATTCCGTTTATTCTCCGTTCATAGGCCTAAGTGTGGAAAACTCTGTACAGTCCACATGTGTACAAATTGCAAACAGAGTATGTTTAGAGAATGAAAATCAAAACGGCTAGCTACATGTGTACAGGTCTGGTACCAGTATACATACTATTGCCGTCAATGTCTGGCCGAAACCTGGCTTGATTGGGAAAGTTTCTATGTTTTAGGGGATAGCATCGGCGGAGTTCAAACTCTACCAACGACAACGACCACCACAACAACAACTACATCCCGACCAATTCGAATTGTTCCTACAACCACCACCCCAAGGCCAACAACTACTACAACAACAACAACTCCTAGACCGACAACCACAACAACAACAACAACCACTCCTAGACCGACCACCACAACAACAACAACAACAACCACTCCTAGACCGACAACCACAACAACAACAACTCCTAGACCGACCACCACAACAACAACAACAACCACTCCTAGACCGACAACCACAACAACAACAACAACCACTCCTAGACCGACAACCACAACAACAACCACTCCTAGACCGACAACCACAACAACAACAACAACCACTCCTAGACCGACAACCACAACAACCACAACAACCACTCCTAGACCGACAACCACAACTACATCCCGACCAGTTCGAATTATTCCCACATCCACCACTCCAAGGCGAACAACTACCACAACAACAACAACCACTCCGAGACCGACAACCACTAGAAGAACAACAACCACTCCGAGGCCGACTACCACAACAACTACAACTCCAGAGCCAACAACAACAACTACGACCACAACGACTCCAGAGCCGACAACAACAACTCCAGAACCAACAACCACAACAACCACAACAACTCCAGAGCCAACTACGACTACGACCACTACAACAACACCGCAGCCAACAACGACTACAACCACAACTACCACTGCGGCGCCAACAACAACAACCAGTGAGCCTGAATTTGGAAACGTTGAAGTGACTACCACAATACGCCCCCCTCCGTCCTCTGAAGGCTGGGGCGAGTGGGGAACCTGGGGTCAGTGCTCTGCCAACTGCGGACTGTGTGGCCGCTCCTTGCGCACACGACGCTGTGATACACAGCCGTGCTCGTAAGTTCACATTTCATTGATTAATGCCAACATACGTTAGGAGAATATATTAGTGTATTAAAATGCAACCGTGTTCGTAAGTTTAAATTTTGTTGTTTAATGCCAGCATATATCAATGTCTAAAAAAGCCATAGGCACCCTAAGTCGTGAGTTCGAGTCTTAGTTGAGCCTGGGGTTTCACTGATACCGGTAGTTATTTCAGTGGCCGGAAATCTTCACTGGTTAATTTAAATGCACCCATTGAGATGAATTGGCCTAGATTACTGGTTAGCCTCCATCACGAGCTTGTCGCTTTTATAAATGGCCCTTGTTTGCTTCGTACGTCCTGAGGTGATCATTAGCGACAAGCCCTCGCCCTTTCACCTACGTACAGACCTATGTCTCATTATCAAAATCCAGAAAGCCTAACACACAAATTATCAAACGAGTCAAATTGCTCTACATGTATGTCATGTATGAATCCATTAGTCGTCGTCTGCCCTCGTTTATTGTATCAATCATTCAGTAAGTCAATCAAGAACCTTAATTAACAGTAATTAGCTATGAAACCAACCACAGATCCCGCTGCCGTTTTCTGTGTTCATGTAAATATTCAATCAACCAATCAATCAATCATTCAATTAATCAATCAATCGATCGATCATAACTATCACACTGTGGGTAGAACCGTCCCCCGTTTTAATGCCAGGAATGAATAAATCAGGCACTCCATCAATCAGTCAATCATCAGTCAGTCAGCCAATGAGTCTTAATCACCCTATAAATCCTGCGTTTTCCCAGGGGCCACTCGGTTCAGGTTCGCAGTTGCCCGGATATTCCGTGTCCCAATGTGCCTCGTACCCGGGTCTGCATCGACACCAACTCCAGGTGTGGCTGGTGGTCCGTTGGGCCTTCAAGGAATGGTGTCTGTGTCAAGTAAGTTTAACGCATATAGGGATTTTTTCATTTTCCCTCGAAAACGACTATATTTGCTCGGGCAAAACGCCTATATCTGGCAAGCGTGCATGAAGTGCACTTGATGAAAGCCTGTGAAAGAAATGGAAGAACCGACTTTTAGAAATAGTCTGACAATGAAACCCTGAGTACAGAGTCTTAACACTAAAAGCAGGAAATAATCCTGAATAAAACAAATACTTTCGTGAATCTATTTTCAATGAATATTAAAGTATCAGCACGCACGAAGTGTTTTTTTTTTATCAAAAAGTAGGAAAGCGTTTGCTGTTTAGCCATGCCTTTATATCATCTGATTCTGTTGGCCAGCAGTTTCGAAATAAGCAGCATGCGACTGCTGCAATTAATGCGGCCTGTACCAGGAAAAATGGGTAGTCAACGTGAATGTCATTTGATGTTACGAGTCTGTCCATTCGTTTTCGAAGTGTTTCGATGGTTCATGTACGACGTGTTCGATACTGCCTTTTCACCTGTCCGTTTGTTGCCATTTTCAGGACAAAACTTTGCGTGGATGAAGGAGCTCCTTGTTGCAAAGGGACCTTGGAGAACGGATCGTGTGTTCTCAACAGAAGAAAGCGCGAGGCCGAGCATAATGTGTGGCTTGAACAGTAGACGATTATATGAGACGTACGCTGGAAAATGAACTCCAGTCTCCGAGCTATCTTGTGTTAACTGGATAACACCGCAGGTGTTGGTGTTGCCTTCACCCTGTCAGTGCCATTCCGAATGGGAAGCCATGGTATTCAGGATCTCCTGCCATTTTGTTTCATGGCATTTCCGGTTCCGGGTGCACGCGGATTCATTAATTGTGCTGTATATAGAAAGTGAGGACGATGTCATCCCTCTCTAGTCAGTTCATCAGTATATATATATATATATATAGACCCGTGTATATGTATACATTTTATTCGTCAGAAAATTGGACTTACACGTATTTAATTAATTTATTTTGCACTGTCGAATTTCAGCGCAGTAAATTAACCATTTAAGTTATTAAAGTGTCTCGATCATAAATAGATACGATATGTTTTATAAATGTGAATCAAACAGCCACGTAACAAGTGTAATATTGGGCAACGGACGACGGAATTTCTTCCATCGACTAGGAATACAGCGCCCCATTAGGACAACGCTTGCAGTTGTCTCCCGTAGCAAGCCAAGCAAATATTTCGCCCAGTCATGAATTTATTTTCCGTTTGGCACATTTCGATGTTTAATCCATATAATATGTATGCAAGCAATTTTTGTACTATTTTTGTGGCTTATGGTTTTATTTGCTAACCACGTCATTAACTACCTTTTGCATTAAATGTCCACTTGAAGGCGGTAGTTTCCAACCACTGAACGAGACCGAACATTCGGTGTTGAAATATGTATGCCATCTTGTGTTGGCACATATATAAGGTAAGGAGACGTCTAAATGCTTTTATACAGAGACTTGAATTTAATAACGAAGCAAATTTATCAGTAAAAGATCATGCTTAGCTTAGTGTATCGTAATCTGATTCTTATATGTCATGCTCTTTGGATTATGCCCAATGCCCTGTACTACAGAGTGTTACACGGATGAGTTTTTGTGTAACAATAAGGTATCAGTGTATCAGAATGGTTCATCGGAAGATCGGCCATTTTGGAGGGCAGATGGGACTTGTAGGCCAACACGATCGCAAACTTTTCGCCTGCAACACACACGTATTCATTTCCTAAAAGTAACTTGGAAGGTGTTGCACAGAATAACACCCTGAAAGGCAGAATTTTGGTGAACAGTTCAAAGAACAAACATTTCAATTTCAATTTAACGTCCCTCATGTGGGTCGGTATTTATGAAGAAATATTCATTTCATTGTATTCCGTTTGTTATCAGAAATGTTGAAATTGGTTTACGTTAATTGTAAATAAAAATGAAAAGCACAATGCTGTACATGTATGTTATTTGAACCTTTAAGTGAGAATATAAGCTAAATAAATAGGGTATTTTCTTTAACGTTTTATGGAGATGAAGCGTTTTACGTCAGGCAAATTGAAGTTGTACGTGTATATGACCTAAACTGCAGAGGTGACATATATATTTTAATTGTGATGGTCATCTCAATGCATTTGTTAGTTTTAAGTTTCCTCGATAGGGAAGGAAAGTGAACAAAGTTTTTGTATAAATTATATACTGTATCATAATTGTTCTTTTGTAATAAAGGAAACGCTTATAATTACACAACACATATCTTCTGAATGAATGCTTGAATGCTTATTGTTTAACGCCCTTCTCAAGAATGTTTCACTTCTACGAAGGCGATGTCTCCGTGGTGCTGGACGGATTTCCACCGTATCTTTTATCTGGTGCTGCCTCACCGAGACGACTTATCGAAGACACCCAACAAGCCCCTTCACCCTGTCACATTATATTGACACCGGGCCGACCAGTCCACCCTCTATCCTCTTATTGCTGCATATCTTCTGAATTCTCTTTATTATAACCTTTAGATGTAAATGGGGTATATAATACCAAACATGCCGAAAGCGTCTATGAAAACATTTCTACTGAAAGTTTATGTCTCACCCCTGTTGGCTGCGATGTCACTGTTTCGGAGCCAAGCATGTTTTCATTCAGGTTAAAGTCTGTAACTCTTTCTCTTATCGAGGGAGAGAGAAGTAGCCCCCTAACTCTGTGAGTAAAGTCTACGCCCTCTAACTGGTTAAGGTTACAGATCCGGCCTCGGGTGAAAAAATGAATTTCAGAACTTCACGTTCTCATTGTCCATCCACAAGCATTCTGTCGGTTCGTATGGCGGTTTGTGCTATCTTACGTTTGTTGAAGATCACTTGCATTCTACCAGCACGTGGAACATGTCTATGTACACAATACAGTTGTGAGATATATACTTGCCCCAGGTGGCGGTAGTTTATTCCTGGCATTTCAGTTTCCATGAACAGTTTCCATGCACTCCTAAAATTAAGCACCTTCCTACAAGTGAAAAATCTTTCAATCTAACAGTCAAAAAAGTCAGTTAAAAATATTTTCACCAAAATGGCAGGTATGTGTATATGTCATAGAAAAAAACTTATGAAAAAGTTCACGGGACAATCATTCAGTTAAATTAAACGGTCAGCTGTATAAATGAAAAACCCTTTCGTTAAACAACAATCAACGAATCAATTAATCGTTGGTATTATTTTGGCATAACAACAGGAATTGCGGTGATTACACCTGGACTGGCTGTCCCCTGATGGCGTGATACATACAGTAAACAAATTATACAAATAAACATCTCATAAACAGCTTAAACATTTTAAATCTTAAAAAAGTTGGGTTCTTGTCGATGGTATTTAATCAAGAGAAATAATAATTATACCTCAAGAAAAAACAGGTCAAGAAAAAGGGATTACAATAGTTCTGGAGCAGTTCCTACATACTCGGCCACAAAACTGCTACACAAGGGAAATGCGATGAAAACACAAAACTGCTCTATACATTTCTGCTGACACAGTAAAGGGGAATCCCATGAAAAAAAAAACTGACCTATACATATCGCGTCCTCAGTGACGTGTAAAAAAATCCAGCCAATCAAATTATGGTGTGAATCCAATCATTTTGCGACAATCTTCTTGCCTTTTTGACAACTACAACAAGCTGTCGTCGCCCCACCATCCAATGAAAGTGCTCGTATAGGCTCTGTCGATCGCTTGATAAATTATATCCCACCAAAGTGATACACTGGCCAATTGTATATACCAGTGCACTTAATTATATCATCGAGAATGCAAATGTGTAATGGTATGTACACTGGCCACTCAATAGAAACCTTTTCAACAGCGAGATTTGCTTCCATTTAGGAAAACTCTCCTAACATTCCCATATAACATTTATTTATTTACTTATTGATTTATTAATTAATCTTTCAATGGTTGTTTTACGCCATACTCAAGAATATTTCAATTATATGACGGCGGCCAGCACTATGGTCGATGGGAAGCTGGGCCGGGCGCCGGGGAATCTTCCAAATCGTCAGAAAATCCACTATAAGAACTTTGAATTGTGCATGAATGTTCATGGGTTTGACAGATTTTAGTTTTTAACCAAGCATTTTCGGAAAGGAGATAATGCAGAAAGGTTACAGTGCACCATGAGGCCTATATCCTTCTGCGAGGTTTTGTGTATATGTAATGATTGCAGCACTGAAATGGGAATACATCGGGTCTACATTCCACGAAATTAGAGACATGTACACTATTTCCCCTTGATTCTAGACACCGTGTTCCTCCTTAGGGAACTGTGCCTTTCAAGCAAAACGGTAGACCTGAAGACCATGATAACTATCGCCCAATACCTTCCCCAGTGGCGTGGGAAAGGCCTTTAAAGTATTCTAAGTAACAATAACAGTCTTGTCGTTATTAGAGATTACACTTTCTTAATATACGTAACAATAGTTTAACCCTTTGTTTAGAAAGCAATAATGTACTTTCTACATGTCAAGCGGGGTTTAGAAAAGATTTCTCTCTATATATACTACGGACCAGAAGCAGACTAGACAAACGCTATGGGCCCTAAATTCCACTTTCGTAGATGTCAGCAAAGATTTTGATAAAGTATAAAGAAGGGGACTGTGGTCTTAAAGGTGGACAAAGCATGAAAATAACGTCCAGTTCAGATGAAAGAGTGTGAAAAGTTAGATGTAAATGTGGCCTTCAATATTTTTTTTCGATTTTTCTTTCTAGAGAAAAGAACACTTGAAAATAACTTTTGTATCGTGGATATTTCGAACCTCTTTGGCTAAATATTGTCTTTGGGTAATAATGCTATAGATAAGGGTGCAACACATGTTTAATAAATATTTCACCTTAGACGTTTGCCCTTTGCAGCTAACAAGTGTGTTCAACCTGGATTCAACCTTTAAATTTTCATAAATATTTCCATACTTCAGGTTAAATGAATATCTTTGAACATAAACAACTCATTTACATTAAAAAATTTGATTAAACATGCATCACATCCTTATTTAAAACGTTATTATGCGACGACGATAAATAATAAAAGTTGGTACCAAATACCCATCATACAAAAATATTTTCAAATATGCTTCTTTCCTGAAGAGGAAATCAGAATAAAAATATGAAAGACCATATTTGCAAATAAGTCTTGAGGCTCTTTCATCTGATTTTGGCATCATTTTTATGTTTCCTTCTTTTAAGTTGTCAGTCATGGTATACGGAAACTTTACGATTTCATAGGATCTATGTATACTGAAATCAAGGCATGTGTCCAAATGAATAGCCACCCGTGGGATTAATTATTGTCCATGTATAAACAGAGCCAGACAGGACGAAAGTCTATTATTTTCTCTTTATTATTTTCCATTTCCCTCAACGATATGGAATCTTACGTTACTGTGCTACATGTTCTGGTATTCAGAATCACAAAACATGTATATCTTGATCAGCTGCAGATCCTCGCCGACAAATCTGAGACAGACTACATGACCCCATCAAGTCAAAAAGCGGTTACAGCCCGTATTTGGCCCAGTTTTGTATAGCCCGTTAGTCTCCCATTAAGCTACGAAGGCTATGTCCTACTTGTTGAACAAATGCCACAACTTAGGCTGCGGTACATGATGTGTAGGCCAGTGCATGTAAGCCTTGATCTGCTTACTATGTGTTCGATCGCACAGTAATATCCATCATTCAGTTGTACGGGTTTGAGTCTGTCCTGGGATACAAAAGTTTATTCTGGAAATTCGAGTGAAAAAAGGAATAGTCATCAGGTAAATTGGCCAAGAGCCGAAAAACCCTTGCTCCATCCCCATGTGCCTGTAATGATAGGATATTACACGCAGTGTAATCACAAGGCTAAAAGGGACATAACTTCGGTCGAATCGGAACTTCACGCGAGTGATGGCACACAACGCGCGTTAGATACATTTATCTCTGAAACATGTGGCTGATTTCTGAAAACTAGGATTGAAAATCGTAAGCAGAAAAATGGCTAAATTTAAAAGCAGACGGTTGAGAAGAACGGTCAAAAAGCAGGCGAAAAGAGAAAAAGAAGAATCAAAGTTGGATAACTTTATAAAAACTGCACAGAGAAATGGAACTCAAGCTAAAAACAGCGACGTGCGCAACAACAGCAACAACAAACACCAGAGCGAGTCAAGTAGAGGTGATAAAGTAGAAACAAAAAAGTTTCAGAAATACAGGAAGAAAACCGTGCCTGATGATTCTGATGAGGAGGAAATGGAAGTTGTCCCCGAGAAGCCAGTGTCAGTAAGTCCTGAAACTGTATGGGAAATACCGGCAGTAGTAAACACCAGGGTACTGTCACATGGTAGATTGACGTCATTTCATTGAGGAATAGGTTATAGTAAAGATGGAGTTGCTGGGCATGTTGCTTTCCAAGCGGCACGTGACGTCAGTTCATTCGTGCTTCCATGAATGTCTTGTTGAACACTCAATGTAGCCATGGTAGCATGGAGGATCCCATTTTCAGATGTTGTCTACGTGACAAAACCATTTCACATACGCACTGAATCCTTACTAAATTCATCTGTCTAAACATCGTCTAAAAAACAGCTTCTGACTGAACAAACAGAATGGTGTAGTTGTAAAGACGTCTGCCTACGGATCCAACACTGATGTGTGGTGGGAGTTCAAAGCCAGCAATTCTCTCGAGAAATTTCAAGGTAACATGTACAGTAACTCTACATACACCTGTATGTGAACGGCGCAATAAACAGATGACAATATCGTGTAAGACTTCCAGTACTGAACAGAACACGTTACGTGTGTACGTACACTATTTCTTTTTTTTGTAAAATATTTTCATTTCTTAACCAATGAAAACACAGCAGAAGCACATGGGAAAATAATGACGTCATGCAGAACTTGGAAAGCGACACACCCAGTAACGTCAACTTTACGAATGTCGAAGATTGGCCTTTCACAATAAACATTGGAAAAGTGGGTGAGCGACCAACAAAGGCACAGCCCTAATCTTTACAACTCCTGAGAAAATACATCGACTGAGGTAATACACCTGTATCGAGGTATTACACCTTAGTTTGGGTATTCGTCTATACCTCATTACACCTTAGTTTGGGTATCCCTCTATACCTCATTACACCTTGGATGGAGTATCCCTCTGTACCTCATTCGAGGTATTATGATGTTGCGTCCCACAGCTCCTCATTCATTCAATCTTGCCAGTCAAAGTTAGTCAACAACAACAAAACTAGTTACTGTACCGACCTTCGAGGCAGCTACCTTATTCCAAACAATTAGACAATCTAACACTGTTTCAGACTGCTTGAAGTTTCAACAAGATACTTCACCATGTTATTTCTTATGTAGCTAGATAGCTGCTTCAAGTGCATAAGACTGGAATTCCTTCACTGGTGGGTAAGCAGTTCCTTGTGGCCATGTTAAAAGCATTGTAACCGTAGGCAGACACACACAATTCAGCCCATTTCATGCATTTCTTTGTGTCAGTGTGACATTTCAGGCTATATGTAGGCTCTAGAAAACTCAGTGAAAAACATGAAAAAAAAAAAGAACTGAGCTGTACACTAAGGTGTCACCGAAGTGTGCAATATTAAAATATCGGCTCGATTGACCCTGTGCTTTTGATTGTCTGCTGTAGGACGTGATCTGCTCATGCGCAACAATGCGCAACTTGAAACCGCTATCTGGCTTATACATGTAGTTCGCTACCTTTAAAGGTCTACTTCTAACTTAATTTACTGGTATTTTCCTAATTTTCCCTCACCACATGTGTGTTCACTTCAACTATCTCTGCCCTAAGCCACATGAAAATTGCTCAAAAGTATGTTGACATTTCTGTGATTGACACATCATTTTAAAAAACATGTATGTTAATTTTTCAACAATTCCAGGTGCAGTCAGCTACATGTAGGACTGATGAAGGCAGCTCTGAGGATGACTCGGACACGGAATTCCGGGAAGCCAGGAAACTTGTGACAGAACAAAACCGTAAGAGGAAGAAGTCTGGTGGATTTCAGTCCATGGGTGAGGAAATTGGGTTTTATTAAAAAAAAAATTACATTAATTGTATCTTGTGCATTAATTGTAATGCTACTTGTATCAGTTTATTCATTTATATGATTTGCATTTTATGCCGTACTCTAGAATATTTCACTTATAGAACAGTGGGTAGCATTATGGTGGGAGGAAACCGGTGGGGGGAGTGGGGAGGGGGGAAACCCAGGACCATCTACAGATTGCTGGCAGACCTACATGTACTTGTATCAAAATAAACATAGTTCATTTGTTTTGCTAGTGGCTTGTGTGGTACCATTCAAAGGTCATGAGGACGATTTGTGTTGCTGTTTGCCTTTTAATCTGATATTAATGTTTTGGTTGAGTCTCAATGGCTGAGTAGTTAGTTTTGTTCAGGGACTATACTGTAGGTCATATGAAGTGCAGTTTCAACTCCAGTTTTGGACACAGAATATGTGGGTTCTCCTTCTTTCACTGCTTGTGTGGCCTTCACAACATAAGGCTGTCAGCAACATTTGTCTTCCACCAGTATGTTGACTGTATCTATAAATCAAAGTGACACATGAGACAGATTGTCATTTTTTTTGCCATAGATTCCTCCTCCTCCATTGTTTCCAGTAGGCCTTCCAGTTTAAGGCGTGCCATGTGACACATTCCTGTACCGCTGCATTCCTGAGTCTGGGAATAATGAATTTCAGTGCCACTGACAGAGTTTTCCAAGTATAAAACAACAAGATCTGTTGAAAATTAAAACCAGCATAAAGTATATTGACTGGTTTTTCTTTAAAGTGGTTAACTTGACTTCTTGCAGCCAATGCGTTTATTTTGGCCACGAAATGCACCTTTCACCACTCACTTAGCTAATGACTGACATCATGATACATTTATTATACATTTATGCAATGAAACTTCATTTTTAAGGAAGGCTGTTCAATTAGTCAACTTGTTTTGAACTGAAAACCCCAACGTAGCTTGTGCCAGTGATTCTTTAGGGTTTGCAAATCACAAGGCTAGTCTTCCGGAATGGATGTGATAATCACACACCTGATCAGAAAGTCAAAGGTTTTTGTTGATTGGCACCACTTTTATACCTGTTAGATGAGAGGAAGCTCCACGCATTGAGCTTGGTCTGCCACGTAAAACCTGTGCATCACAATAAAAAGGGCCTTTGGTCATGTTGGTTTGCTGTACCCAATCTGCCAAATGTAGCAAAATTGATCACCATTGACGTGCATGAGTGATATATTTAATTTCTGAACACATTCATCAGATTTATACCAGTACAGATTTTTTCCCAGACAGCAATCTAATTGTAACCTGATACTTTATTTTCAGGCTTATCTCATTCTGTTTACACTGGAGTAATAAGGAAAGGTTACAAAGTTCCCACACCTATTCAGAGAAAGGTAATTACGTGGATTTGTTATGATCAATAACAGAAAAGTGCTGTACATGTATTAAGTTCGTCAGCTAATAGAAAGCCCATTTAGTTCATATTGAAGTCTAGCTTAAGAATCCTCAAACTGAAAATATTCAAAAATATTTAAAGTGCAATTGAAAAATCTGACGCGATGTGGAATCGAGTCCATTGAGAATGGGTAGGTTGGGGGAGGACAGATTTGTATTTTAAAATCTCCTCTTATTGTTTGAAATATAGCTTTAACTAATGCTGAAGTGACAGCACATTTGTGTTTCAGCGATTATTTACTGAACAATTTTAAATCATATAAACTTGAAATACTTTTTTCATGAACAGACGATTCCGCTGATTCTGGATGGGAAGGATTTGGTTGCCATGGCAAGGACAGGAAGTGGGAAAACTGCCGCGTTTCTGATCCCGCTGTTTGAGAGGCTGAAGTCCCACTCTGGCAAAGCTGGCGCCAGAGCTATCATTATGTCACCCACGAGAGAACTTGCGCTACAGACACTCAAGTTTACCAAAGAGGTAGCACGAGGTTCTCGCTTGCTCTTGGAATCCTTGGAAGTGTTTGAAATTTATTGACACTTTTTCAAAACCTTGAAAATCCTTGAAAAACTGTTGACTTTTTCTTTAAAACTAAAACTCAAGACATCCCATGGGAAGTTAAGTTTTCCAAAAAGGTTGGAGAGTATTATGTTTATTTTGACAAAGTATATTTTCTAACAGCTATTACCACAGCAGAAACCGACATCTGACCGTGCTCCGTTGCCTAACATGACAAGCAACCATTCTGTCTGGGCTGTAATGTAATTGTTCCAAGCACAGAACATTCTTGTCACCTCAGACTGTAGCAAGCTTCTTATGTTGTATTTGTAACTTTAGTATAGATGCCAATTTGTAACATCAAGAAACTTACCCCTGCCACAACACAATGGTCTGGAAATACTTTGCTTTCCTTAGTGTTGGTGTACGGTTTGTGAACTTGGACTGTGCTTTCTCAGGGCAGACATCATAAAAATGGCAATTTCGAAATCAATATTACATTCAGTTGAGGCCCTGCCAAACAAAACTGCCCTAGATTTGTGGGTTTGCATTATGCCGTATAAAAATGAACTGAAAGAAGTGATGAATTCGATGGACGGTTTAACTCTGTATTTGATATGGACACAGATTTTTCAATATATAGAGACAACCAAACTCCTGGATAGAGAAAAAAGTATCAAGTAATTCAGTTTTGTAAACTGATTTTGTAGCTTACATGAAACTCTATGCATTTTATAGATGCTGCTCTGTGACAAGGGAGATAATTCAGTGGAGACCTGTTACAATAAGTATAATTGTAAATGGGTACAATCTTATTAATCAAATTCCAAGATTATCATTTTCATGTTCCCCTTATTATAGTGAGCACATTTGAGCGCATGCTGTTTAAGGACCTGTGTTTGTACAGTTTGTGGCACATAAATTGCATGTAAAGAGATTTTTTTTTTTGTTTGTTTTTTTTTGACAGCTTGGAAAATTCACAGGGCTTAGGGCAGCTGTTATTTTGGGAGGTGATCGGTAAGTCTTTAAATAGAAGTACTTTTTCAGTCGTCGTGTGATAGCACACCTCAGATAAGGCCTACAGTAGAGTTTAACATATAGTATATTTTAAATCGAGTATAAACTGAAATAGTTTTTTGATATGTGCTGGCTTTGTTGAGCCTATTACATAATTTGTTGAGCCTATTACATAATTTGTTGAGCAATTGATCTGTAATCACAACATTTATTTTACTGTGTTACTTCTCCAGGATGGAGGACCAGTTTTCTGCTCTTCACAACAGCCCAGATGTGTAAGTGTTCAAACTTAATATCCCAACATATGCAAATTTAGCATTTTAGTACCTTAGGGATGTTATGTGAAGCTGACTGGCAACAACTTTTATCATTTTAATATAGAAATCATTCATTTTCGCTGAAAATCACAATCTGAGCATCGAGCTGCTGGCATGTATCTGCTGATTGAACATGTAGTTTTTGTGTCATACCCTCTTTATTACAATGTAAGGCTTATTACATGTATTATTACTTCTGTAGCTGCCACATACATGACTGTAAAGAGGTTCTGCATGTGAGCAGGGTTTTTTCTAGCTGATTTCATTTCAGAAACTCACTTTGAACAAATGAGAAAGCCCAATACTTTTTTCATCACCAGTGTATCAAAAACTCCATTTATTTCACGAAAACTGAATACAAAATTTGTCTTAAACTTAATTGTCCGACATTTCTCGTTGTGGTTACGACGGTGAAAAGGTGGCTAGAAAATCCAATGGCCTGTCATTCTGTCTGCTGGTTAGTGCTTGCTGGTTGAATTTCTCCTATGTTTTTATAACATGGGTTATTCACTGAACAAGGATTCCTCTGAGCAAGACAATCTAAAATCGTACAGTGTGTCTGGTTGGTGTTGCAACTGTTGTTTAAATATAGACCTGTTTTTAGGTGAGTTCTCCCCTTGTCTTTCAGCATTATTGCCACCCCTGGACGATTCCTGCATGTCCTGGTGGAGATGGAACTAAAGCTGACCTCCGTGGAATATGCGGTGTTTGATGAGGCAGACAGGTGAGTTAATCACCTTTACACAGCTGGCCTTGATCTCTCCCATAACTGGACCTGAGAGCACCATTCCTTAACTCTCCGAATCTTTGGAACATCTGTTCTGCTCTGTTTGGCTAATATACATGTCAGTGGGATGGGATACCTTTCCTTGCACAGTGGCGATTTGGTTCCAAGCTGACTTGACTGTTGTTCTCTTGCACTGCACCACTACGGTATCAGTTTGCCCACAAACCGTCATCATAAATGCAGGAATAAACAACAGACTACACACCTTTGACCGGAATTACCTTTGCAAGGAAAGCTTCCCATTCTAACAGGAATACACAGTTTCTCTTTTCTCAAATGGTCAGCCCATCTAACGAATAATATATCCATGTCTTCCCTTGGGAAGTAATGTGAGTTTTTGCTTTAAGCATAGCTAATATTTATCCCATAAATGAGAAGAATTTGGGCTGATTTACATCTGATTTGTCTCGTCTGTCATTCTATCATGAATCAGTTGTACAAATCTGAAGGTACAGTTAGAGAAAATTCCGGTGATTTATTATAATTTGAATATTTTGTTACAGCTTCATAAAGATGGGTTTCATACAGGAGAGCTATGGGGTTAATACTTTGTTACACATTGTTGTTGAATACTGGTTGAATACTTTCTTACACATTGTTTAATATGTGCAGTGCTTGATATAAGTATTTCTTTGTGGCAGAACAGTACTCCTCCAAATTTTATCCAATTAGTACTGCCTTATATCATAGGAGTACTGCCTTATATCATAGGAGTACTAGGAGTACTGCCTTATATCATAGGAGTACTGCCTTATATCCGTAAGTAAACCATGCACATTTATTTAAGCAAATAAATTAACTAAACTAACCTAAGGCACTGCTCTCCAAACGGAACAAGGATTGAATCAAAATTTTTATGATTCAGCAATCTCTTCAAGTCATTGTTCAGGTTGAGCTGATACCAAAAATCCACGTCTGACTAAAGCCAAAATTTTAAACCTTGTCAAAATTTAGTTTTTGGAGCTGAAAATAGAAAACTTGACACCTTTGTCTTAAGGTGACGCTGATGAGTTGGGCCAGATTATTTCTAGGACCTCAAAGCTCTGAAATTCTTTTTCAGATTTCGACTTCGGTTAGAAATGCCTTTGTGGAATTGGTCCCTCATGCATGTTTTTTAAGCATCCCAACCTTTAATCAAGCCAACATTGGCAATAACATTGGATTGCTTTTTTCCTGACAAGTTTTACTAAAAGAACAAATCTCTTGACCTGGCTTTCTGAGTGAGACGAACGAATGAATGATTATTATGGCTTAAAGACACATCAATATTTCAGCCATATTGTGAGAAGAGAATGTTTAAACCAGGAAGCAGTGAATGATTTTCAAAACGATAATGGGCATATCCAAAAACAAATAAATAGTGTCATGGAAATGTCAGGCTGGAAGTACGAATCATCGCTGTGAAAATCCATCGTGAGTAACAAACCACAGATGACTCTTCAGCCACTGCGCTCGTGTCGCATCTGTCAGCAGATTTTGTGTATTTGATGACTTAAATCTTTAGACCGAGTAGCAATATCACCAAGAAACCTCCCTATTAGCAAAATAACTATACTTCTTGAGCTGACATGTGTTTGAGTTTGGTAAACAAAACATAATTTTGCATGTGTCCACTATGATGCCATTTGGCACCGATCGCTAGCAAGGGTCACATTATAAACAGTAGTCTCCGTTTGCACAGTATTTACAGAGTTATCTCCCATATTTGAGTGGCGACAGCCTATCAATGCAAAATGACACACCTCGATTCGGATACTTTTAGAAATGAATGCATATCTTAATTTTTATTGTTGTATTCAGTACGCCTATTTTCTAACTTGAATGCGTATTGGGCTTTTTCACAGGTGTAAATTAGGCTGATACACCCCTTATCTGAAGCACTCCCACACATTGCCACGGAGTGGTTCGATGATACTGTTTGGGTACTTTGATGCAGATTGTTTAACATGGGTTTCAGAGGGCAGTTCCATGATGTTTCTGTTTGGGTACTTTGATGCAGATTGTTTGAGATGGTTTTCAGAGGACAGATGCATGATGTAGCTGTTTGGTTACTTTGTTGTGGACTATTTTAGATGAGTTTCAGAGGCCAGTTCGAGGATGTTTCTGTTTGGATACTTTGTTGCAGATTGTTTAACAGAGGTTTCAGAGGGCAGGTCCATGATGTTTCTGTTTGGATTCTTTGTTGCAGATTGTTTGAGATGGGTTTCAGAGAGCTGTTCCATGATGGTGCACGTTGGATATTTTGTTGCAGATTGTGGTTTAATACTCTTTGGATACTTTGTTGCAGATTGTTTGAGATGGGTTTCAGAGAGCTGTTCCATGATGGTACACATTGGATATTTTGTTGCAGATCATGGTTTAATACTCGTTGGATACTTTGTCGCAGGTTGTTTGAGATGGGTTTCAGAGAGCTGTTCCATGATGGTACACTTTGGATATTTTGTTGCAGATTGTGGTTTAATACTCGTTGGATACTTTGTCGCAGGTTGTTTGAGATGGGTTTCAGAGAGCTGTTCCATGATGGTACGCTTTGGATATTTTGTTGCAGATTGTGGTTTAATACTCGTTGGATACTTTGTCACAGGTTGTTTGAGATGGGTTTCAGAGAGCTGTTCCATGATGGTACACTTTGGATATTTTGTTGCAGATTGTGGTTTAATACTTTTTGGATACTTTGTTGCAGATTGTTTGAGATGGGTTTCAGAGAGCTGTTCCATGATGGTACACTTTGGATATTTTGTTGCAGATCGTGGTTTAATACTCGTTGGATACTTTGTTGCAGATTGTTTGAGATGGGTTTCAGAGAGCTGTTCCATGATGGTATACATTGGATATTTTGTTGCAGATCGTGGTTTAATACTCGTTGGATACTTTGTCGCAGGTTGTTTGAGATGGGTTTCCGAGAGCTGTTCCATGATGGTACACTTTGGATATTTTGTTGCAGATTGTGGTTTAATACTCTTTGAATACTTTGTTGCAGATTGTTTGAGATGGGTTTCCGAGAGCTGTTCCATGATGGTACACTTTGGATATTATGTTGCAGATTGTGGTTTAATACTCTTTGAATACTTTGTTGCAGATTGTTTGAGATGGGTTTCAGAGAGCAGCTCCATGAGATCATCCACCGCCTCCCAGAGACTCGCCAGACCCTCCTGTTCTCGGCCACACTGCCCAAACTGCTGGTAGAGTTCGCCAAGGCTGGGCTCCATGACCCGGCCCTTATCAGACTGGATGTCGATTCTAAAATCAGCGAACAGTTACAGGTGAGTTGAGCTTTTCTGTGCCCTTGTGAATGCAGAAGGGCAATTATTCCTTCACCGTGTCTGTGTGCCTGGACGTCCCCGCTCCTCCTCCCCCCACACCTCCACTCCAAGTATATGTGTATAGTTAGATGCACACTTTACCAAAGTACAAGGTTTGGCTTAAACCGACTTCCTCTCTGGTCACATGTTGGAAGATCTGCCCTGTTTTCTTCCACCGTAATGCTGACCGCTGGCGTATAAGTGAAAAATTCTTGAGTGCGTCCTAAAACACCAATCAAATAAATAAGTTTATTTATTTCCTTGGTGTTTAGGCCGTACTCCAGAATTTCCCTTTTACAACGGTGGAAATAAATAAGGAAATAAATAAATACATTGTACATAGATACATGATTAAATTTACAGTCTGTACAAGCAAAGACTTTTTTATTCACAAAAATGTGATCCTTCTTGTATCATACAGTAATTATTAACAAAAATTACATGATTGAAACTGAAAGTAAATGTACATGCATCTATTTATTAATTTATTTATTTGATTGGTGTTTTACACAGTACTTAAGAATATTTCGCACGTATGACCGGAGAGGAAGCCAGCAAGAGCTGGACTTGAACTCAGAGTGACCGCATTGGTGGGAGGCTTCTGGGTCATTACACTACACTAGCGAGCTAACCAACTGTGCCACGGATCCCCCTGCATGCGTCTACAGTGTGTGTTTGTTTGTAGATGTCGTTCTTGCGTTGTCGGGCTGATGACAAACCTGCCGTATTACTGAGCCTCCTGTCTGATGTCATTCTGCGCTCCCAGCAGACAGTCATCTTTGCCGCCACAAAGCATCATGTGGAATACATTCACCTGGTGAGTAAACTTAAATAACAAAATTATTATGCAACATAGCCAATGATCTTGGCATTTGTTTTGAACAGTTATCTCCCTTTGTGTGCTCTCTAAAAGATCTGTGTGTAAAGTAACAGTTGGATGATGGCTCACTCAGCTAGTGACTGCAGATCCAGCGAGTTAGAGCTTCAGCAGAACAGTTATTTCGTTTCCCTTTTTTGTGGAATAATAAAACATATAAAGCATGATGTGGGATGGGACATCAGGAATGGCTAACTTCAGATAAGTGATATCCAAGAAGAGTTGACAGCACTATCTTTGCCTGCATTCCCAGGTTCATTTTTTGTCATGTCAGTAA
Organism: Acanthopleura granulata; assembly: GCA_016165875.1. Taxonomy (NCBI): domain Eukaryota; kingdom Metazoa; phylum Mollusca; class Polyplacophora; order Chitonida; family Chitonidae; genus Acanthopleura; species Acanthopleura granulata. Next base: position 5,274,567 of record JABBOT010000020.1, on the reverse strand, counting down.
AATATAAATTAGATCCCCGGAAGAAGAAGTTCATTTATTTATTTGCTTGGTGTTTTACGCCATCCTCAAGAATATTTCACTTATATGACGGGAACTAGCATTACAGTGGGAGGACACTGGGCAGAGGCAAGGGGAAACCCATGTCCATCCTCAGGTTGCTTAAGGGTTTAACACCGCCATAACGCTGTTTGTTGTGTAACCCAATACCAGTGAAACTGGAATCGCTCAGCATTCGATCGATTTGATGAGGTACAAAACAAGGCTCATTGTTATCAAGCTACACAATAAATACCAAGACAAAGGTACCCCGAAAACTGAAGAAAATGTGGAAACAATGGCATATTTTATGCTGCCGATCTCTTTTACTTCCTCCGCTGAGGTCATGAATTTTAGACTAATCAGTGGCAAGCTAAGGCCACTGCAGTTGAACTAGACATTTCATTGATGTCGTGTGCATGACGTCGTGTTCTCTTGTAGTGTGAAGCAAAAGTTTACTATTCATGTATCCTGACGTCAGACCTCTGAGTTCAGATTGGAAGGTAATGAAACACACTGTTTCTTTTTCCAACATCATGGCATTTGGGGATGAAGCAGGAAAAATGTAATCACAGAAGTAATATGTATCAATTATGTGAAATATCACCAGGATCAGTGAGGAAAATTCTGACAAGTCATTTCTTTATAAATTCTGTAAACGATGAAAGAAAATGTAGCAAGTATACAAGTTCAAATGACCAGCATGCCTGAAAATGATTCGTGTAGATAAACATACCAGCCAGTGACAAATTTGATGTTGTTTGAAAGATCATCTCTACTTAATATGTATATTTACACACCGCCTGCTGTTAACAGTGGGATGAAATGGCACACCTTCCCACATACGGCTGGGGAGAAAGCCAACAGGAGCTAGACTTGAACTCACAATGATCTCTGAGCGATCACATTGGTGAGAGGCACCAGGGTCTTTACTTACAGCGATCGCACGGGAATAACATCGGATAGAAGGACCTGGATGTTTACACTATGCTAGTGCGGTAACCACCTTGGCCACATTGCATTTCAGCATCATGTCTGTGTTCAGCGTTTTCTAAGTGGAAGCCATTGTTATGTCACTTTACTTGAGAGTGCTTTTGGTTTCAGATCTTCAAATTGCCTGTTCAACAGTTTTTTGATGTTGGAGTATTAACATGCATACCTGTGTGTTACTGAGACCTTAAAATATTTTAGGGACCATTATTCCGAAGGCAGTTAGCAGGCCAGTGCAGCGTTATGAGACTGTGCCTCTCACCAATGCAGTCTCTGCGTGTTCAAGTCCAGCTCATGCTGGTTTCCTCTCCAGCTGTACATGGGAAGGTTAGCCAGCAACCAGAGGATAGTCGTTAGATTTCCCCTGGGATCTGCCAGCTTTCCTCCCACAACAATGCTGGTCACCATTGTATAAGTGAAACATTCTTGAGTACAGCATAAAATACCAATCAAAAAAAATAATTAAATAAAATATTTTAAGGTCTGCCAGCAACCTGTACATGGTGGTGGGTTTCAACTAAGCTCTACCCAGTTTTTTCCCACCATAATGCTGGCAGCCACGGTAAAAGTGAAGTATTCTTGAGTATGGCTTAAAACACCAATCAAAGAAGTAAATAAATAAATAAATAAAGAAAATATTTTCACTCTCACTTTTCAGATGTCAAATGAGAAAGAAAATTGTGGCTGCACAGCAGATTGTTTTGGTGCAGCAGCACCTTTTTGGAGAAATTTTATGGGATTTACTGTATTCACACTACAATGTATTTGTTTTGCATACTGATATTTTTTTTAAATCTCATCGAACATGTTAACTTTTCAGACACAAACTAACGTAATCATGTAAATTCTCTTGTCGACCACAGTTACTGACCGCAGCTGGAGTGACAAGCAGTTACATTTACAGCTCCCTTGACCAGACGGCCAGGAAGATTGCGGTCGCAAAGTTTCAGCACAAGAAATGTTCAGTGTTAATTGTGACAGATCTGGCTGCCCGAGGGATAGACATTCCCATGCTTGACAATGTGATCAACTTCAACTTCCCAGCGAAACCCAAACTGTTTGTTCACAGAGTTGGTAAGTAAACATTTGTCCCCTGCCAGTCTGCTATGAAAGGGGTGAGGGAACAAGGAAATGCTCTGTGTGTGTCATTGTTTCTTATTCCGTCTATCTGTGTATCATACATGTATCATACATACTCAAGAATATTTCACTGACCAGTATTATTATGAGAGGAAATAGCAGATTGCTGACAGTACTTCCCACATACGGCCGGAGAGGAAGCCAGCATTAGCTGGACATGAACTCACAGCGGGTGCACTGATGAGATGCTGTTTTCGAACGTGTTTAAATCCCTTTTTGAAGTGTAATTTATGCAGGTAATTATTGTAAAAACTTGAACCAGAAAATGACTTCTTTTTGTACCCAGAGGTGTACTTAACAAAGCGGCTTTAAATTATGAGAATTATTAATCTACTTCCTGTGGTTCTCCCGATGTCAAAATGTTGCTTTCACTAGAGCATGAAAGTGTTGAAGAATTAAGATATCTTTATCACTCTGTCACCTATCAAGTTAACACATGTAATTTATAATAATAATTCACAGATACTTGAGGTCAGTCCTGGGATGGTTGGAATTGATTCTCACAGCCGCTTGATTTAGTTTGGATTTCCCCTTTGCACTTTTCTCCTTTAGAAGTTGGCTCTATGTAAATATACTTGTAACACATAGAGTCCATTGAGAATGGCGATTTGTGAAATAATAACACGCTGGACTTTCAGCTTTGAGTTTTTGGAGTTATTTTTTAAACATTAAACACGCGTAAATGTTTTATATTCAAAGCATTGTGAACTGATGATCATTGCTTTAATCGATAGATTTTAATTTACTTCACCTGTTTCTTGTATGTCCCAAAAGTAAAAGGTCCTAAATATGAGGAACTGAGAAGAAAAAAAGTGTTTAAAGACTTGAAACTAAGTTAATGCTGTTTTAACTTACCTGTATACGAGAACTAAAAAGATTCAGAGAATAAAACCAAGGTGTTATTCAACGCGATGGTTTATTTCTGTCTTCCTCAGGTAGAGTTGCCCGCGCAGGCCGCAGTGGAGTGGCGTATTCTCTCGTGTGCCCAGATGAGGTGCCATTCCTCATTGATTTACACCTGTTCCTGGGCAGGCCACTGAAAATTGTAAAAACAGACCAGAAATTAGAAGGTAAAATCCTTTAATAAAATCACATACAGGTATTGTTTTGCTGGATGTTTAGTACACCTGTTGTAACGTCATCCGAGGTATTGTGAGAGTGACCAGTCAGGTCAAGATGCTAAAGTTGTCATGATAAGTCTACATATGAACTCTCCACTTCTTCTGACGTTGTGGGGGCAGCACCACATGGACGTTGTTGTACCGTGTATGTTTTACCTTCTCTTTAGATGCCAGAAGTAGTTGTTGTGGCAGCACTCCATCTGTTTCTTAGGTAGTATGTATTATCTTCCCTTCTAGATACTGACGGTTTCTATGCTAAAGTTGTCATGGCAACATAGTGCTTCATCTGGTATTCATTATTTTCCTTTCTGGATACAGATGGTTTCTAGGCTGAAGTTGCCCTGGCAACACATCTCTTTCCATGGTGCCTCAAATTGTGTATTTACTTTTATTTCCCCTTCCTAGACATGGATGGTTGCTATGGTCAGGTGCCCCAGTCTGTGATAGATGAGCAGTCTCAGCACATCCTGCGCTGGACACAATCCTCTACCGACCTGGTGGGTAGCTTCAAAGATTTAAGAGGAATTCACAGTTCATTCACCATCTTAGAGCAAAAATAGTTGTAGAATGAAGGTTTTTGTGTTTCTTCATTTTGATAATCTCCCAAACGAATGGAGGAGCTTTGATGTAGAACTGTCTTGTCGATAAAGGTTAAGAAAGTCTATCTTTCGCTGACATAGGCACGTAGTTCTTTTAGGAATTTTATGAGTTTAGCTACAAATCCTCAGCTCATCAATTTTCTCTATCATTATCTATCGTAAATGAATTTTTGTGAATATTTTTGTATTCAAGCTAAAAGTAATAGTTTTGATTGTTTCTGTGAAGTCTCCCTCAAGAACCCCCATTTTAGGAGTCACAATCAACATGGTTGTTGAGCAACTCTCTGCATCTTTACAAGTATAGCAATGCTCATTAATGTGTAGTTTAACTGTCATAGTTTGGGTAGAATTTCGAACTACTGAGAAAATTAGTTAATGCAAATTATGTGGCGTCGATGTGGCATTTTTTGAAAATGCACAAGTCGGCTATTTTAGAAACAGCATAAAAAGTTCAGTTAAAATTGCCTAAACTGAAAACTCTCTGATCTAGTATCTTTTAAACCAGAACTGAGTTAATCAGATTTCTGCTTTCTTAGCAAACAACCAAATAATATAGGTTATAACACAAAGCTATTAAATATGCACTCTTTTTTTTTCTTCCTGTAATACTAACACCATCATTGCATATTTAATTTGAAAAATTCCTGAGTATGACATTGAACAATAGTGAAATCCATTTCAAATAGAAAACGTGTACTACATGAATATTGAAAAACATGATGACATTTTGTAAATGGCATGAATGTCCCGGGTGTTTTTTGCAGCAAAATATGAAGAGAGTTTGCTCAAATGCTTACAAGCAGTACATAAGGTCAAGGTCAACGCCCTCTGCAGAGTCCATCAAGAGGTGCAAGGAGATGGACCGCGACCAAATAGCGATGGGAATTCATCCAGTATATGGTAACATAAACATACTTACTTGTATCTGATTATTGTAAGACAAGCTTCACACTGGTCCATGGAGCCTCTGATAAAAAAATACTTGAGTTTTCTTTTTTTAAGTTTTTCAGGAAGGTATTGAGCTTGAAGGTCCTTGAAAAGGGGACTCAGTCTGTTTTCGTGTAAGTCCTTGGAAAGGGGACATTGTCTGTTTTCGTGTAAGTCCTTGGAAAGGGGACTCAGTCTGTTTTTGTGTAAGTCCTTGAAAAGGGGACTCAGTCTGTTTTCGTGTAAGTCCTTGGAAAGGGGACATTGTCTGTTTTCGTGTAAGTCCTTGAAAAGGGGACTCAGTCTGTTTTTGTGTAAGTCCTTGAAAAGGGGACTCAGTCTGTTTTCGTGTAAGTCCTTGGAAAGGGGACTCAGTCTGTTTTTGTCTAAGTCCTTGAAAAGGGGACTCAGTCTGTTTACGTGTAAGTCCTTGGAAAGGGGACTCAGTCTGTTTTTGTCTAAGTCCTTGAAAAGGGGACTCAGTCTGTTTTCGTGTAAGTCCTTGGAAAGGGGACATTGTCTGTTTTCGTGTAAGTCCTTGAAAAGGGGACTCAGTCTGTTTTTGTGTAAGTCCTTGAAAATGTGTGACTTGCAAAAAGTGCATTGAGTTTGAAATGGACAGATAAATAAATCAGCATAATAGTTTACATAACACTCCTGATCAACATTTTATACTTTAATAAATTAAAGTATCCCTAAAACTGCTCTACAGCGTAGGATATTAGGTCATTGAGAAATATTTTTTTTCACGGTTGGGAACCCTGGGAATGTGCGTATTGATGTTTGCTGAACACCTGGATGATTGAGGGTTTAACACCGCCGTAGCGGTGTTTGTTGTGTAACTCGATACCGCTGAACCTCGTTTCGTACCTCATCAAATGCCTTGAATGCTGCGCATTCTCGGGATTTGACTCCAATTCTCAGGACTTGACTCGGTACGAAACAAGGTTCAGCAGATAGGGTTACACAACAAATACCAAAACTAGGATGTTAAAGCCTATTCTACCCCAAAAACTGAAGAAAATGTGGAAAAAACGGCATATTTTATGCTGCCGGTGTCTTTTACTTCCTCCACAGAGGTCATGAATTTTCGACCAATCAACAGCAAGCTTAGGCTGTTCAAGTTGACCTAGATATTTTAATGACGTCGTGTTCTCTTTTAACTTGATATGAGAATGTAAATGTTTACTATACATGTATTGTGACATTTATACTTCTGAGATCAGAATGGAACATCATGAAACAAAGTGTTGTTTTTTTTTCGTTTGAAGCAGTAAATATGTAATCACAGAAGAAATATCTATAAATTATGTGAAAGAAGACTTTCATTATTGAAGACAATTCTGATATTTCACCTCTGTCTGAACTATATAAAATTATATGAGCGATAAAGCAAATCTACCAATTATACAAGTTCAGTTCCTTCTACTTGTAGAAAGAAACAGCATGGCAGAATATTTTTCAGTGAAGTAAACGCAGCAGCTGGTATGCTGCGTGACACACTCCATGTTGTTTGAAAGGTCTTCTCCAGTTAATACGTATATTCGCACACGGCCCGTATTTGACAGTGGGGAAGAATCATGGCGTTACTGTCTTAGCAGTCAGTTTTAAACATTGTACTAACCACATCTGACAGGACCATGAATATTGATGTTGATGCTGAAGATTGATTGAATCCAGTTTTGGCCAGTTCGGCTGTGGGGCTGTACATTCAAGTCATAAGGCTGGGTTTATCACGGGAGAGGCGGGTTTCCTTCCCACATAAATCTGACTTGTATCAGATTTCGTTGTCAAAAAACCTTGTTAAATTTATAGACGTTCATCGCAGTCTTGTTTAGAGCATATCTCTGTATTACTGTGTAGCATTTCCAAAAACGATTTCCAAATATCCTTTTCTACTTGAGGAAAAGATGAAAAAAAGTATTGATGTATATATTTACAGACTGAAATAACTATCCTTAGCATTTCGTGTGAAGAGATGGAAAAAAGTGTTGATGTTTATATTTACAGACAGGAATAACTATCCTTAACATTTCATGTGAAGTTTGCATGCGCTGGTTGTTTTTCCTTTCATTAAACTTTGGTAGAAAAAATATTATGCTACATGTATAACTATTTTAACAATAAAGGTGACATTTCTGTTGATGTAGTCTTGTTGATTAGTAAGTTGGCTTGGAACTTTTCATGGACATGTTCATTAATTCTGTAATACATGTATTATTTTATGTACAATTTCAGGCAATGTTGACCAAGAAACAGAAGAAGAGAGACTTAAGTTGCTAAATGCCATGAAAACCTACAAGCCAGCAACGGTATGAAAACCTCAAATATGTTAGCTGTTACACTGAAATTCCCTCCAACAGAAGATCTTAGGGGCTTCCGGGGCCAAGAAGGTTAGCGTGCTAGTGCAGTGCAATGACCTAGGTGCCTCTCACCAATGTGCTCACATTGAGTTCATGAACAGCTCATGATGGTTTCCTCTCCGTTTGTGCATGGAAAGGTCCGCCAGCAACCTGCTGATGGCCGTGGGTTCCCTCTTGCTCTGTCTGGTTCCCTCTCACCATGATGCTGGCCACTGTTGTATAAGTGAAATATTCTTGAGTACAACATAAAACACCAATCAAATAAATAAATACAAATCTTCCTGTTTATGCTAGGCCTGCCAGCTTATGGTATGTGTAATGATTGTATAAGATATTTATTATTTATATGTATATAAGTAAGTGGGTAGGAAAAAGGATGATATATGTGGGTTTTCATCTCCAAAGTCAAATTAGAAAAAGCACATTTAAGTGATCTGAAAATTGCTCTTTAAAATGCAGAATGGTTGAGGAATTAGGGTAAGGACATTTGATAAAGTTATTCATTTAACGCATTTATGTTTATATGACTATGTGGAACACTTTTTTCTTTTTATGTTTTTATTTATTTGTTATCTTCCAGACAATATTTGAGATAAACTCAACAGCTAAAAACAAAGCCATGGAAGTCATGAAGCAGAAGAGGGGCTTCCATGGTCGCACCATAGTGTCCAATACAAAACGGGTGCTGGAAAAACAGGAATCTGACCAGAAAACAGAGAGCGGAAAGTCTTTGTCCACGTCCCTGGTTCAGAGTACTCCGGATGATGTTCAGGTGAGATTTTGACATATGACTTCAAGGAGCGGGCCATGGACGAGTGGTTAAAGAAGTTTTGAGTCGCAAGGAAATTTTTTGCATTTCTCCTCCCCCCACACTTTTTCCACCAACATGGGAAAGCTCATCAGTGACATACCAGTGGTCAGTGGTTTAGGCCGAGCACTCTGGTTTCCTTGACCCTGAATACTGAGTCATCAAGGCAGTGAAAATTCTTGAGAATAGCTTCAGGAACAGTCAAATAAATAAATTAGATTGCTTCACATTGCAAAGTTTGCTACGATATGGCTGAAGCGCTGCCAAAGTGGCATTCAATTTAGAATGCTTTTATCATTGCTGTGTTATTTTTTCTTTAACAGAATGCCTTTTCCACTGTCATTGTATCGAAAAAATATCATGACAGTGACTCAGGTGAAAAGCGTGGCAAGAAGCAAAGGCAAATACTGATCAAAGACGAGGAGAATTACCTGAATTACAGACCCTCGGATTTCCAGAGTGAAAAAGGGTGAAGTTTTCTACTTGTAAAGTTCTTGACGTTTGTGTGGAAATTTTACCTGTTAATGTGTATAAATATGTGTGACTCTGTATATATATCATGTATATAGTAGACAGCTCTTTTCTTTTAGGCCAACTTGGTTACAGTTTTACAGTTTACTGGCAGAAGGAATCTTTTGTCTATGTCAGAGGAGGGTATAAAAATAAAACTGAAAAATCATCTAAATTTGTTGGAAATATGGAGGAAATGTGTCTCCGAGGAAGTTTTCCTGTAGAAGATTTATTCACATGATTGAAATGCCATTAAACCACAACAAAATTATGAAAACATGACCATAGAAGAAAACAAAGGCTCAACTGAAAAACACAAAAGTAAATGGGTGGCACTCCACCATCATTTATCATCATTATGTTTATCAGATTCAAAATGAAGCTTTTTAAGGCTTGAGTATTGAATAATGATTCAATATTTATTCAATGTTTATTTATTTTGATGTATATAAATACAAACATTCGACATTCTGCATACATGTATATGTGTGATGTTTGAACTGCTGATTGCTTTTCCACAGGTTGAGCTTGGGCAGCAGTTTTGAGCAGCAAGTCACAGGGGCAGTCCTAGACCTCACGGGAGATGAAGCCCAAACCATGAGTAATGCAGCAAACCAGCTCAAATGGCAAGTGGTGCAATCGATTTTCAGAAGCCCTGGCTGGCAAATTTGAATAAAGCCTTAACTGTTCATAACTTAGGGAACTAGTTCCTTTAACACCATGGAGCTCACATCTGTGACCAAGGGGTTAACATGCTGGTACAGCTGAGTGACCCATGAGCCTATCACCAATGTGGACAGTGGGAGTTCAAGCCCAGCTAATGCCGGCGCCCTCTCTGGCCAAATGTACAAAGGTCAACCGGCAATCTTCAGATGGTTTCTCTCAGGCTCAGCCCAGTCTCCAAATTGTTGGTTGCTGCCAATATTCGCTGCATGAAATATTCTTGAATATGACATAAAATAAAGGAGGCTACAGCTTTAAGTCAGGAGGTTTGTCAGATACCTGATGAAGCTTGGTCAGTGGTATACATGTCCTAAGAGGTCTTCAGTTTCCTCCATCCGTAACATGAGTAACCCTAATCTTGTTGGAGAATTGTTGTGCAGGTCATTAAGCTTCAATCATAACAAATTAAAAACATATTTAAAAAAATTGAAAATTGCCACGTATTTCAAACATAAGTTTTATTCATGTTTCAATAATGATATCCTTGATTCTGATTTGTCATTGTTTTGGGATTGTATTTTTTTTGGTACAGTACAGTCTAACTGTTTATGTTATAGTAAGTACTAATATGTAACATATTACCCTTTCTGTTGAAGCTTATTTTCCAGTTAGGATATTATCCAATACAAGCACTTTCAAAAATCTGATTAACTCTCATAATCTGGGAAAAGAGTAACTCGGTCATGGACCATTAGGTGAAATGCTGTATTATTTGTGTCCTTGGGGCCTCTGTGGCTCAGTTGGTTAATTCGATAGCACAGCGTAATGACCCAGAAGCCTCCCACCTATGGGGTTGCTGTGAGTTCCAGTCGTACGTGGGAAGGTCTGCCAGCAACCTGCCAATGGTCGTGGGTATCCGCGGGGATTTGCCTGGTTTCCTCCCACCATAATGCTGGCTGCCGTCGTAAAAGTGAAATATTCTTCAGTACGGCGTAAAACACCAATCAAATAAATAAATAAATAAATATTTGTATCTACTATCTGAAAGTCAAGTTACAGTTTTCTTTTTGCCTTTTTTTTTTCAAACAGGGACAGAAAGAAGAAGAAATATGTAAGGATAGGGGCAGGACAGGACCCAAAGAATCGCAAGATTCAGACGGAAAGTGGAGCTTGGATTCCAGCCTCTTACAGATCCAATGTATATCCTTTGACTGGTCTTATGATTCTTGTCTTTCTGTTGCCTAAGTATTTAATCACACAAACTCTTTGTTCAACCCCTAGCATAGACTGGAAATTTGTCAATTTCCTCAGTGTCCACTCCCCCCATTTTTTTGGTGGCTGTAAGCAGTCAGCCGAAGCTTGCATGACGTAGGTAGCTGTTTAACCTGGCTGCAGCAATTTCCCTCACTGAGAAAGTCTTAAAATTTTATATTGTATTCCAGGTCTTACTGTTTCAAGAGCTTCATTTTAGAAAAAAAAAACAACAACTGAAAACAAGAAAGAAAACACACAGTGCAAGGTGAATATCACTACAGACTTGTATTAAGTTACAATCACATTTCAGTGAGTCATGGTCAGATGCCCGTCAGTCGCCTTTGGAGTTGGCAGATTCTGCTTTCTGTGGCTAATAATGCTGAAGCGTTTCAAAGTAACACTTTGTAATTGTTATTTTCAGTTTTCCCATTGCTTTTGCTACAGGTTAGTCTGAACAGGTATACCATTTGTAGAGTAGGGTTTCAGTGAAGCGGATATACCATGAGTCATTAAGCAAAAATTAGCGCCCAGCCCTCGTGCACTGTAAGGGTTTGGCAGCCAGCTAAACTGCGAATGTCACTTATTACGTAAAAATTAGAGAAAGCAGTTAATCTGTACTGGGTTTTGCCGTTCTGGAGAATGAAATGACGTCGTACCGCATTTCTGACCGGCAAGTCGTTTCATTGATCGTCTTTTACATCGCCATGTCAGATTCACAGTGTTTAATGCAAAATACTGTCATTTTCCTCATTCTTGAGATAAAAATATCTCAAACTTTGTTGTATTTTGGGTGAGTAAGATCCACCCTTATAAATCTGGCTGATGGTCATATCTGTGGAGCAAATTACAGTTTAACATTACACATATTCCCTTAACACTGTTTACGTACAAAGACTGGTTAAACAAGAACAAGATAGCGGATGGCGGCGGCGGAGATGATAGCGACAAGGACGATAACTCTGGGTCTAACAGGTTTTCAGTCTCGGGGACGACTGACAGGAAGAAGCGATGTGAGTGATGGTTTTATATATGGTTTGTGACCACTGACTATTCATGGCTAAAGTGGCCTACACATGGTTAAACTGACCAAAATGTGTACCATACAGATCACTGTAGTGTCAATGACGTGGCAGTCTTTTTTTCTGAATTCACGCTCGAATTTTTAGTGGTAGCTGAGTATAGCATTCGCTCAGTGGCATCCTCACGAGAACTCCTCTGGATGAGATAATTCTTCCTGGCAGTTACCAGCCATTGGCACAATTTTATTCGCCACAAAAATGGGGCAGCAGTTTTGAAAGTTGTAGCTGCCAATAAAAAATTCATTTTCCTGCTTTCACAGTACACATAGAATTGCACGTGAAACAAAAGTAAACGGTATACATCAGTGGAGCAAAACCAATGAGATTTACACGAAGTAGTCCCAACATATCTGATCGCTACGTGGTTTGAAATGACGTGACACTTGTACGTGACCTTTCCGGTTGACCTCTAGGCCGTGTTTTACAAAGCAGTCGTAAATTTCACCTGGCGTAACTTTCATGACAACATACAGTGAAGAGATACGTCACCTTGGTTAAAGCGCTTGGCGTAGTGTTGCGACAGCTTTGTTGAAACGGGCTCCTAAAAGGAGTCCGGCAGAACAAAATGGCTGTATGTAGGCTGTCTTAGAGCTAATATCTCCACGTAGGATTAGTTCTATCTTAGAATGGCATTCACCAAGGCCATTCGTCTTCCACCATTATGGTCTGCACATGTGTACCTCACACGTCGGAAAGTTCATCAGAAAACAGCCGAAGGTCGATGGCCTTAGTCTTGAGTAAGGCTTTAACCAACATTCAAATAAATAAACAGATCTTTCTCTTGTCTTCAGAAATGGTGTAATCCTGTTCTTCCTTGTGTTATTGTTTTAAATTTTTGTTTACTCTGAAATTTTGCCACTTTTTTCAGGGCATACAGCCGGTCCAGACAATTGGAAATTCGGGCCGCCTGGACAGAAAAGGTTCAGATCAGGTGGTAAGGAAAAAGAAATTCGCCGACCAGAAGAGATTTTGAAAGAACGCCGGAAGAAAGCCAAGCAGCACGCGTTCCAAATGAAGCGCCAAGCTGCCAGACAGAAGAGGAGAAGCATTCATGCCAGTCGTGCGAAGAAAGGAACGCGGTGAAATTGTCTTCAAGTTGTAGATTGTTGTGTAAATTGGTTGAAAATAAAACGTACCAACAACAGTTCTTTTCGGGATGTATGTTGTTCGCTCTTCCATCTGGTTGAACATAAAACATGTTTACAGACCTGCAGTTGGCTTCCTCTCCGGCCGTAGGCACCCGTGAATGTCGGCTAGCAACTTGCGAATGGTCGTGGGTTTCTCCCGGGCGCTGTCCGGTTTCCTTCCACCATAATGCTGGCCGCCGTTGTGTGAGTGAAATATTCTTGAGTACGGCATAAAACACCCATCAAATAAATTAATATATAAATACAAAACCAAATTATGCCACAGATGAATCGCTTATGAGGTGTTTGTAAACAGAAGGGAATTAACTCTGCCAAGGATAATAAATATAGACGAATATGCTTCGGTACAAGGACCGCTCGGAGTGTATGCTATAATGTTAGTGTAAAATCCAATCAGGTGTGACGCCCTATATACTAAAATGCTACACGATTCTGAAAATGGTCTTATTCATCCGCCTAGAACATTCGTTGCTTCTATTCTTCATCACTGAAAACTGTTGTTTCAGTGTGCATGAATCCGTCCAAATTTTTAAATTGTATACATTGTTTAGTTCTTTTGCGGTTAGTGTTATTTGTCGTTTTTGGAAACTGGTCTTGCGATATTTGACCCGGAACACCCATTTTGGTGGACGGCTTGTATACAAATGTCGGTTTCCACTTCTAGGTTCAAAGCGAACAAACTTAGCCACATATATATATATATATTGATTTTAATATGTTTGGGTATATCCAAGTAGGAACTTATATACTGTTAGTTTCCCTTTGGTTGCCTTTGGACACTGATCACATACATATCCCTCCCCCTTCTATACACAACCTTTACGTGGAACGTCAAATAATGTACATATAGTTCACTGGGCATTTCTCTTTTCCTATAGTAACTTGTAGTTAAAGGCGGCGAACCAAATTTATTAACGTAAATATTGTAAATATACATACATTCGTATGTATACGGCTGATTTCGGCATAACCGGATGGCGTCCCACAAACAAGATTGCTGGCATTATTTGATTTGTGTTTTAGCGCCGCATTCCAGAATATGTGACGGCGGCTGGAATTACATGCACTGTGGGACAAACCCCACGACAATCCACAGGTTGCTAGCTGGCCTTCCCACGTACGGCCAGAGAAGGGCCCATCATGAGCTGGGCTTTTAACTCACATCGACCGCATTGGTGAGATCGTGGGTCGTCATATCCAGTTCTAGAATGTTCCGTACGTGCTGTAAAGAGTTGTTCCACGCGGATCAGGCTAAGCAAACCCAAGCACGACAAACTCATTTACAGGCGAGAAAACATTTAGACGTCTGAGAGAATGTCATGATACAAAGATCCAATCAAATTTCATTCATGGTCGATATGTATCTGTGGTATTCGGAACATTACCAGGCAATTACAAGGCCACTGACCAATGAGGTCGCGTGTTCGAATCCAGCTCTTGCAGGTTTGGCTGGGATCTTAAAGCCAGAAGGTTTGTAAGGTACATGAAACTTGCACATGCGACGAACAGGGATTTATTCCGAGCACTTTCCACCGATAAAAACTGACCACAAGTCGATAGAATGAAAAAATCGTGAATTCTTTAAATGCCTATCAAATGATAAACAAGTGGCTGAAGATACATTTTCTAAGTTGTCTGAGAATATTTGTAGCATGCTGAAACTTTCACTCAAGAGCATAGAGAAAACATATACATGTATGTAAGATTGGGTTTTACGTCGCACTTGACCATTTATCAGTCATATAATGACGAACAAGGTGTCTTTAGAATGTATATATTTCTGTGTCTTTTTGTTGCACTGCGAGCCCATGTAGCCAAAGTGCTGCAGCCACTAGAAAATCATGCCGAAGACACCAGATATGACACCCGCCCAGTCGCATTATACAGACACCGGAGCGAGTAATTCTATTTGCTTGCTCTAACCTTTCAATGTTGATCGCCAGGCGAGGCAACAATAAGCGAGATAGCATGGAAATATACGTTAAACAGACTTTGAGGAAGCGTCACCTTAATTTTATTTTCTGAATTTTCGAATGAATTTATTACTTCACAACTTTAAATCTCGTCCAATCACAGAGCCACGTCTTCTGCCATGTTAACGATGGTAAACTATAGTGAAATGAATCACCCCCCCCTCCGAGACGTCCATTCATGAAAAGTAGCCAACAGCACTCTTTCCTCCGGCTGGCTGTTTGGATCACGGAATCTTCTTGGGCAAGATTCGGTAGCGAGCAACTCAAATGAATACTCCAGATAATGTTGTCATTGTGGTACATAACGTTCAAGGATAACAGTCACCCAGTGGCTTAGAGAACTGGACGAACAGATTCCCTTTTCCGTCAACTTTTCCTACATCACCTGTAAAAAGAAAGGTTTCATAGATTACGGTTAACTGGCCTACGTGCTGGGAACAGATTTTACTCTTTGTGTTGCGCCAACCTTATGGATGGCAACGTTTTTGGCTACAAATATATGGCTGGCGACATTATGGGCGCCATGTGTGCGGATGAAAACTGGCTATAAAAGTACGAGTGACAACATTATGTGCCGGAGCGATTGCACTACAGGTAACAACATTGTTAACACCCACATCAAACGGAAGATGCTCACGAATCTGTATGACTTATTTACTTGATTCTGTTTAACGTCATGTTCAAGAGTTTTAACCTACACGAAGGCAGTCGGTTTATGGCTGGAGGAAGCCGGAGTGCCCTGAGTAAACCACGGACGTTTGGCAAGTTGCTGATGAACTTCACCACGTGATGTGCATGACGCACGGCCACCCATACCCTAGAGACAAGAAATCCTGAACAGGCTTAGCCAGCGGAAAGTCACGCGAGCGACACTGACCTGTTCTTGTCACGCAAGCCCCCAGGCAGTGAGAGCGGGGAAATTTAGGCATTCCCTGTCCGAGGCTGGGATTGAACACATACCCCGTGTGTTCGAGCGACCGACAGACAAGCGCCTTTATCTTGCATAATTCAGATATATGTATAAGATCTTGCACAATTTTATAGTGGAAACCCTATAGTTATAGGATAAAAATACAGTACATGGTGCATCAACTAATGAAGAATAGGGTGCTGTGAAGAAGAATGCAACGTTATCAGTTCTGGCCTTGATTATACAAGAAAAAGAGAGCAAATGTTTTGCATTTTTTTCCGTTACTGACACAGACGATCTTATAGTCAGCGCCCATTCTGAAATTTTAATTTACATGTTGGTAGAAAGGTTGGGCAGCCCTTTATTTATAAGTGAGTATAGTGTAGGTTTTCGTATCTGGGTGTTTAAAGCAATGGACCCAGAAAGGAAAACACAATACCTGTGTATAGCCATTCCTCTGTTTGTCGGATTTTCCCGGGTGTACTTCTGTCATTACCCATCGTGCACTGCGGCCCGGTCACCCAAATCTCCCCGCTGGTGTCCGTGTACAGAGGCGTGCGTGTACCAATTTCAAGTATCTGGTCGTTGGGGGCAAATTGACAAACTTTTTATCATTTTCCTAGCCTTCTTCTTGTAAGGGATTACGCTGCCCTGGTATGGCACAGATTCTAGTGCTGGAAATCTACCGAGGACACTCTGGGTTTTGAACCAAATATTTCAGAGCCAGAGGTACAGGCTCTAGATCACCAATGCATGTGTAAATTTAACATTAATGTCGCTGGGAGGAAACTTACAGTAGTCTCAGCCAATTTTCAAAGTTTAATCAGTAATAACGATACCACTGTTAGTTAAACTACTTTCAAGGTCACATCTACCCATTTGTAAAATTTGGTAAACGATTGTTAGCTTAGGTTAATGCTATTTTCAGCACTGCTTACTGCAGGTCTATATTAAAGTGCGTTTTTGCATCAGTTGGCCCAGTTTTTCATTCTATCTCTTAATATGGCTCATTCACCTGACAAGGGTTACCCCGCTTAACTGCAAATTTGAGCTTGTGATTTTTTTTTCGTCAGAACTAGCTGATCAACTTTGAACGTACAAAAATTCTTCAATTGTTGGTGTAATGTACTCAAGCCATTTGGTTGCAAAAAAGGACAAAAAAGAAAACATAAGGATATGATGAGTTATAACACCACAGTATGAAGCAAAATTATGGAGTTTCCAATACCGTTGCATGCTCTGCAGTTTCGCGGAAATCTGGCGAGAACAGGTAAGATGGCGGCAATACACGTCACTGTAAAGGCATGACGGGCCTTCCCACCATCCCTCTCGATCAACTTTAACATGGCGATAGTGTTTAACATGACAATAAAATGTGATTTCGAAGCGAAACACGCCCCGTGATGGGGATCCGTACTTGGTAGGCTCTGTTACCCCTAAATCCCCAAATACCGTGTCTCTCGCGAGATTTCCGCGCATCTCAATCATAGCACTATTTTACGTACCTGTATATGAACACAAACCAAACTGCACATAGGGGGTCAGCGTAGTTGAGGGATTAGCGCACCAGTTCGGCGTAATGGCTAAGATGCCTGTCACCAATGCAGTCGCTGTGGCTTCACGCTGGCTTCCTCTCCGGCCGGACGTGGGAAGGTCCACCAGCAACCTGCGGATGGTTGTGGGTTTCCCCTGTGCAGAGTGCCCCGTTTTCTCCCACCATAATGCTGGCCTTCGTCCTGTCAGTTAAATATTCTTGAAAGCCGTGTAAAACATCAGTTAAATGAATAAATAAATAAGTCGTACAGTGTATACCTTACAGGCTGTGTTAGGCACCAGACTGCCACAGGATCCCGAGGGCGAGGGAGAGAGTGTGCACCCACAATGAGTTATCAGTGTTGACGTGGAACCGTAGGCTGTGAAGAGATATTGGAAAAAAATATTGGTATTTGTCTTTTACGACATACACGTAATCATGAATAATTCACCATAACAGGACAGGTTGCGCAAAACCACAACCTGTGAAAATACTTTACTTTATCTATTTAGACGTTTTTTTTATAAAAGTGTTTTACAGCAGGAGGCTGTGTGTGTGTAATGCAAATATGGACTTTTCTAAATTGTAGACTTCTAGATACGACGCATCGGGGTCTCTCCGATATCATTGAACACTGTTGAGAGCTTCTACTTCCAGGCAACTATCTTCCGTGAAAACTGTATTATTTTAATACACTGTATTGCCGATTTTATTAATGAATCTGGCCTTTGGAAATTCCACTCTGGATATCGTTTTGCTCGTTGCGGGCCTGAGCTGTAGACAAGTTTGCTTAGTACTGAAAGGCATTCAAATGTTTGAATTCTTTGATAGGCTTTATCTGCCATCTGTCATAGTCACGGTGTTCTGGAACTCTGATGTCACATCACCATTTCTTTCCTAATGCTCACAGGTAGGAAGAAATGCTTGAGAACTTCCTTTCAGAAATCTTTGACTTGTTGGTACAAGGATCTATTCAAACATTCTATGTCGTATTTAGAGTACGAAATACTCCTTGTAACGCCGGAGATCCCAAGAAAAACTATTATGGTCCACCGTATTTTTTTATTTCATTGGTGATTTACGCCGTACTCAAGAATATTTCACTTACAGACGGTGGCCAGCATTACAGTGGGAAGAAAGCGCCCGGGGAAAACCAACAACCATAAGCATGTTGCTGGCAGACTTTCTCACGGAAGGCCGAGGAGACCTGCATTCACAGCAGCCGCATTGGTGAGAGGCTCATACGTAATTACGGTGCGTTAGCGCGCTAATCCTGAATGCTTTAAGGCCTGTCTCTTTTAATCTAAAAAAGTAAAACTGCAAAAATTCAGTTTAACCGTGGTATCCGCGATATGTGTGCGTGTAGTTTGTGCTTGAGGTATCACAAATCTAACATCCAGCACAAATCCGTTCTGCTAAACTGTACCTTGAGAGACAGTGGCGGGTTCGACTTTCTCAGCAATGGCGGACTGTGCTTCCGGTGTCAGCGGTGACGGGCCGCACAGGAGGTGTTCCAAGTTTGACAGGTCACACAGGGATATCATTTCGTCATCAAACATGGTGATTGCCAGGTCAGGCGATAAATGGATTCGTCTGGGCTGAAAATTCGTGGATGATATGCGATAAAGTTCAATTACGAAAGATCAATACTAGTTATTCAAAGATAGACAATGTGCAACAAAACTCGGCGTATTCGGTTAGTTGTCATTATTTGGTTTGTAGTTTTGTTGATATCAAAATCAAATCGTCATGAGACATCCGAGTCCGACGGCCTCTCGACAATTGGAGGGGTGGGGGAGGAAGGGGTCGCAAAAATTGGTGTCAATTAGCCTTGTGATTTCGAGACACAAATACGTGAAACGAAGTCCACAGTCAAGGTTACCTGCGATGAATCTTCTGATCTAGTTCGCGACAAACTGGATTGAATTGTCACAAGAGGTGGTTTGATATAGAACATTTTTGCGCTGTTAAGCAGTGGTTCAATTGTTAAGGTGGCTCAAACATGGATTGCTACGTCTATCAGAGCGCATATTCAATAGAAACTTTTACAAGCATACTGCATGATTCGTACTCAAACGCACACGCATATTTATTGTATTATTTAAAAACACCAGGCCTGACAGTTACCTGCGGAAGATCGTGGGCTTCCTCGGTGCTCTGCTCAGTTTCTTCCAACCTAGAGTTTGGCGCCATACTCGAGAATATTTCACTTATATGACGCCGCCAGCATTATGGTGGGAGGAAACCCTTGACCATCCCACGGCTGATGGCAGACTTTCCCACGTGTGACGGACGTGGCAGCCAGCATGAGCTGAACTTAAACTTAGAGCGACCGCATTGATGAAAACCAGAGATATGCACCTCACCTTGTACTTGATGAGAGCTGTAATGCAATGTTCTATTGTAGCCGACTTCACCAGAATGACTTTCGTGCCGGCCAAAAGACCACACATCAGAGTTCCTATCAAACCGAAGTGGTCTGTGAGGGGTAAAAAACAGCCCAGAGTCGATCCTCTCTTCAAGCCAAATGTGGTTCTGGAATCAAAGCACAAAATCTCAGACAAACAGAAGTAATCTACTGACTGTGACCATTTCTCAACCATTACATTGTCGTCTCTGCTCTGCTGTTGTCTTTTATTTATGATAAGTAACAGACGTTTCAAACATATAAATGTGTCGATGTTCGGAGAAGAAAAGCTACGACATGGGTGTGACCAGTAATTAGAAATGTGGGCTATGGAAAACTTGGGATGGCTTACTTGTTTCAGTCGACAAAAAATTATCTGCCAAAAAAGTCCATGTAGCCAGTTTACAGGAATATGAGTTGGTGTTACAAGAGTCCATCCCAGTCTACTTTCCAGCAACAAAACACTACCTGGCCTTATCTGGCAATGGTTTGCTGGAAAGTTACTTCCCAAAATAGGTACGAGAACCTGGATTTGCAGGGTTTAGACAGAACAAGTAGAACATCTGATCAACGCAATGAGCAAATATAATGTGAAACTAAATATCTAACAACACAGCTGTGATAATATATTGAGCTCGGACAAAATGATAATATAGTGTTATACTGATAGAACAACCTACTTCATATTTGAAAACAATAAACATAATAAACTTAGTAGTAATTTGACAACACTCTGTAATAACTGCCGAAAGGCCATAGAGACAATACACTGTAATAACTCTCAGAATTTGAATTGCATTCGAAAATACGGTGTAATAACTCTCGGAACCTGAAGGTTTGCAGAGGTACATTCGACAAAACGCTGTAATGACTCTCAGAACCTCAAGTACATTCGACAATATGCAGTAAGAAATCTCTGAACCTGAAGAACATTCGACAATACATTGTAACAACTCTCAGAACATGAGGTACACTCGATGATACACTGTAATGACTCAAAGACAACGAAGTGTATTCGGCAGTGCGCTGTAATAACTCTCTGCACCTGAAGAACGTTCGACAACACGATGCAATAGCTCACAAAGCCTGAAGTAAATATGTAAGCACGGGGTAATAGCTTACAGGGCCTGAATCCGTTTGACCACACGTGGTGAAAAATGCACACAACTAGAAGTTAATGTTGTTTTTACTCACTGTACCGGAAAACGTTTTAAAACTTCAGAGCCTGTGGTGTATTGCACATCAAACTGTAATTTAACCGATTGTATCATATAGAGGGAAGCAATGGCAGGAACGGCCTTGTGATTGTCGGCGAATTTTCATGTAATGGGTGCAATCCGCCCTTTTATCAATTTACCCTAAGCATAGCAACTTGCACAAATTACACCACCTGAAGAATATGGTAACTCACAGAACTTGAAGTGCATTAGACAACACGCTGTAATGGCTCAGCTGGACAGGTTTAGGAACGCTGAATTGTTCCGTGGAGAAGAGTATGAGTGCGCAAGACTTCTTAGGCTGCAGTTTGATTCCCGTCGGGAAGCAACTTCCATTATCACCCTGCAGTTCCGCCATTGGATGGAAGCCGTCTTCTTTGCCGATTGTATAAATTTCCTGGAAGTGAAATATAAGGGGAAAAAATGAAAGTGAAAGAAAAAATAGGCAAACAACTGAAAGTGTATAAACCAACAATAAACTTTTAAACACGGAAGCATATATTTCAAAGAAAAATAATATTTTATAACAGGTAACCAGTTTAAAACAGAGTTTGACTGATAGACTGATTACGGTGTTTAGTGCCGTGCTGGAAAATCTGTCGCTTACGTAACGGACAGCTCAACATCCAGGAGCTCAGTAAAACTTACCCAGACACCGACTTCGGCACCACTGCCGCCTCCCACCCCCTCACAATACCTCGCCTTACTTCGTACAGGCGAGTTCGAAAAAGTAAATATATGTTTAAGGACAGTTTCTAATGCTCTTTTTTCTGGGAATCACAACATTTTTAAAGCAGTCTTTCTCTAAAATAAATATTATGTATTCAAGAAATTTTAGTGAAAAAACACTAATATAATCCATTCACTCCTTCCACGCATATACGCCTGCTTACTGTCAGGATGCCCGCTGTAGCAGTTGCTCTCAAACAAGCGTCGGCCAGAGTCGCTTCCGTCACTATCACCATGGGGTTAATCTCTCGTATACGCCGGGACAGTGTCACTGGAGAGGTTAGCGTGCAAGAGTTGCAATTATTTATTTATCTGATTGGTGTTTTGCGCCGTACTCAAGAATGTTTATTTATTCATTTATTTGAGTGGCGTTTTACGTCGCACTCAAGAATATTTCAGTATACGACAGTATTATACTGGGAGGAAACCGGGTAGGGCCCGGGGGAAACCCACGACCATCCGCAGGTTTCTGACGGACCGTCTCACGCATGACGGGAACATGCAAGAATATAAGAGACTGAGTAACAATGGACAGCACAGTTGGTGCCAAACTTCAGTTGGTAATAAAGCAAAAGCAAAAGCAAGATTAAAGGTACAAATTCCCTCGTCAGTTGTTTGTCATTAAATCTATGTAATCATCTGCCTGATGTTTCAAGCCGTAGCCTACTCAAGAATATGTTATTTATACGGCGGGGGGCCAGCATTATGGTGGGAGGAAACCGGGCAGAGCCCGAGCGAAACTTACGACCATCCACATGTTGGTGCCAGACCTTACCACAAACGACCGGAGAGGAAGTCAGCTTGAACAGGACTTGGTGAGGGACCGCACTGATGAGAGGCTCCTGAATATTTATGCTTACTCACTTAGTGTGTGGATGGGTGACAGCCATTTGACACACAGTAACAGACTTTATTTAAATTTAAATTTGATGAATGTGATCCATCTCACAAAGGAATGCGTAGGAACCGTTATGATGGCCAAAGATCTTAAGATCGGCGTTACACACACCAATCGAACATAATAAAGAAATACACAACAGGATCTCGCCAAAGTAATCTTAAGAATGTTATTCACCGAGATATTGAAAACAATATAGTGAGTTAATGATCAGACGTTAAATTCTAGCGCCAATTATAACGCCATTCCTAAAACACTTGTAGGGCATAAATAGGGGCTATGTCCATAATCGCCAGATCCGGTTCCAAACTAACCCTAAATGACAAATCTCTGCCGGGCAAATGGGAGGGTTCGATTGTGGCGTCATTCTGTAACATGAAGCCCTACCTCTTCGTCACATCGACCTCACGTGATATGGAAAGGGTGGAAATCTAATTTCGTGGCAGAACCATACTTGCTGGCCCTACATTTCAAGCGCTGCGTAATAAATGCAGGAACAAACACAAATGTCGTTGAAGACTTAGGAAAGATTCGAAGCGCTTGAAACGTCACGTATGAGTAAAAAAAGAATCATAAAGTCTCCCGTTGGCTCAAACCGTTTGTGAGAAACCTGGGAAAAGGCGCTGCTTTATTGCAGACAAGAACTTCCTTGTCCCGTTCCACACAGTTTTCAGACCCATCGTAATCATCCTTGGAATATGGCCTTATGCAGTCTACACAAAACATGCCTGACAAAAATTGATTAGCGCAAATCGAATCGAGGTAACTACCTTTCACAAGCTTCAATTTCGTTAATGCATGCGGTAATACAATTTATAACACGGGTCGCTTTATAATTTTTTTAGCTTAAGAATCATTTTAACGCTATAAATATTACAGGTACGAAGGGTAATAATTAAGCTGTTCTTGATAAATAGAGAAATCTTATTTTCATTAACGAATATGGGTGTTTTTAGAAGCTTTTCAAACAATACCTAAACAAGTATTTATTCATAAAAGTGAATGACAGTATCCACGATGAGAAACCATTATGAATTGTGCTGACCTACGGGTATATTGGGCTCTATAAGAGCGCAAGTTCCGCCACTGCAGAGGGCTGCGCACATAACAGGAACGACGTCGATGGAGTTGGCGGACACGACACACAGCGTGTTCCCTTGACGGAATCCCCTCTTCCAGAGAGCGGAAGCGATACGTCGGACCATCTCGGCAATATCCCGGTAACGGTAGCTTTCGTCGCTTTGGGAATCTATCTGGAAAGAGGCAGTTTTATTGAACAGTATATTATGTTATTGTTTAATCTTCCACTTTCAACGCCATCGTTGTACATGTAGCTGCATTTTTGTTTTCCTCTTTAAATCGTGGAAAGACGAGGAGACATGAAAATCAGAAATCCAGTATGTTCCTTTTTCATTTTTTTGTTTGTTGCGACATCCCCAAAATAATGCGGCTTAATTCTTACAAGTTCGAGAAACATGGTCAAAACATGACAACAATGTTTTAGTGACTAAACTTTAGAGGGAAACACTAAATACATAAAATGGCATATATTGCAGGGAATATTCTTCATTTATACACCTTTCGCCTCTGAGAGTCTCAATTTCACACGTGTAATTATTCTTCTAGACAGGCTAGACAAAATAACTAATCTCTTGATTTTCTGCCTTTATTTTCATTGTGTATGACATTCACGTAGACTGCATGCTTGATTGTTGGTTACAGAAAGAAAAATAAGTGGTAAGGTCCATAAATTAAATTTTTTTCTTTCAACTGGCTTTCTTTCTTTGCGATCAAACTACGTCAGACCTTCGACATAGTAGTACCATTGACGTCACCATTATAGTGTTACCTGACTCCTGAAATGTCAGGTCTTATCAGTGGTTTTTCCAGCCAATTTTTTTTAGAAAGTTAATGTGAACAAATGAGAAAATTCAATACTTTTTCATCACTAATGCATCAAAAACTCAGTATATTTCATGAAAACTCAATACAAGATTTCCCTAAATCTCAAATGTTTCGTTATTTCCCCGTTGTGGTTCCCATAACGAGAAAGTTGCTAGAAAACCCCATGCTAATAGACACTTAATCTGACCACCGCTCTGTTACTGGCTAATGTCTTTCCACGGGCATGCGATCTAGTTAACGATTGCTCTTCCCTGAACTCTACCGAGAATGGGAATTACATCAATACGCTGAAATGTTTCCACTTACTCTACGCGATTACTTTAGGCAAGCGTGAGCGCAGCGCGAAGGGAACAGATCCGATCTTTAGAGCATCGCACGAGGATTTCTTGCTGGGGTAAACTGCCGGCTGACAGAGCCAATCATGCAGATAATGTATGTATATACTTTGGTTTTATGGCGTTCTCAACAATTTCCCAGTTATATGACAACGAGGAGTCCCTAGAATGTATATATACACTGTGTCTTCTTGTTGTAGAGCGAAAGTTGAGGACGCTGGGACATCATGCGGCAGACACCAGATATGACACCCCACCCAGTCACATTATACGGACACGGAGCCGACCAGTCGTGTTTGCTTCCTCTGTCATCTCAGCGTTGAGCGCCTAGCGAGGCAGTAACAAGTGCCATTTTGCAAGTCTTTGGTACAATCATTCAGGTAAAGGTAGCCCCCAACTCACGGGCCATGGAAACTCTGTAACAAATGTGCCAGGTAATCACATAAACTATACCACAAGCGTATTCGCTTGTCCCGGGAAATAAAAGCTCTACTCAGATAAGGCTCGTACTCACCACCGCCACTTGGTCGCCATGGAGATCAAACTGCCGGAGAAGGTACGAGCCTAGGTTCACTTCCGGTATATCAATGTGCGTGTAAGACATAAAATGAGACACGTTGTGGTTCTCGTCGGACATCCCCACGGATGTGGCCTTACGGCAGGCACCCCCGGGGCTGGTGACCAGGATTTCGGGGACAAACTGTTGGGCACTGTCGAAACCTTCGTTACATCTTTCTTCACCTTTAGCCGTTTTGTCTTTGACCACCTTTTTCTTGAAGAGAATTTTGGATCGCTTTTTCTTATGCGTGCGCGTGACAGTTGTCTTTTCCACCTCCATCTGTTAAAAACAGACTCTTAAATTTTTTAGTGAACACAATTAATGGAATAAAAATAAGTTGGTCAACTTTCTTTTCTCATGGTTTCACTGATCAGTCTTTTATTTTACTATCCTCGCATATAAGTCAACAATCTACATCTATGATTCTCTTATAAAAGAAGCATTTATTTATTTGACTATTGCTTAACGGCATACGCTAAAAATTCAATCAACATACTTTTAATACTTTTAGGGTATTGTTTGAAAATTGAACCATAGAAAAATGTGATATTAAATTATCTGGTATTATTTTTGCTCTATTATTTGCGTTATACAAGTATACTATACGTTGACCAGAAATTGTCCCCGGATTTCCAGTTTCAACTGCTTATTTATTTACCTTGTCATCAACGCCCTTGTCAATGAATGATCACAAAAGCCACATTTGTGGAGAACGTTCTCACCGAGTTATGCCTGCTGCTATACGAATATATCCTGTACCAGTGTGGTCGCTGTCAGTTCAAGTCCAACTCATGCTGCCTTCCTCTCCGGCGGATGGTCGTGGATTTCCCCTGAGCTCTGTCCGATTTCCTCCCACCATAATGCTGGCCACCGTCGTATAGGCAAAATATTCTTGAATACGGCGTAAAACACCAATCAAATAAATATATATCCTGCTCCCGGACAACTTATGTAAGCAATTGCATCAAGTATAGTTTTCACTGCTCGAAACAAACGTCATCGAAAAAGGAGAATTGAGCAATAGACTACACATATTAAATTCGCATAGATCTGAAATCTGAGTCATTACTCCTACTAAGCTCCTATAAATATATAGATTTGCACTCTTCCATTCCTTAACACAGAAGCTTCGCCTCTTCTTAAGAACAGGGCTACAAAATAGGTTTCCTTGAATCCTACAGGAATTCTGAATTCATTTCACTTAGTTATTCATGAAAAATTAAGCCAATAACGCCATAAACAATTCGAATGTACCTAGCGCATCCACAGCAAGCCAAACTCCCCTAATCCTCATTTCCATTCGAGTCGGCTGCACTCAGCATCGAGAAAAGATAAATGCCTGGATAGCTAGAATTGAAGCCAAGACAGTGGTCATCATTAAAATGGAGTTTGACAACTTGTAGTGGTCTTCCGCCGAATTTATAAATAATGAACAGAAGAAACTATGAGCAACGACTGTTAAAAGGAAGAAGGCCTTAAGTGTGAGAGGAGCAGCTGAATCTAGCCTAGCAAAGAAGAAAAGAGATTTAAAAATGGCGGCTCGCGAAGTTCGGATGCTGACCAAGAAGTGTGTCGGTTACATTTATGTTAACTACAATGCTGTGATCGGTATATTTCGCATTAGTGATAAAACCTGACCATTTCCATTCCTATCGACAACCTCATGCAGGACAGGCAAACAAAATGAAGGAATTCAGTTAAGCATATGTATTATTATCTATATTTGCTCATACCTATACTGTCTAGACGGATGGATTGATTGATTGATTGATGTTTAATGTCGTGCAAAAGACTGAGATCTGGTTTATGGGCGGAGGAAACCGGAGTGCTTGGAGGAAAACACCCGCCTTTGGCAACTGAATTAACTGAACAGTCAAATCTACCATCCTCTCAATGTCAATACCAGCGAATGCCTTGGCGTATTGTAAACAGTTTAAAACAGCGCATATAAGTCACCATGCAGGGAAAGGAAACAATCCTGGATTTCCAGGAATATTTAAGTAATTTATTTATTTCATTAATGTTTTACGCCAATAATCTGAGAATTTCGCCTTACTGCTTAATAAATCTGATTACAACACTGCATTTTGAGTAATTCCAGATGATGTCTAATATATTGCCATTATAATCACGGCATTTTTGATTCTGCTTAAGTCATGGCGCTAGTGGGTGTGTCAGTATTTATTTATTGATTTGATTGGTGTTTTATGCCGCACTCAAGAATATGTCACTGATACGACGGCGGCCAACATTATGGGGAGAGGAAACTGGACACAGTCCGGAGGATACGTACGACCATCGGTAGGTTGCTGGCAGACCTTCTCACGGTCGGAGAGGAAGCCAGCGTGAGCTGGGCTTGAACTCGCAGCGACTACATTGGTAAGAGGCACCAGGGTTATTACATCGAGCTGGCATGATGACCGGAGATCCCCGGGGGAGTGTAAGTTGCTAATATTTTGGCATTTGCATGAATAGTTAGAATAAAACCGACACCTGTAAATACAAGGTTGATTCTTGTGTTAGTGGCTAGCGAACGTTCAGATGTTCATTGTAAAATGCAGATTCTTCAACGAATTGACGTCACTCTACCACGACCTCTGACAGTCTAAAAACTCCCTAATACCCTAACTGACGTAAACTTACAATTGGACAACTCCAACCTAGTAAATAAACAAATTACAGATGTACTCGAACCTGTATGGACTCGCTGGAAGTGACGGGAGAGAGGTACTCAAAGGACCGGTACGTGGCCTCGGCCGACCCTAGACGCCCCCGGGGCATCCGGAGCGACGATGACAACACTGTGACATCCCCCTTGTGGGTGATACAGTTGCCCATCCTAGGCCTTGGGTGCTGTTGTTATTATGTCTCTTGATCTTTCCACTGCCGATCTGGAAGGAAGTCAAGAGTGTGCATCTGCGCATGCGCACACCTGTTTTTTCCTAGGCACCACAAGCTACTATGCAGTCTATTGCACTATGGGGGACAATTTTCATTTTAACCCCAACAAGTCGATTGAAATTTTTTTGGAAAAAAACAAAACAAAACAAAGTCCCTGCTGTTATGTATAAACTGTGGTGCATGTCAACTATATCTTTTCTTTTACGAGTGAAACTGCCCTCAAACAGTAAAATTGCAGAAAAGAATAAATTAGTACGCTGCTTGACACAGATGAGATGATATAGGTGAGTTATGCTCCTCTTACTTTACAGCAGTTCACGGTGTGGAGTTTAAAACAAAGACACGTGCCATTTAACTGACTGGGTTTGGTTGTCTCTGCGTTTTCTTTGCAAATTCGGACTCTTTTCAGAGTGCTAGAAGTTTGTTTACCTTCCAAAGATGGGTCCATTCGTCCTACTGTAAGAGCATACTGCTGGGTATTGCTTAGGCCACGCATACTATTATTCGTGGTACCAGCTAAAGAGGTCTTCAATAAACTAAACCCACGATCCACAAGAGAGCACTGATTTCTTGTGTGAAGCAGAAAACAGACGAAAAACACGACGTTTCTGAAGACACTAAGGGCCCCCTTATAATATATATTGTGATTCTAGTCATTTTTACGTACAACGCTCGTGAAATTTGCCGTACACACGTGTTGTTATGTGCCATTCAAGCTGTAAAATTACGTACAACAGGAAAGGGCACAGCTTGGCAGTGGATCACGTGTCTGTTTTGAGTTTCGTGTCTCTTTACATGAAGGATAATGACAGAAATAACAACAACGCCAACTTCTGCACTTGTTCATCTTCGCTTTCGTCTTTCCAGTCGATTCCAGCTGGATTTGCAGTCTAGACTGCTGCCATTTCTTGTCATTCACCTGATCTCTTCTGGGATGTAACCTACATTGTGAAAAGCAAATATTGTAATGAACTGACGTCTTATTTTCTACCACTACACCAAAACAGATTTCTAAGCTGTAAAACTCCCCAATGCGGGGCAAACAGATTTGTACATACCAATAATAAATACAGCTGCTAAAGCAGGGATTCGGGGTTCAAGCCTGTACGGTGTCACTTGCGGTTACCTTAATGGTGTCCATGACCAACTTAACTAGAAAGCCTACATTCTTCGTACTCATTAGTCCCTTGCAAGTACAGCAAGTATAGCACGTATATGTAGATGTGCCAAACGGAGTAAATCCAGCTTTGGATAATATTTGAAGGCGTGTATGTCCCCTCTTTTTCAACACAGCTCAACGATTTTCCGCACACATAGAGTATACATATAGCCCTTTGTACTCATCTATTTTCAGCTTTACAGCTGTAGCAGTTTGTGTCACGTGACTTCCAAATATGGGGGAAATTGCACTTGTAGGGACTTTTGTCGCAATTTGCCACAAAACTATGAAGCACAGAAAGGAGAAAAACACCAGATTCAAGATCAGGACATCAAACTACGTCAGGCTGAATACTCAAAATATTTCAATTCAGAAAATATTGATCACGTGACAAATGCAATACTCAGTGGATTTCCACAGTTTTCAGAGTAAATGACTGATTTTTGCAAGCTTCATGTGCCCCAACGTGCTGTATCAGCATTCAAAATTTCAGCATAATCGCATACAACGTTCTCAAGAGAATGACACATAAAAGGCTATCTGTCAACGACAATTTGGCGACAAAAGTACATTAACTGAATGGTGTATATGCGTTGATGGAAAGCCCATATTCTTCGTAACCCATGAATGCATTATATGTAGACTATATAACATGTATTTTCAGCTTTACAACTAAACAGTTTTCTGTCACCTGACTTGCAAATATTGCGGAAATTCCGGTTTTTCGCAGTTTGATCGCAATTTACTACGAAAGTATACACGTCAGGAAAAGAAATAAGCCCCGATTCGTGACCAGGGTGATCAGGACGTCAAACCACGTCGGGTAGCATGTTTTGCACATTTCCACTTTAATCCTAAACACGAATGCGCGGTAGATGCACGTGTCAGGCTTGGCGCCGATGGCACCTGGCTAAGCGTGTAAATTTCAACTTGCTCGACGTTAGACGTACGGCTAACCCGCTCCAAAGTCCCATGTGATTTGCCTGGGTTAAATTCAGGTTAGAGAGCAGGTGAGGACAGAATGTATGTAGCTGGCAGGAGAAATATAAAGATATGAAATGTTGGTCTAAATAGCTAGAAGAAATAAGTGGAGTTGTCTGTTGTTTTCTTGAAGACGGTTGAGCAATCCAAAGCCATGGCGTACGGTTCCCTACTTTCTTCTCTGCGCGGCATCCTGAAGCCCCTCCCTTCTGACGCCCGTCCCTTCTGAAGCCCGTCAGCTGTTAAGTTACAAATGCTCTATATAGATAGTCAACAGAGGGAAAGGGGCGCTTTGTTTGCTGTTGGGCCGGAATTTCACGCGTGCCAGCCACACAGTAAACAGATTTCACCGACGATTCTCAGCACACATACAGTAGATTTGCGATCTGCCTAATGTCAATTTCCCAACGTCAATCATCTTCGACGCTCGGCTGGCCGAGACACATCTGCGTCACACCACACAGCCGGGAGACGGTTAGCGTTTAAATCCTTATGTAATTAGGTGAAGTCGGAGAAAATTTCCACAGCATCTACCCTACTCACCACTCTATTATATATATATATATATATATATATATATATATATATATATATATATATATATATATATATATATATATACACATCACTAAGTGTCCAAGGCAGTCGCATTTTTCCCTTCAAATTTCCATACACCTTTTCTTTACTTTTATATCTTTCATATGAGAGCATAAGTTATTGCTCGAAAATCAACACATAAGCATATACATGGCTTTGAAACTTTCAATTCCACCTTACACCGTTTATCACTGAGGCAGTTGGCCGGTCATTCGCATTCCCGCCAATATATCGGCCAGCTTGATGATCCACCACCTGTCATGCACAGACTGACTGCTCTGCTGATACCTGGGCCGTTGTCAGAAAGCGAATACCTGGACTAGGGCATCTGTCAATCACCGTGGCCTGGTTAGCGTATAGTAAAGAAGACAAGGTTTGCGCGAAAAGAAAGCCAACTTTTAGAAATCCATCCACAACATACACTGGTGAGCCACCAGCAACTGCAGTGCAAACCAGATAATTAAGAGAACATATACATCGTAAACATTCTTCGTAGCCATCCATACATTGTATTACACTATATAGCATGTATATGTAAATGTGCCATATGTGGTAAATCTGACTTCGAACATTATTTAAAAGCGTGCGTGTCCTGTGTTTTCTGACACAGACTACCGATTTTCACCATACATGCAGCAGTCCGTTACACACAATGATTTTCAACTTTACCGCTGTGCCACTTTTCTGTCACGTGACCTGCAAAAACGGGGGGAATTGCGTTTTTTCGCCTTTTAATCGCAATTTCCGACAAAAATATACACCGCAGAACAAAAAAGAGGCCCGATTCGTGATCAGGACACAAACTACGTCAGCTAGCATACACACAACATTGCAAGTCCAAAAATAAAAAAATAAAAAAAATCACGTGATATCACTTCGGCTGTGTCAGCTAAAACCTAATTTGCATAAACATTGCATTCTTTCTTCCAAATAGTCTCCATGGAACTCTTGATACGCGTAATAAATTTCAAGTCAATCAGACTTTGGGTTTTGAAGACAATGACTGTTAAATGTTTGGTTTAAACATACTTTATTTAGACACGAAACAAAGTTAAGCTTTACCCTTATATTTTTGCTCCGTTTTCATACAGAAATAATATTATAAGATGGTAGTTGTTGAGAGTAGTAAAATGGTTATATGCAGGATTATGTACAGAGAAAGAGTAATAGATACATCTGAACAAAAATATGGGTTCTAACGGAGCGGCAAGAAGGATATCATTTCAAAACAATAATGGCACAGGTACAAATATTGGTACTAATTGGATATACAAGTATAGCACAAATTTTTATGTTTCACAGCTGTGTTATTAATAATAATAAAGTAACAGTAATTCAATATTCATCCGTGCACATGCATATATCCAATCCATATGTATTACTAGTATATTCGTATTCGTACGTTCACACATATACACATACATATAGATATACATATATATACACATATATACACACAGATACATACACATATATACGCGCGCACTTACGTAAACGTACAGTTATCAGTCATATAAACCGTTTTGTGTCATTGATGAATTTACACACATGTTCTGTATTGAAAATATTTTTAAAAATATTTAAGTTCTCATCACCATACAGAGGTAGGACAGAAGTGACCTCTGTTTTATGACCCAGCGTTCTTATATTATTATACATTGTACGACGATGTTCTTTATACAACTGACAATGAATTAGGTAATGTTCTGCAGACTCATCCAGATATCCGCATTTACGGTTAGGTGGGTCCGTCAAATGGTGATCAAAAAGATCGCCATTTAAATTACTAACAGCATTTCTAAGCCGGTTTAATAATATATTACATAATCTGTTTCCTACAAAGTACCAGCGGGGTATTTTTGTTATATTGAACATGTTATTTAACTTGGCTTTAAATTCTTCAGTCGACACCAGGGTCTTAATACTTTCTGGTAGGTTATTCCAGTCATTGATGGTGGAAGATAGAAACGTTTTCTTAAAATGTTCTGTTCTGCAAGGTACAGAGGTTAAGTGGTTTGGCAATCTTACAGAATACGGGTTACGATCTCCTGTTCTGGGAGGAATATGGTCTGATAAAGTGCAAATACCAGGGTTGTGGATAATGTGATGTAGATAAACCAAACGATGTATGCATCTTCGTTTATGGAGAGGAAGAAATCCAGATTCCTGGTACAGCAAATTAGTAGAGGTACTAACTCTTAGCCCAGTAATTATTCGGATGCATTCTTTTTGAATTTTTTCCAGCCTGTTTATATTACACTCGGTCAGATTGTCCCATACTACATCTGCATATTCTAAACATGGTCTAATAAAGCTCGTGTACATTATAGACAACGATTTCCTGTTCAATATATATTTCAATCCTCTAAAAAGAGATAACTTTTTATTCGCTGCTTGAACAAGGTTTATAATTGTTCCAAGTAGCTTAAGTATTCAAAGTAATGCCAAGATGCTTATGTCTTTGGCACGACTTGATAGTTCGAATTGGCAACACCTACTCAAATCCAGTGAATACTGAGAATAGCACTCCTCAGGGTAGTGTTATATCTCTCACTCTTTTCAACATTGCTATAAATGATCTGCCCTCTATCCTTCATCCAATGACCTCTTGTACCCTTCTTGCGGACGACAAAGCTCTTTGGTTCCAGTGCCAGGACCTGAACGCTGCAAAGTGGCACATCCAACAGGCTCTAGACGCAATAACACGATGGAGTAAGTTTTGGTGGTCCCGTTTTTCGTGTATGACGTCAGAGGCGGTTGTGTTCACAAAACGGAGGGTTTTGCCGCACATATCACTTAAGTTCGGTAACACCAACATAAAGCTGTCTTCATCCTTCCGATACTTGGGTGTCACTTTTGACACCAAGTTGACCTGGCGCAAACACATTGATAATGTTGTTTTCAAATGCAAAAAATTGCTTAACTTGATGAGGTCTGTATCTGGGAAAAGCTGGGAGTTGATTATAAATCCTTACTTTTAATATATTTATCGTTAATCCGATCCAGGCTCGATTATGGATGTGGAGCTTTTGATTTGGCCTGCGATACTTTAAAATCTAGACTTGACTCTATCCAGGGTACAGCGTTACGAATTTACATTGGAGCGATGAAAACAACTCCTTTAAATGTTGTTGAGGTCCACTGCCAGGAGAGGCCTCTCTCAATCAGACGCAAACTGCGCACAGCAAAATTTGGGATGAAGTTAGAAAGATCTATACATAATTCAACCAGTTCAGTGTTTTCACCATCTTGTTATGATTCTCTCTATAATACCAACAAAACGTCACAGCCTTTAAATGTTCGTGTCCAGGATATTTTGCAGAGTGCCATGTCCCACCTGGAAGGCCCAACTACCATCTGTATCCATGGACCTGCACTCTCAGGTCCAGAAATCAGACAACCCTCACCATATTTTTGTGATTTCTAACGATTACATAAGCAACAATTGGTCTGTATACATGCAAATTTATACCAATGCCTCTAAGTGCCCTGCTACTAATTAGGTTGGGGCTTCGGTTTGTGTACCAGAATTGAGATATGAAAATTTCTTAGATTGTCGGATAACCTGTCTGTATATTCAGCTGAACTCTATGTAATTCTTAATGCTCTGTTCTTTTTTTAGGGGGGGGGGATTTAAAACCATTAAGAGCTGTTATATTCACACATTCTCTTAGTGCTTTGCAGTCAATAACGTCATTTATGTGGACAAAATGCTACCCTGTCCTGTGCAAAGTAGTTTTTCTGTCTTCTACGTTGGTCTTGACATTTGCTTCGCTTGGGTTCCTGGGCATTCTGGGGTGACCGGTAATGAACGAGCAGATGTATTAGCCAAACGATCCCTAAGGCTGCGTGATGTCACCTCTAATATCAAACTGACCATATCCGAGGCCCTAAATGAAGTCAAGTTATTGTCATTTAAACTATGGCAAACTGAGTGGGACGCCTCAGAGAAGGGCAGTTTTTATCACTAATTTAACCCTGCTGTCATACTTCATAACACCCTCCCTTTTTCCTTTTCTAGCAGAAAAGCAGAAATCCTGTGCTTCCGACTTCGGTCAGAACACCTCCCAGTTAATAGCTACTTAAAAAGATTCAAGGCAAGAGATTCAGGTCTGTGTGATGTTTGTCAAGCTGAGGAGACCATCCATAATGTTTACTCGTGTGTCCGCATTACACTGCTCAGAGACAAATCTTCTTTTCTGATCTTGTAGACGTGGGAATTATTGGCCCAACTGTGGTGACTGTGCTCTGTGCGCCGAGGAATGCAGGTTTGGTTTTCAAAGCCGTGGGGATTTTTTTATGTAGGATCCACAGGTTTAAGGCTACAGTATTGTGGTAGTAGTTATCTGTGGATTGACTATGGTTGATTAGTGCAGCCTAAATCCCTGAAACACACCCTATTGCCTTGGCGCAAAAATCATTCCATGGAATGGAGTCTCCATGTAAACCAATATATGTATGTATGGAAATTAACTTATCATGGTGACGCCAGAAGATTCGGAGTACCGCGACATGGTACAAGGGGCATAACCCTGTGTGCTCTGTTGTTTTACGCGGCATAGACACATTAAAACCGTATTACGTTATTGTTAATCAAACATAAATTTACTTAACTATAAATAAAATGTTTTGTAACTTTAATTCGGAAGAAAATTGTCCAAAAGTTACCAATATAGAGACAATTTAGAAGAATCATCAAAAAGTACATTTGCCGACTCCAAAACACATTGCCTCATATGGCTGAATAGATCAGTGACCATGAGTAAGTTTGTATGTTTTCCATTTGACCTCACCTTTAACAGTATTTACGTTGCATCACGAGGAAGTACGTATTTTTTTCAAGCAAATAAATCTCTACGTGCACCCTGGAAGGCCATTCCGAATATGACGTCCCAAACCATTTGTTTTAACGGACACCCTTAAAGTCATTCCTCCAGGGTTGACTCAGGCAATGCCGTGGGCGATTGTAATTCGAATTCATTTTGAATTCATGCAGCAAGTTTCGACCAATGAATGGTAAGAGCGAAGGAACTGTTATGACCAGAGTCTACTTATTACGTGCGCTGCCGACTTGAGGTCACACGACCATGAACACGGCTTGGATATGGGAGAACAATATGTGAATGAAGATATGTGCGGAGTGATTGACGGATGTATTTCACATCTAAGGCTAAGCCTGCCGATGGTCGTAGGTTTTCCCGGACTCTGTCTCGTTTCCTCCCATCATAATGCTGCCGACCGTCGAATCAATGAAACATTCTTGAGTACGGTGCATTACACCAACAAAGTAAATAAATAAATATATAACGCCGTATCGAAGCATTTTTCAGAAAAATTACGAGGATCAGTGTTATGAGTGGAGAAAACCACAAGGTTCTGCATAGTAAGTGACAAACTTTCTCAAGATATTGAACGAGTAACGGAGAATGAATGCAGGGTTTACAGGTTAATGTCACGTGCACGGAGGCGAATGAAACAGAGGAAAAGTTATTTGTTAAATGTATTCAGTACAGTTCAAACCAAATCCAGTCATTACCTCGCCTGATCAGTCGACTGTATTTCATTAGAGTTGAAACCAAATTCAGTTACAACGTTTTAATTCAGAAAAACTCAAATCAATTAATGTCATAGCGTCGCCTGAGCAATCGACTGTATTCAGTACAATTCAAACCTGATCCAGTCATACTGGAATAACTTTTCCCGTTCACCCTATTTCACCGTCAGCCGACTCCAAAACACATTGCCTCATATGGCTGACTCGTTAGAGCGCATGTGCCCCTCTCCCAGCTCGTTTTCCATCACTGCCATGCACCACTAAGCAATCGTAACCTCACCACGGATATCCTCGCGCTGAGCTTTCATCAGCAGTCATTAATAAAAAATATTTCATATGTCCACTAGAATCATATGTCGCATACTTCTGGAAAAATAATGCATATGTATTAATATGTTAATTTGATTGGGGTTATTACTTATACGACGGCGGCCAGCATTATGGTGGGAGGAAACCGGACAGAGCCAAGAGGAAACCCACGACCAATCCGCAGGTTGCTCGGTGGACCGTCCTACGTACGGCTGGAGAGGAAAGGATGTGTATCAATTAGTTATACAAAGTCAATGCTTGAGAGGAAAGGATGTGTATTAATTAGTTATACAAAGTCTGACATCACTTCATGTCTCATCATTGTGACCCCAGTGACCTTTGACCTTTATTTATTTATTTATTTGATTGTTGTTTATAGTACCACTTTGGTGTCAAAACATCTGTGTCTTTACAGCAAGGTGCAATGATAAAGATTGAAATAGTCTGAATTGCTTTCCTAAATTGTAAAAATGTCGAAGAGTATTATGTGATTTACTTATCTGATTGGAGTTTTACGCTGTACTCAAGAATATTTCACTTATACGACGGAGGCAAGTATTATGGTGGGAGGAAACCGGACAGAGCCCGGGGGAAACCCACGACCATCGGCAGGTTACTGGCAGACATTCTCACGTACGACGGGAGAGGAAGCCAGCATGAGCTTGACTTGAACTCATGGAGACCGCATTGGTGGAAGGCTTTCCGGGTCATTGCGCTGCGCTAGAGCACTAACCGACTGGGGCACGGAGGCCCCCTTGAAGTGTATTAAAATGGATATTGCACGATTTGATTCGACAATACAGAAACAAATGTTTCTGTCCTTTCTATTTTGCCCTGTGTGACGTCACGCACGAACACATGACGTCACCCGTCGCTGACGTGTATCCACAAATGACGCTTCCCTTTCAAACGCTCTTGACGTCACACGAGCTTAAATACCTTACTCGACGCCACAGCTGCCTAATTAGACGTCATATAAGAAATATTTTCACGTCACATCAGGAAAAGTTAACGGATAAAGCCGAAGATTTTGTTTTCTAAGGAATCTTCATTTATATGGAATTTTTAACAATTATGTATTCTGGTCAGAGTGGCATTTTAACGTCATGCTCATGGACGTGCACAGAGGAAAAGGAATGCATGTCGATCTTCAACCAATGGTGAATTGCGCAAACAGCCACACGAGCGTCTTGGGCGGCCTTACATTGTAAACTCCAAGAACAGGCAATTAGACCCAGCGGGGAATATCTACAAATTCCCTACCCAAGGCCGGTGTTGAACCAGCACCACGTGTGTCCTTTCTACTGAAGATCACAACTCTTTTTTTTTTCACCTTTCGCTCAAACTAGCTGTTGCATTCATAAAGCTTGGGACAATGCAGCTGAGTTGATTGTAATGTTGTTGACGAAATGCGGAGTGATCTGTTTCACTACCTATCGTATTCTTTTTTTGTTTTACAAGCCAAATAAATTTTGCGCACTCTTTCAGTTACAACAATACAGAAAAAAAAACATCACAAGACATTTTAATTAGTAATATTAGGCTAACTTCCCTGAATTAATTCTGCCTCTGTACCTAAATGATTAACACCTCGACCAATGAGACGACACTTGGGAGAGGTGTTCCTTGGCCTGC
Source organism: Acanthopleura granulata (assembly GCA_016165875.1). Classification (NCBI taxonomy): domain Eukaryota; kingdom Metazoa; phylum Mollusca; class Polyplacophora; order Chitonida; family Chitonidae; genus Acanthopleura; species Acanthopleura granulata. The sequence goes on along the minus strand of JABBOT010000020.1, from coordinate 5,236,326 downwards.
GGGCAAAGATGGTGGCGTCTGCTACGAACAGATGTAGGTTATCTGCTGACAGTACGTCTGGTGCAATTAGCTGTCAAGATGACAGACTGACAAGCTGCTGACAAGGCAGTTCGTACCTCTTACAGGGTAACACAACGAAGACATTAGCAAAACTGTGCACGGGCAGGAAATTTATATTTACCCGTAAAAGAAAATGCCAGTGCCACATTGCACAGGGCTCTGCGAGAAGCCGAACGAATCTCCCTCTGCATTGTTATCATACTGGTAGGCGCATCAGTTAATTTAGTCTGAATTTTAATCACATCCGTTTTGCTAAACCTAGCGATGTTGCTGCGTTGATATATATGTATATATATATTTTTTTTAACTGGTTGTTTTCGGTATTATGAGGTCACGGTATAAATTACGAAATGTCTATGCCCATTGAAACTAAAAAAATCTGCTGTCATATTACTCTGAGAACATACGACCTCGTCTAATCTTTTCTTATTTCACTCCTTGTAATTGGTTAGGTGGTTAGATTGTATCCATAAGAGAACACCGCACGAGGAATGAATGGTGGCTGTTGAACGCCACGTCAGCAATATTGCTGCAATACCGTCGAGAGAATATATCTGAACATAATGATATCAGATTACCCCTCCAGCCCCCCACCCCACTGGGGGCTTCTGATGATGCAAATGCTCCTTTCATCGAATCATTCTTATCGCTTATTCTTATATTCATGAAATATATGAAATTAAATAAAGGAGGGGACGTCATCGTTTCTCCACACGGACATGGCATCGTTCGACACAACAGAAAACAGTTAAATGAGGCGTCAAACGAGTTAATCAACACTCGGCAAGACTTAACGAGGTTCTTCTGTCTTTTCATAACGCCAACATAGTAATAAAACTCCACTGGTATTAGATGCCGCATGATAATCATTATTTATATCGGAACTTTTGTATGTATCCCGGTGTCTGTGCAATGCTCCCAGCCTTGGTATGTTAAAAAAAAAACAATAAAAAATTTTTGAGGTTTAACACCACGAATAGCAATTTTATCTTGGATAAAAATCTGGATATTTCTCAGTCTAATGGCCCGAAAGTCATTGTAGAATTTTTCCATGGTTCAAATGACAAATAAATGAAAATAAAACACAAAAGCACTTTACCTGTTTACTAAAGACCATGGATGACGGGTCAGTTTGCCGTATAGTGATGTCTGTAGCACTTCGTCGGCCTCCAGTCAGGAGAGTTCCAGGCTCGCATCCCACTCCCACCAAGTAAAATTCAGTTTGTCGATTGTTGAGCTGCAGCTTTCAAACAGGATTTTTGCCAGGTACCTTCACGATGGCATTATACCCTTGGCCCATTGGGGTTCTTCTATCCGTCATATAGGCCTAACGGTAAAAATCCTTAACACAGCGTGAAACACTATTAAGTACTACTGTATTAGTACTGCCGATCGTAATTTGACCACTGACATTTGCATGTACATAATGCTCGCAATATTTCAAAGTACAATGTAACAACAACTAGCAAATGATCTGTCCAAATCAGTTATCGGTAAATCCTAAGAGCAACTGTATGATATAGTCCTGCATTGCCGGAGAAAGGCAGAAAGGAAGAATTATTTCACGAGTTACAACTGTAGGAAGTATTGCTCATAGTAGCCCATTACCTACGTAACTCAAGTTGGTGCATTTCTGACTGTCCACAACCCAGGGGTTGTTGAAATGCGAATTTAATAAGATAAAACGTTATAATTATTTATAAGTATACATCCAAATGCTGATGTATAAATCATGCATATGTTCATGCGAAAAGTTGATTTAAGGCTATATATTACATAATAGGATATTGTCATGCGAGTGTATTAAAGAGATTGTTTTACACCAAATTTCTTTTCTCAAAAAATTGTTTGACGACAATTTTTCAAAAACAAAAGTGTTAATTTTATTATTGGTGTGATCTTTGAACGATCACCTCTTATGGATGAAGTTTTCTAAAAGCAAACATAGACAAATAAGGGATGAAACGGTAAACATGACAACTTTTGTACAAAAAGGGTAAGAAATGGCATTAACAAGAAAAATAACAAAATTCTCAATTGTCACATAATGTGCATTAAACTGAATTTTACAATGATAGCAGTATTTCAAGGATGTTCAAAAGAAACAGCTGAGCATATGTATTGCATGGCTGACCATGCGTAACGAGTGACGATGTGCATTGACAGATAAATAGGGAATAATAAAAGTAATCATAGACAAAAAAAAAATAAAAAAAATAGCCGACTGAAACATATAAGAAGTGGATGTTAGCTCTGTGTTCATATTAACGCCTGGGAATTGAAGTCGGTTCATCTGTAACCACACGGGCACTCTGTGTGTGTGTAACGGTTGGTGTCATCTTCCAAAACATTGCCTTGGTACTTGAAGAAAATTTACAATTCGAAATAACCAGTAGGCACGTGAATTTGCAAAGTCTTAGTTAGAGCAATTGTAACACTTTGCTACCTTTCCTCGCACGACATTACTGCCTTTAGTTTTCGGAATTGGATCAAGGATCTAAATCCATACCCAACCGGCAACCATGTTAGTTTTCTTGAGTGCCTGGCTCTCCTTGGCCAGTGTGTCGCTAAGCATGCCCCTACTGGAGGAGAATACCCCGCATTCCCGCGTTACACGAGAAGTGATGGACAACTTGATGAGGAGGACTTACGACTTCAGCACGACGTGTCCCGGTGGCATTATACTCAAAGTGAACGACACCAAGATTAACAAGAGAGACCTCAGACTGAGCGCGGCCCAAGCTGTGAGTTGTCTCCCCATAACAAGCAATACATGCGAATATTAATATTAATATAAACATTTTCACGATTTCACTAGTTATATCACACTGCTCTCTTCCGATTTTATCCTCTAGGCTATGATATGATTGCCACAGCGTAAGTTGTCCAATTCTAGCCTAAGGCATTCAGTCACTGACACAAGGGAAGTAACTTCCTGAACCTTTTAATAATGTACCGGTATACAATAAATATAACGTAGGCATTCTTTCTTTCCTTCTTAGCCTCTCTCCCTCGCTACATACTCTTCACATACAACTTAATATTCGCATTCTTCATTTTATACTACTTCTCTTTCGGCCTTTGCTGACAATGTACCTGTTCATTTCACGTATTCTTCATTGTTTCGATGGTCCGTGTTTTCTATCCGTCCTACACTTCTATAAAGAAAACAAACACTTTATTCAATGATACAATGAGTTTTCAGTTAATATCAGAGTGCTAAGCAATACATTTGCGGATTGTTGTAGTTTTGCCCCAAGTCTCTATCAGGTTTTCTCCCACAATAATGCTAGGCGCCGTTGTACAAATGAAGTATTCTTGAGCACCGCGTAAAACACCAATCAAATAATGGCAAAGAACAAAGAAGCACGCGGTTTTTGACCCCATTATTAGTGGCGGACAAGAGTTTTACGAGTTTCCCCTTAAGTCAATATATAAATATTTACATTAAACTGACACCAGAAGTAAAAACGTCTATACACTGTTTACTTGACAGGCTGTGATAGCAGATGGGCTGTATGATCAGACTTTTGAGGATCGAGTTGACGTCTGGTGCAAAGTCGCCAAGCTGACACAGGAGTTGGCAGCCAGTATTGGCCGCACAGTGGTAAGTTTATGGACGTAGCTCATCTTGGGGGAATAGACCGCTTTTCTTTCGCATAACTCGTGAAACGTTTATATAATCTATACTAGCATGTTGGATGTATTCGTTGTTTGAATCTACACGTTTGTTTTAAGTCTATTTTGTTTTCTTTTCGTGTAAACCTGTACACATTCTTCCTTTCCGGGCTTTGCCCGAGTTCCTCTCACCCTAATGCAGGCCGCCGTCGTACATGTACGGAGTAAATATATACATAAGTAAAAAATTTTCTAGTTTATTTTGTCTATTCGTTTACATGTCATGTGCACGTCTCTCCCAAATCTTCACAGCCGTCGTATAAGTGAAATATTCTTAGTTACGGTGTTCAACACCAATCAATAAACATTAATGAAGAAACACGCCATTTATATTGCGCTAAAAGAATCACTTTCTGTGATCACGTCATCACAGAACACCTTTGACGTCAGCGAGCTGAAGCTTTACCAAGGTGACATATTGCTGACGAAGAGGACGGTGGATAAGCTCGTGGACCATGACGTCACACCGGGACGTAAACAGAGGACCCTCCGCCCAAGTAGTTCCAACCCGGACTTCGCACTGCTGGCGAAGGCACGTGCGACCCGCTCCGCGAAGCGAATGAAACGCAAAGTGATCTCAGACATGCAGTATTTCTGGGATGATGGTATTGTGCCGTGGAGATTTGATGACAACAAGTTTAGTAAGTATTTTGTTACATAGGTGACCGCACATTGTTCCAACCTTAGTTTGTAAAATGACAAGAGGCTTTGCTTGGCTTAATGGTGTAGTTCATCTCACATTCGCAACAACACCGTACCATCACCTCAACTCAACAAATCACAGCAAATTTACACACTCGAAATCGATAGACACAACTCACCTGTTTTGCCCATTTCTATGTCATTTTTCTGTTGAATGTCGAATGCTGTCTTCTTAATTCACTACTCTTACCTATGAAACTAACTAACTCGATCTCTTGGGGTCACATTAATTGTGAGAACTTCGAACGTAAACAAACGGCACACCGTTGACCAGCATTTTGAAATGTGATGTAACCTACTTGCAACCGGTTTGGGCTACATTAGACACCGTGGGTGCCTTGATTAAAACACAAAGTCCATTTCTCCGTTTGAATTGCTGTATTCAAGGGAAAATTGCATCGGAAAGAAAACAGTGGCTTCACGCTGTAATGTCAATGTAACATAGAAACACAAGTGTCAGCTCTGACTTTTGTGCAGAATATTTACAGTGTATCATGCTTTTACAGTGTAACCTAGCACCCATACGGAGAATATCACAACATCACAGCAGCCTTGCCTCCATGCAATATCTAAATCGGTCAAATACACTGCTCCTTTTGAGGCATTCCCACATATCCTAAACGTGTAAACTGAGCAACAGCAATAACCGTACGTTAAGAACTTCAGTTTCCGCAAAAAAGACGAATATGGCGTATGAACATTTGAACATTATTATATGTACACCTCAACACCTATGAGACAGACTCGTCACATATCATTATCCAACAACAACGCCATAGTAACAGTCTAAGGAACTATCCAACTTTACCCAAGCACATGAACAGCCCCTCACCCTGGTTATAGATGTCATGGCTCACAGACACGCTGAGATTTGCTTCACCATCACCGTCGTGTGGTCAGCTGTTGTAATACAGAATTGCAGCAAATCACAACATGCCACCGTTAGCTTCACAAGTCTACACAATAGGGGTACGCTAAACAGAGTGCTCTTTTAGGAGTATCATACATATGCTGGCATACACGACATTTAAACACATCTTCGCTTTATCTGACCAAGGTGCCAATGTTAGAAAACCTTGTCGGAATGTGCACCGGATGTTTATATGCATACGTTGCACTAACGTTTAAGTCGGTACAGTGAACTATAAGTTGCTTTCGTGAACAATTGGTCTTCCTCCAGATACTCTTAAAACAGTATTGCTTTATGCACTAACTACGGTACAGAAGTACCTTATTACTCACATACATCTAACAGCAAATTGCTTCTTTAACACCACGATGTCTGGACGAGTTGGTCTATGGTCAGTGCCCGTGCTTTTTTACGGACCAGAGAGGGAACTGACTAATGGGCTGCTAGCAATATGGTGAGGAGGAGATAACGCATATACAATTGATACAGTGAAAGGAGACGTCTACATACTTTTGGCTCTGAAATATAACTGAGTTTTGGCATCGAGAAGGTCTTGAAAACTATGATATTCTCATTGTCTTGGGGTACAACTTCAGTCGTCGTAAAACAGCCGAGAGGGACGCAAACAGAATCTCCTTTCTGAATACAGTTAAGTTTCCTTGACACGAGAACTTGCTTACATCGACTTCGGGTTCGGAAATCTGTGTTGATTGTTGTGAGTTCGGGTGATGGACTCATTGTTAAGATGAATGTCAGAATTTCAAAATAACACACTGAATCCATCGTGACGGCCCAGGGATAATGACGAGGTCTAAGCTTTGTAAATTCTAGTATATAGCTACTGCATCGAAAGTCAAGCTCAAGTGGTGATCTATCCTAAATCACAACTTTGCCTTCGCATTACAATTTCGCCCCTTCACTTCATCGCGATTGGTATTACTGGAGGCATACTGTGGCCCTTTTCAGCCATCATAATATATACATACATGTATATATGTGTGTAGATTTATCCTCTCGTCTTTGCTCCGCTTCAGACGACGATACAAGACAGCTCATCCGAGATGCTATTGTATCATGGGAAAGCAAGACCTGTCTGAGATTCCCAGAAGAAAATAACCCCGGAGATACGCCACATCTCCGGTTTATTCAACATAACGGGTAAGCGTTGTAGTAATACATATTCCAGGCTATTTACTCATATAGCAGAAGTAAACTATTTATTTGTTTGTTGTGGTATTTAGTTTTTTGATTGGTAATTCAACATTGGATGGAAAATTAGTAGATTTTGCTAGGGGGCTCAGTGACCGCGGAGATTAGCGCGGTTCAGTGGGGTCGCTGTGACCGCGGAGATTAGCGCGGTCCAGTGGGGTCGCTGTGACCGCGGAGATTAGCGCGGTCCAGTGGGGTCGCTGTGAGTCATGCCTACTCTGGATTCCTCTCCGGCCGTACGTGAGGATGTCTGTCAAGAACCTGCGGATGGTCGTGGGTTCCCTCTGGGGCCTGCCCGGTATCCTGCCACCATAATACTGGCCGCCGTTGTATAAGTGAAATATTTTTGAGTACATTAAACAAATAAATAAATGCTTGTCATGTTGGTATAGTATGCAGTAATTTCGAGATCAGGATATATTGATTTCGGCTAAAAGTCGGTGTAGCATTTGCTCTCAGTAACAGTACATGCGTACTGCATCTTTGCCAAGAAACCCATGACTTTTTTTCTGAGCATTTCTTTTCCATTAACATTTAACGTTTAGAAGCCTTTCCACTGGATTGTAAGATATATAAATGAAGTTGTATGTGAAATCCATTTAGCTGGAAGCTAACGCACCGTACAAACACAACCATCCATCACTGTGACAATAAATTCAAGAAGACAGATCATTGTAAAGTCTTGTTTCTTCGCAGGTGCTATTCCTATATCGGTAAAGATCCCGCAGGCCAGCCTGTTTCCATTGGACGAGGTTGTGAAACTGTAAGTCGAGCTATTAGTACTCAAGCTAAAAACGTTTCAGTACAAAATTGTTTACGGTACTATATTTGTCAGACTGCATGACTAACTTATTTGTAAATCCGCTCTTGATGGATGCATTTGAACTAATGTATTTGCTTTGTAAATGCATTCATTTTTTCGACTTGTGTTTAGAGAAATATAAACAAATGGAGTGGATTTGTATTGGTAGAAAAAATTAACTTGAAAATGCAGTTAAACTGGTGGAGAAAACGCCAGATTGTTCATGCGGATGAATTACCTGATTTGTACCTATCACAGTATGAAAGAAATGACAAACTAATTACAAAGTTAGGCAGGATTTTATAATAGGGTTAATTGCCTAAAAATTTACATAGTTTCCAGTTCCGAATCGATCAAACCAGAAACGCTGACTACAGCGGGAATCAAACTCATAATATACACGTGATGACACGTCAAGCCAGAATGAGATTATGTAGTTATTTCATTGATTTCAGTTTGCGCAATGTTTTAATAAAATTTCAGTGAGGTGACACCAGGTTGACAACAGAATATTAAATCTAAGAATGCCGGTGCTATATTTGTTATGAAGTTTTGATTTGTCTTCATTCAAAAGAAAGACATAGTGCTTTTTCATTTATGTAAGAAATTCTTGTTAAGATCGTTGCGGTCAATTGCGTGAGTGAGATCAGTTGTAAATATCTTTATAAAATGTATCAGAACAATGAGAAATCAGAGTGATATATCATAATTTGCAATCCAGTTGTATAGTCATAACACTTCTTCAGCGTGTCTTCCTCGCTCTTTCAGTTGGGAATCATCGCTCATGAAATCGGCCACGCTATTGGATTTTCTCACGAACAGTCTCGCCCGGACAGGAATCGATATGTAAGGATCAACTTCAGCAACGTCTGGCGAGGGTTTGAAGGGAATTTCTACGCTAACACCTGGAACACCTTCCATACGGAAAACACACCATACGACTACAGCTCTCTCATGCATTACGCCGCAAGGGTAAGTGTCCTGGGGTCACACTTTGACAGACGCACACCTCCTTACTGGCAGGAGAAATTCCGAGAACAGTAGAGAGAGTGGAAGTCACGCTCATGACAAGACGATATCTTGCGAGACCTGGTGCATGTACTTCCGGTGATATTGTATCCAGTTATAGATGTTCATAAACCAGTGTCTAAGTTTAGCATTGGTAAAATCGATTTTTACATGGTTCAAATATATGAGTGAGGAATATAATTTATTGCGTAAATCTTAAACTGGTGGCAAGACAAGCCGTTTTGATTTCACCGGAAGTGATCTGACTTACACTACCTGTCCACTTCGGTTATTATAATCAGTATCTTGTAGGATGCATGAAAAAACTAAAAGCATGCCTTAGCAACATTATATGCCGAAATGTGGGTCAAGCATTTTAAAGCAAAACAAAGATGTTTGTATTTTAATTTCTATTTGTGTTTGCAATTCGTAACAAAGCTCGGTTGGAATACAATATCGCCCGAGTCTTGAACAAAGTATTATTGGATTCAAACCTTAAAAACATGTACTTGAGACGGTCCAATAACAAAGCAAACCAGACCAGATGTTGTCTTGCTGATGGAGCTTTCAAGAAAAACGGGAAGTCTTTCCGAGCAAGGGAACGGAAACTTCTGAGGAGATATCTGACTTTTCAAATATTGTGTACATTGTCAGAAATTCGGCGGACTAATTTCCCTTAAGATGAGAAGCATTTTCTCCTCTTCTGAATATTAATGCCTCAAAACTGTGCAACTAAAGTCATTGTTTTTGTTGTCTTTGTTTTTCTCACAGGATTTCGCCCGAGACGCTACACGTGACACGCTTGAAGCCGTGGATCCCGCGATGAGGTCTACCATGGGACAAAGACAGGACCTGTCATTCTGGGATATAAAATCAGCTAACAACCGGTACTGTTCTGGTAAGTGTTATTTAAACAATTAACGTACTAATTGTAAATCAATGAATTTAATCAGTTAGTTTATTTTATATGTATTTGGGGTTTTACGCCGTATTCAAAATTATTTCACTTATGCTGCGAGGGCCAGCATTATATTGAGAGAAAACCAGGAACAAATGCGATACATGTTTTACATGATTTAGGTTAGGAATGTTGTTTGCGCATTGCTCCTTTTTGCTTATTGTAATAAGGCATGTAGACGTAGGGTTGCTGTTAATGTGAACATTTACGTCAGCATATAGGCTTAAGCAGGCAAACGGCGCTCAGATGCCTGTATACACTCTCAGAATCCAAATACTGTTATGTCAATATTTACTGTTAAAAATTTAAAAACCACACACCTTGTTATATGCTCTAAAGTGCGAGTGTCAGGGTCATAAAATGCTACGCCGCGTAACAACAGCTTGGAGGTTGGTTTACGAGATTATTTTAACATTATGAAAATGAGGAACATATAGCTATAAATGTTACTTTGACATATTGAGCTAGTGTTGGACTACATCATTCTGTTACTTGTTAAATTTCTAACATTTAGTAAAGTGTTAAAAATTTTAAAATTTAAAAACTTTCCCGCCTCCACCAATACTAATATTTTGATTTTTAATATTAATAAAGCTACACATAACATTGCAAGAGTGTTCAGTACAAATTACATGTCAAGAACCCGCAGATTTCGTCGCAGGTTAGTTCGAATTTCCAGTGAAAGATAATAACGAGGTTTTTGATGTCTTGGGGCTCAACATGTTTATAATGTATCTCATATCTCAGTTGCATTTTGGGGGTTCGTATGCAAAATCATAAACACAGCACCAGCTGTTTTGAATGAATGATTATGGCTTAACGCCACATTGGTAATATCTCAGCCACATCTTAGCGACCAGCTGTTTTGAAGCAGCAACACTCAATTTCTTTTAATATAGTATTTTGAGCTTGTGTTTTTGGTTTTTTTTTTGTTTTTTGTCAGACCGCTGTGGTGGTGATTCCCTGGACTGGGACAGATGTGCCAACGAAGGCTTCAGAAACCCAAATAAATGTAGCGAGTGTCTGTGCCCCTTGGGATGGGCGCCGCCATTCTGCGAGGAGCCCATTTCTAGTCGTAAGTCACAGTAGTGTTATGCACATCTTTACATAGATTAGTGTGTCATGGACGCCGCCATTCTGCGAGGAGCCCATCTCTAGGCGCAACGTACAGCACTGTCATACACAACTTTATACAAATTAGTGTGCCGTAAGTCCTAAGTCACAGCCCTACCATACACATTCTCACATAGATTAGTGTGCGATTGGCGCCATCATTTTTCTGTAGTTGTAAGGGACAGCCCTGTCTTACACATCTGTATTCAAATTTGTGAGCAATGGGCGATACCATTCTGCAAGGGGCCCATGTTTAGGCGTAGGTCACAGCCTTGTCATACACATTCTCACATAGATTAGAGTGCGATTGGCGCCACCATTCTGCGAGGAGCATATATCTACTCGTAAGTCACAGCCCTGTCTTACACATTTCCACACAAATCAGTGTGCGACGCGCGCGCCCGTTCTGGGAAGATCCTATCGCTAACTGCAAGTCAGGGCCTTGTCAATGACGATTTCATACAAATTAGTGTGCAACGGGAGCCTATCTGTAATCGTAAGTTAAAGCGCTGTTATAGAGTTTCTCACACAGATTGCATTCCCATCGTTCTTATTATGACAAGAGGTTGTTTTTTTGAGGAAAACAAAGATCCAGCTTGTTTTTTTTTTAAGGCGTAGTTGTACGGCAGACTTGTAGTTGGAAGGCCAATTCTTTCCAGTTGCCAGAAGAAGGTTTTACACTTTCCCGTGTTCTCAACCAAAAATGTACAAAATTACAAAATATATATAACATACATTATAGTTAATTTTTATTTATTTATTTGATTGTTTTTTTACGTCGTACTCATGAATATTTCACTTATACGACGGCGACCAGCATTAGGTTGATCGATTTTCATTATTAAACACCCAATGTAATTAAACACGACATAGTGAATACATGTTTATCGCAGCTAGCCTACACACCACATCTTTGCTTTAGTATGCTAACGTTAACCGATAAACTGTTTCTGTTTGTGCCCTACAGCTGATTGCGCTGGTAATGAAATTCAAGCCACAACCTCTGTTCAGACTTTTTCCACACCTGGTTACGCTGGAAACGGACTGGCACTGGAGACAACCTGTGCTTACAAGTTCACGGTAAGCTATGGTCATTTGATCTGCTCTGTTCTTTCAAAAGATGTACGGGCAAAATATCAAATTCATAGCTAAAACTCCGTGCAAAAGTCAGATTGGAAAACCCATACTTTCTGTCTTTCCATACACGCACTCTTTTAAAATGATGGTGCGGTTTTACACCAACCTAACTGGTAACTGTGCAACCAAAACTTTTGAGTGAACGTTCATGAGCTCTAAAGAATGTCATACACATACGTAGCTGTAAATTTGCATACTTTTGTGTACTTGTACGGCTGATGCATGTTAACTTATTAAATCACTTAACATTATATCTAACACCAGAATGCATGCTGTGGTATATTTTCAACTACAACTTACTGTAAAGTAACAATTTTGCCAATTCAGCCGTAAGATTAGAAAAATAACAACAACAACCAAGAAAACAAATAAAAACAGCAACACACAAACTAGAGAGAGAATCGTACACATGGGCGTTACTGGGCTTTCCATTACAAGGTCACCTTCATACTGTAGTACGTATGTTATGTTGTACATGTTCCCAGGCCCCCGAAAATATGAGAATCAGGATGAAGTTTGTCAATGATTTCGAAATGATAGACAGCAGTAGGGTGGCCCGTCCCCCAGCATGTGGAACGTTCGTGGAAGTCCGACACCAGAATATGGCTTTGACTGGCCCAAGGTAAAAACCCAGTTGTTTCCGTTTGACGGTCAAGTCCGACATTTGTATGCAACCCGCAGGATACAGGCCTAAATGAAGCGGTAGTATTCAGATATAACAGATTTAGAGGATGGAGAGTAAATTCAGAGCTGTGACGACAGTGTAATAGTTGACAAATGGTCAGAAATATAGGCCTTGAACTTAGGAAATTTGACATCTTGTCAATTTATCTCGGTTGAAGGTTTATTTTAATAGTCCATGGAAAGATTTCAAAAGTAACAGCTCACACACCCCCTACCAGAATGGATTGGGTAGAATCAGGTGCAAAAATGCAGTAATGTTAATTGCAATTTATTAGGATTCACAGGTATAGAACTGTTCTTATTTTTTGTATTGCCTCCACTTTAATATGTATATCAATGAAGTAACGAGGCCTGGGGATAATTTGGCCACCAGCAGGAGAATGTTGGTTTATGCAGGAATTCAGCAGAATAGATCAGATTATAGGAAATAAAATAAGAAATAAAACTGCATACAAAGTACAAAAACATAGCCAAGTTTCACCCCTGCAACTGCAGCGTGGCAACAGGTTTAGGCAACTAAAACAAAGTTCGGCTCATCACTTTCACTTTCGATTTCGCAGATTCTGTGGCTCGGAAACTCCACTGGAAGAATTCGTCTCCCATGGCTCAGAACTTTTGCTCGTAACCACCAACTTCTTCGACGCAAACAGAGGATTCCAAGTGGAATATTCTGCAGGTATGCACGTATTTATGTGGATTGCAACAGAATACTTTGAATCGAGCGATTCGTTTTTCTCTAGTAACAACATCATTTAATTAAAAGCTTAGCCAACATAGATTTTTGTATCACCGCATGATTGCAACAGAATTCTGTAAAAGAGAGTTGCGTTTTTCTACAAATATACCATCATTTAAAATATAGTCAATATAGATCTTGATATGGCCGCATAATTACAAGAGAATATTATAACAGAGAGATTCGTTTTTCAACAGAAACACCATCACTTAAGACCTATATTTGCAAGAGAATCTTATGAATATGGAAAGATGAGTGTAACTACAGATGCAGTACCCATTAAAGCTTAACCTGCAAAGACTTTGGTATCACTGAAACAGAAGTATAACAGAATACGGAGAACAGGGAAATACTTGTACCTACAGAACGATGCAGTGTCTATCAAAGCTGAGACATGGATTTTTATTAGTTTGACACTGTTGTTGCAATTACAACTTTCCTTTGATTCCTCCAAAAGTCAGGTTCAGGTCATTAGGTACTTTAGGGCCAAGCTGTTCCTTTTTTGCTAGGAATATAGTGGCTACGAAACTTGTCCAATAACCGTAGTGAAAAAATAAAGCACAGAATTCATGTTTAAGGATAATCTGTACTCACTCCTCGCATACAACTGAATTTATACGGGTACAGTACACTACAAAAAAAATACAATTTTACAGCACAGAGTGATGTTAACTGGAAGAGTGATGTTAACTGGAAGAGTGTAAAAATAATGCTGCAATTTTGGGTGTTATTTTACACTGTATTCCTGCAGGATTATAAGGTATTGCGTAAATGTTCATCACACTGGTAAATTTACAAATGCCTATAAGCCCTACAACCAATGAAATTCTTCACGTAATAGCGGTGTTACTGAACAGGTGACTATGCGGTAAAACTACAGTCCACTTTGTCTCTACAGAAACGTGTAAATATACAGTAAAAAATACTGGTTACAAAATTGCCAGCACTTTTTTCACTGTAAAACTACACCATTTGTTTTTGCAGTGTAGGTATAACCTCTTTCCGTGTTTTCCTTTCAGAATTTTGCGGTGGCTGTTCGGCCGATTCAGGACAAGATTCTCAGCCCGCTTGTTTGGTAACTGAACTGTACCCCTGTAACAGCGCGTAAGTAGAAGTCCTTTATTTATTTATCGATGTATTTATTTATTTATCTGATTGGTATTCTAAGCTGCACTCAAGAATATTTCACCTAGACGACGGCTGCCAGTATTATGGTGGGAGAAAGGAATTTTTCATTACCGAGTTTAAGAAACTGAAAACTTTTTAAAATACTTAGAAAATTATATAATCCACTACTGTCATGAGATAACACAGGGACGTAGGAAGGAAGTGAAACGTTGGTCGGGGAGGGGTGGGAGGCGGTCTCTATACCAACAAATCAGGCCAGAGCCCAGGTGCGCCACAGCCCCGGAAGCTGTGCGATCTTAGGAAACCACAGTTGCCTTCAAGATACCGGAAGCGCTAGGATCCCAGGAAGCCGAACTTGCATTTAAGCGTTTGAGAAGGGGGAAAATTAAACAAATCCATCTTGAAAGCCCAGCACAAATTTGTTGCTGAAAAGAGGCTTAGTTGTTGTATCCACTTGCTGCAAAACAAAGCAAATACAATTTTTAATTGACTTTTGATGGCAGAGCAGTTTTGATATACAAGCGACCTAAGGCGTTAGAGGGTGTAACGACGCCTGTCAGGGGTAAATGTTCACGGATTCCACTGGGGTTGAATACTGGGTTTAAGTAATGCCATGAACGATGTTGCATATTACAAACTTTCCGATACAAAATTTCAGCAGACATAACACCCGGATCGCTTTACCGACAGTAAAATGTCTGACCAGTAAAACTGCTGTTCGTTAATCTGTTTGAACAAATTCTACAAAATGGTGATGTTGATAAATTCCACACACAATAGTGAGACGAGCACTGGATATTTTGTGTGGTGCATATTTTGGAAACATGGCTTGGTTGAAAAGTATACACCCCCACCCTAAATTTTGGCAAGTAGCCTACGTTTTCTAACCTCTCCTACCTCCCCCACTTCCCAACTCGCTCCCTTCATTCCTGTGGCACTGGTCATTGTTTAAACATGGATAGTACACAGAACCCTGTTAAATATTTTGTGAGAAGAGATCATTCTTTAGTACTTATCTACTGATGTACAATAGTACTACCAGGGAGTTACTTCTGCAAAGGGAGATAATTTATTCTTCCCTTAATCAGAGGCATCCTTTTTTCGTCAGGTCGGCGTCGAATCAGAATCAATGCTTTGACGTGGCTGCCGATAACAAGTACTACTGCTGTGACAGCTTCTCCCTAACAGGGGACACCTGCACAAGTAAGTCTGCCCACTAGTCCTGCTTTGTAGGTAATAGTTGTTTTAACACACATAGATGCATTTCTCATTTGTTGGGACGGGTGGTTTTATCACGCATAAAACTTATATATTTATTTGTTCCACGCCGTAATCAGGAATATTTCACTTATACGATGGCGACCAACATTATGGTGGGAGGAAACTGAGCAGAGCCCGAGGGAAACCCACGACAATCCGCAGGTTGCCGGTGGACCTTCCCACGTGTAACCGGAGAGGAAGCCAGCATGAGCTGTGCCTGAACTAACGGCTACACATAATACAGTCTTATTTTGTAGGCACACGTAGTTTAATCACACTTAAATACATTTCTGGGTTGTAAGAAATCCTATTCTTATTACAAATTAATACATTCCTCACTTGTAGGCAATGGTAGTTTTATCACATCTAGCTACATTGCTCATTTGTAGGCAATGGTAGTTTTATCACATCTAGCTACATTGCTCATTTGTAGGCAATGGTAGTTTTATCACATCTAACTACATTGCTCATTTGTAGGCAATGGTAGGTTTATCACACGTAGAAATACATTCCTCATTTGAAGCATATGATAGTTTTATCACATCTAGGTACATTTTTCATATGAAGGCAATCGTAGTTTTAATACATCTAAATACCTTCTTCATTTGAAGGCAATGGTAGTTTTATCACATCTAAATACCTTCTTCACTTGAATGCAATGGTAGTTTTATCACACGAAGAAATACATTCCTCATTTGAAGACAATGGTAGTTTTTTCACACCTAACTACATTCCTCATTTGTAGGCCATGGTAGTTTTATCACACGAAGAAATACATTCCGGTTTTTGTAGGCAATGGTAATGTACCTCATTTTTAGGCAATAGTAGTTTTATCACACCTAACTACATTCCTCATTCGAAGGCAATAGTACTTTTATCACATCTAAATACATTCTTCATTTGAAGGCAGTAGTAGTTTTGTCACTCGAAGAAATACATTTCTCATTTGAAGCATATGATAGTTTTATCACATCTAGGTACATTTTTCATATGAAAGCAATGGTAGTATTATTGCATCTGAATACCTTCTTCATTTGAAGGCAATGGTAGTTTTATCACATCTAAATACCTTCTTCATTTGAAGGCAATGGTAGTTTTATCACACGAAGAAATATATCCCTCATTTGAAGGCAATGGAAGTTTTATCACATCTAAATGCATTCCTCACTTGAAGGCAACGGTAGTTTTAACACACCTAACTACATTCCTCATTTGAAGGCAATACTAGTTTTATCACACCTAACTACAATCCTCATTTGAAGGCAATAGTAGTTTTATCACGTTATCAGTTTTATCTAGATACATTCTTCATTTGTATACAATGGTAGTTGTTCGCACCTAAATACAATATCCCTTCCCGGAGATTCTCTATTTGTAATGCGTCAAATAAAACACTCCAGTACTTGCACGGACTATTAATTAACCACTGGTGAAAATGCACCTGACGTGAAAAGGAATCATGCTTTAACCTAGACACTCATAAGGGTTTGTACGCATTGGTGCCAATGTTGAGCTGCCGTGCCAATCACTAAGCATAAAAAGTGGAAACCTCGTAGCAAACTATTGATATCTAATCGACGGTTGTAAAATACGTCACACTGAAGAGTTGTACTTAATAGTTGTATGATGATTTTATTTCGCAGGACAAACGATCATTTCTCAAACTACCCCTGATCCGACTACAACTACAACGGAACCGACTACTACTACAACGGAAGCCACTACAACCACACCCCAACCCACTACGACTACAACGGAACCGACTACAACTACAACGGAACCGACTACTACTACAACGGAAGCCACTACAACCACACCCCAACCCACTACGACTACTACTGAACCAACTACGACTACGACTCAACCAACTACGACTACGAGACAACCAACTACCACCACATCCCAGCCAACTACGACCACGACTGAAGCGCCGACCACAACATTCGTACCGATCATTGGTCCACTGGTCAACGAGTGGTCCGAGTGGTCGACATGTGTGGGATTTTGCGGTAGTTGCGGATCCCAGATCCGTCGTTTCATTTGCCGAGTGAGACCATGCACGTGAGTTCTCTGACTTTTAATATGTATTTATTTATTTATTTGACGTTTTACGTCGCACTGAAGAATATTTCATGAGGGTGGCCAACATTATGGTGGGAGGAAATCGAACAGGACCTGGGAAACCCAAGCCTACTTTTCATATATCATAGGGATATGCTCTTCAGGATATCTAGATTTAATCAACAGCTCAAAGGGAAAAGATCGGGGTGTAGGTAACAGATAGAAACATTAGGACTTTCTAAGCAGCCAGAAAGTGACATATATTTCAGTAGTGGCCATCTTACAGTCCAAACATTTGACTCCATTTTTAATTTACCAGTCTAAGAAAATGACACAATTGCAAACACAGAATAGGTTCCATGGAAACAATGAATTTTGTCATAGTAAGCATGGTATGCTGTTAGTGTAATGCAATCTCCAAGTCCATTTAATAAACACAATACGTGTGGCATATTTAATAGAATATTTTGTAGCATTGACAGAAAAATATGCTGCTCTAACAGAATAATCTGACGTACACAGTAACAGAACATATTCTAGCATCACTCACTCAACATGGTTCCTGTTAAACTGAACAGATCTTTGTTGTTGTTGTTTTTTTTTGTTTTGTTTTTTTTTTAAAAAATATATGAAATGTTGAGGAGTCTAACCACAGGTAATTGTTTTTGTTTACAGACCGCTCTACCAGTTCAGGAAGTGCCAGATGCAAGGCTGCAATGACCCACAACCCCAGTGCTCGACAGATATCAGGTAAGTCATGTCCCTCTTTTCTTTTTCTTTTGTTCTCATCATTCCTTATTTCTTTTCTCACGATAGCTTAAAGGTATAGGCAACATACATTTGGTTTGGAATTTTCTATTTATGTCCAAAGTTATACATTGGTATAAAAGTTTGTTTCTAAATTCATTTATCTTGTATATTCATATCTTTCAAAGTTATCCACTTGTATAAGAGTTTGTTTCCACATTCATTTAGCTTGTGTATTTATGTCTTTCAAAGATATACGTTACTATATCTTTCAATTTTATACTGACAATTTTCCCAACGCATGCTCTTTTGATTTTGATTTGCCAGTCAGTAGAATATATCTCATACGTATTTCTTGCCTGCTTTCGTGTCAGAAATATTCCTGTACCAGTTGGACTACAGAACATTCAAGTCGGAGAAAATGTTGTATGAAAGTAAGTACCCCAGATCTACTTTACTTTAACTTTTATTTGCTGGCAGAAAACGGCATTAGGTATCCTCTCAATATAATGCTGGCCGCCATCGTACAATTGAAATATTCCTGGGTACGGCGTAAAACACCAATGAAATATATAAAACAAACAAAAACATAAAAAATAAAAAAAGGAAAAACAACAACAACCAAAAAAATGCACTAGAAGAGGAATCTAATATCCAGCGACTACTCGGTTCCTGGGGTAGTCACTCGATCCCTTCTATCGCTTCCATCTTCTAAACCACTGTGCCTTTTTAGAGAACACATACATGGCTGTATTCCGTGGTTATTTGCCTTCATAATGGTGTATAACATACACTCAGGTGGTCAGGTGCTGGCAGAAAACATCACATTTGACCATACATATAGCGTAAACCGGATTTGAAAGGTGGGTCATGCCCCACAGTCAATACTGACAAAATCGTTAAGTAAAAATTTATGGCCGCTTCACATTATCTTCTTCTCTCCTTCTCACTACAGTCTAGAAATGCAAATTTTTCTCCACTTAGTCTTTGAATACAACTAATGAATGAAATGGTTGCATCTTGTAATATAGAATTTTCTATGTTAACAGGATTGTCAACAGACTTCCACCTGACTCGTGGGACGTTGTGTGCACCTCATAGTATAGGCTGCTTTCAGGATATGATGGGTGGGGTGGGGCTCTATATGGTGTGGGTTGTGCAGGGGCGATGGTCAGAAAGGAGGGTTGAATTGTTTTTCTTTAGGTGTTTAGCAGCAAGCCTCATCGGCAGATCTCAAATCATTTCTCACCTTTCACTTTTAATTTTTAAGAATATATAAGATTCTCGTACCTTTTCACCATGCTGAATATTTTTCTCAAATGTGAGCTTTTAGCAGTTTTAGCAGTTACAGTTTAAAACCAAATTTACACATTTTAAAGTGCATGAAATATAATTCATTTATGTGTATTTATTATTGCATTCTTAGTTAAAATGTGGTTGTTCAACTGGAAAATGACAATTGACACTAAATTCGTTTGTTTCAATACGATTGTGATCGTGATTTAAGCAGAGCATTGTGGTCTTTTTTTTAAACGTCAGTGTTTAAACTCCACTTACAAGTGTCTCAAAATACACTGTTTCATAAGGGAGGTTTATTTTGAGTGCATAAGATTGATTGATTAAGTGATTGTTTGATTGACTGATTGATTGGCGTGCAAGAATTCTTCAGTCAGGTTTAATGGTGGACAAAAATGGAAAGCCTGATGTTTGTAATAATAATAATTATTATTAATTATTAATACAAGAATTAACTCGTCAAATTTTTGTTTTACAACACTTTCAATGCATTTAGCTTTGTTCACAGTTTCACCCTTCGTACTTTAAAGTATATTTATTTATACATGTGTATCATATTGTCTTCACGGCGTCTGAAAATGTTTCATATATGTTGTGCGATATTTTTGGGAAAATGCTATGTTATGCTGTGGATAAACGAGTGTGCAGACATTATGGAAATATGTTTTTTCATGAAATATGTTATGTCATAATACAATAAATTATTGATTTTTATAATATTGCAGAACGGGAATGTTTGAGTTCTTTCTTTATATTTACTCACCTGTATTCTGTGCATTTTCAGTTTAGTCTATTCCATTGTTTCTTAGCGGTGCACTCAGTGTTTTTTTCACTTAAGTAGTAGACAATGTGGCCTACGACTCCCCTTCCTATCGTTTAACCTGGGAGGAACCGGAGGTATCATGGTGACTTTATATGACGTCATAGGTTTCGGTAAGGTGCGGTGTGTTTTTTCTATCAGGCTGTGTGCACGTGAACGTGGTCATACAGTGCACAGGATTATGCCTGCATATAGAGAGATAGGGCTTATCAATGGGTTGTGTGTACAGAAATATAGTATACGATACAGTGTGAACTATTAGCTTTTAGTCGAGATATAAATTTAAATACTTAGAAAAAAATATATAGACATTGTAATATATTCAGTTATTTCTCAGTAAGGATGTAAATACCAGTAATTTGCTGTATGTACATGTATGTAAAATTGCTAGCAAATCGGTTAAGGGCGGTTGAATGTTGGGAGGGCTGATTTTTTGGCTTTACATAAAAACGGACAAATCACAATCATTAATCGAGACAAACATGAACCATACATATTGTGCTACGATTTGAAAGTTCGTTCGGGTGAAATGGGCTTCCTGAAAAGGACGTTTGGAAGCGGTTTGTACGCCGGGACAGTGGCTTACCGTTGAAGTCGGTGACAATGGCGGGGTAGATGGGCTCTGGTCTCCTCCTCATCCTCCAGCAAGCGATGTTCAGTCTCATCCACGCCGACTTCATAGCACCTCGGGCGATGACCACTTCTGCATAGTGGACTGGGTCCCCCGTGCAGTTGTGGCGTACTTCCGCAAGAGAATTGGGATGGACTCCATCTCTCATCCGTAAAGGTGCAGAGTGCAAAATTGAAAAGACTTAGCGCGGGCTGATTTTTATACAAATCAGGGGCTTGCAAAGTCCGGTGAAGTCCGGTAAAGTTCGGCAGTGCGCCAATAAGCGCAGCGGTCACAGAGAACAATTTCAGCGTTTTTCATTGCCACACAGGCTTCGGAGGTTTTCAATCCTTGCCAATTTTCTTGTTTGCACAGAAATATCAAGAATACGGTGTGAAATATTAGCTTGTAGTTGGCATATAAATTAAAAAATAACAGCAAAAATATATATAGACACTTGTAATGTACGTAATTTTATTTCCAGTGTGGATGTAATTGCAAACCTTATATGTGGATGCGACTAGATATAATTTGCTGTATGTGCGTACGTGTATGTAAAATTTCCAGCAAAACCAGTTAACGGGGGTTACATGTCGGGAGGGCTGAGTTTTTATTTTTTTGTTTGTTTCTTTTTCTTTTGTTTTACATAAAACGGGCAAATCACACACATTAATATGTCGATGAAAACGGGTATATAATTTAGCGTATGTATATGTATATACGTTCTTATCATATAAAAATTAAGGGAGATGAATATGCTGGGGCTTGATTTTGTTATATAAACGGACAAATCACAGACATAAAACAATACATACATAACCCACAAATATCACGCTCAGATTTTTTGAAAGCCCCCTTTCGAGAAGACTTGGTTGGTCCTGAAAAGGACCGTTGGGAATATTGGTAGGGAGAGGGAGGGCGGTTAGTTTTTAACTTCCCACTGCGCCCTGGCGATTCCCCGGTTATGTGTTCGGTGGGGGAAATGGCTTCCCCAGCGCCACACACCCCGCTGTCATTACCTCCCACCAGCTCTCTCCCTCGGCCCGACTTTTCTCCAAACCCGACACTCACATCGCTAGCAGTCTATCATGGATGTTTATACTTGTTTTGTTCCTTTCGTACGCCTTAGCATACTCTCTGCTCACTCTCGCCAGCACTGCCTCATCCATTATCTTTCGAGCGAGTGAATGGTTCAGTGCCACTTGAAGGGTGTTGCTTTTATTTGAATCGGATGGATTCTGCTATTTTTAGAAACTGCGCCAGAGAGCGAGCGTGGACCGAAGGGAAAACCGTTACAAGCATCGCAGCGCCATCTATCAGGATTCACCGTCTGTGGGGAATCCCCATTTTGTGACAGTTGTTTTTGGTATCATGTCAAATTTGCACCCACCTGGTACTATTGCACTTAGCTGGTACAACGGGGAGTTTTAGCATTACGTGAAAACAATTTCCACAAGTTATTTTGCGTTATACCAAAAATTGTTCTATATAAAGCCGCTCATTTCCACACTTCAGCCAGCAGTCTACCTCAGGACTTCACACCGTCAACTGCCGTAGGCTACCAGACTACCTGCCCTCCTGACTTACCTTTTTTCATTATGCCGAGAAGTAAACAGCACCCATCAACACCGCCTGGAGCAATGAATACAGTTTTAGGTGACAAAGAGAGAGTGGATGTACAGCACCCGACTAAGAAGCGAATTAAACTTGCTCGGCCAGACAAGGAGAAGAAGATGTCAATAAAATCTCATGATATCCATGTTCACAATGGATATCGTATTCGGGTTGGCGAAGAAAAAAATCACCTTTGCTCAACACGTCAACCAGCCTTACGAGCGCAGTATATCCATTCCAGTGGATGCCTGGGACGAGTTTGAAAGCCTCCTACAATCACAAACCCGCCTATACGAGCTAATGAAGAGGAAGATGAAATTAGCGTGTCGTCGGAATAGCGCTTTCGTTTGAGTGACGGGGTTTCCTTCAGTTTACCAACATATAAGAATCAGCAAAATGGGGAGCGCAGGGGGTATTTGAATATTAAACAATGGATCCAATACAGCCAGCAGGGAAAATATTATCCTAAGAAAGGCGGTGTAACGTTCTGAGCTGATATGTTGAAAGACTTGACCGAGGCCTGCCAGCGTATACGAAAGATACTTGGAAAAACAGATCAAGAAGTGTCCCATACAGCTAGTTCATTGCCTACCTCCCCACAGCCACCAATGCCTTTCACTGATGAGGAGGATGCCATTCTTGATAATTTAATATGCAGTGTAATGATGCGGCATATGATCCCTTTTGTCAATCAAGTAAGAAAGGAACAATTTGAAGGCTGTCCCGTGCAGCATTCCAGTCAAAATCGCCATCAGTGTATCGAGTCATTACAATACATGGATATAGGAAGTGAAATTGTAGTTGAGCAAGCAGCATTACGTTTGGATGAATCTAAGGTGCTCGACGATTTTCGACATGCGGCTAAAGAGGATCAATGGAGCGATGATAAAATCCATCGGTATCTGAACGAATGTAATGTACAGAGGCGCAATCCTCATTTTCCCAAAGTGTTCTTGCAGCGTTTGACAGGGGGAAAGTGTGAAAGTGGCGTAAGTAATTTTTAAAAAAGCTGAAAGTAATTTTTCTACACTGAGCTATATATATATGTTTTAATTAATTTTACAGATTAGTGTTTCCAGGTATACTGTATACACTGTGGTGCGAAGTCATGTGACCTTATACTGAATTATAGACATGTATAGTTATTTATTCATTTATTTCCAGACCACCTACTTCTTCCCGCAAACGATTTCAATTTAACTCGGACCATGGAGGAAATATCAGAGTGCTTAATTTCGACAATTGTAAGGGTTTTCATTTGGGCAATACATCGATATCAACAGTGAATACGTATCAGGGGAATAGACGTCTGGAGGCGGAGAGTACAACAAAACTAAATCATTACATGGACAATCTATTGAATTTTGAAATTTGGTGACAACATGTTGTTGTTGTTGTTAACTAATAGTGCTAGTTTTCAATATTATTCTCAATATTATTTTTCTGTACATACTCTACGATTTGAATTTTGCGATTTAGTGAGAAAAAAATGTTATTGTTGTTAACTGATAGTTCCAGTTTACGAGTTCTCGATTCATTTTTTCTGTACATATCTTGAAGGTTGAATACTATAACACATCGCTATATTGTTCAGTGCGTTTGTAATGTTCGAGTAAAAAATAAAAGAGAAAAAAATTGTCGAAAAATATGTGTTTGTTTGTTTTATGATGTGGCAGTTTATCTTGATAATCGGTCTTGATCTGATTGATGGTTATTGTTATTTATCGTGCGATAAAAAAAGATTGGTGTTGATTTGGATTTTTTCCTAGTCTACGATTCTCAGGCTTACAGCGTGATTATCGTGCGAAGGGTATCTCCCTTGGAAACAGGAAAAGATCTGACTGACGGTCAATGTGAGGTAACTCATGCCAAACCTCACTTTAGCAGTTTTCGTACATGTACGTATAAATATCGCTAAATATTGAGGCTCTGTATATATGTATACGTCGGTCGAGGATAGTATAAGACGTATGGTGCTCTACAATATTTTATTATTATTTCACTGGCTACACAGGTGATAAGACGCCTAAGATGAAATCGCGGGTTTTAGAATGGACAGAACTTGTTGATTCACTAACCGGCCTCCAAGCATATAAGGGCGTATGTTTGAAGTTCAACTGGTGAATGAAGGACGCTGCACTATTCTCCGACTATTCACTAAAGACCTTTGTGACCGGCTAGAGAATTCTAATCCGATTCGTAAATACTATCACCAGGAAGTCATAGCGAAACTCATGGACTTACAGCACAAGTCACCCAATACTACCCCTATAAAACCTGAATCAATATCTCTCACGCCCTGGATGCTTTACACATCTCTAGCTGTCTGTATCACTTGCGCCGCTACTTGTTGGTTTTTAGTGAAAATGGGTATAAAACAAAACGCACCTTGCCAATATGCCAATATGAAGAAAGCAGGCATAACCAAACCTCAGGATACCCTTGCTAAAGTCTTACAACAGTTATATTATGACCCCCAAAGTCCAGCTGCTTATAGTGGAGTAGGTGCTTTATTACGGGCAGCACGTCAGCATGATTTACCTGTGTCACGTGACGATATAAAGGCTTGGTTGGCTGAACAGGAGGCATATACACTTCATCGGCCGGCTCGGCGACGCTACGCTCGTAATAGAGTTATTGTGGGTGGAATAGACAGTCAGTGGCAAGCTGATTTGGTTGACATGAGTAAACTAGCCAGGTATAATTCAGGCAACCGGTGCTTAGTCACATGCATCGCTATTCTTTCTAAATACGCTTGGGTAGTCCCCGTACCTACTAAGACAGGTGCTAATCTTATTGAGGCGTTTAAAAGGATATTCAAGTCTGGACGAAAACCATTATTTTTACAAACAGATGAGGGAACAGAGGTTCTCAACAAGCAATTTAAGACATTTTTAAAGAAGCATGGGATTTTTTATTTCCATAGATTTAATGAAACGAAAGCCTCTGTAATTGAGCGCTTTAACCTCACCTTTAAAGGTTGCATGTATAAATATTTCACCACTAATAACACTCGACGTTACCTGGACGTTTTACCTGGCTTAACACAGGGCTACAATCGTGCGTATCACAGCAGTATTCAGCGAGCCCCAATCACCGTTACAGCTGACAATGAACATGAAGTTCGGGCTATGTTATATAGCTCTATGAAGTCCTGGTGCAGTTGGCGAATTTATCCGTATAAAACAGGAGATCTCGTTCGCATTAGTAAAGTCAAGAGAACTTTTGAGAAGTCTTACCTATCTAACTGGAGTCAAGAAATTTTCCGCGTTGTAGCACGGCATCCTCGGAACCTGTGGTCTATACATTAGCTGATTTGAATGGAGAAAGACTCTCTGGGACATTTTATGAGACAGAACTCCAACTCGTTAAGACAACGCTTGATACGTCCTATCAAGTGGAGAGAGTATTAGATAGCCAAAAAGAACGTGGCAAAACATATTAATTGGTGAAATGGCGAAACTGGCCATCTAGTTTTAATTCGTGGGTGCCAGCAAGAGATGAGAAACGTATTTAAAAACAGTTTTCATTCTACCTGTGCTCAGTCTCCTTTCACGATGCTTAAGTGTGTGGGTGACTGTGTGCGAAGTCTGCGTGAGAATAAAGGGCCCGCTATAATTCCAGGTGTCGCCCTGCTGTATATTGGATTGCTAATCGGTGGATTGGGAATTGATTTAACATCCCAACTGACTGACGACAAATATTTGTTACGCATCCTGCAAGAGCGATTGAACAAGACGCTATTTGATATAAGTTATTGAGGAATAAGACGGAGCAGTTTCCGTCGGTATTTACCAGGCGTCACAGATTACTCGGCAGGACCGACATTACTTCGATTCCTTCTTCTTCTCCGGTGCCTACTCAACCTCCGGCTTACCAATGCTCGAACACAGCGCCTAGTATTCGAGAAATTACTAGCCGACTTTGGCCTACCGATATTACTGAGCAAACTAAGAGCAAGACTGAACTTCCTACAGCACGTGTACAGGTGAATTCATCTCAATACAGTACCGTAAACACTGAACAGCCCACCTGGTGAATTCATCTCAACATACCTCTGTATCTTACCAGCCCCAACCTCGTCAATCTCAGCCATTTTCCTTCAACTTGACTTTACCACTAAGCCCATGGATGTACGATGGAGCCACCCATTTACCTACCTTGTCAGCGGACGGACAGGAAGTGGCAAATCGGTCTTCCTCAAACGTGTTATAGAGCATGCTAGCCAACTTATTTGCCCATCTTCCCAGCATGTAGTATGGTGTTACGGCGAATGGCAACCCATGTACTCTACCTTACCAAATGTCGAATTTCAAGAAGGTGCACCTAGTCCGACAGCGTTTAATCCAGAGGAATGGACTTTAGTAATTGTTGATGATTTAATGGCTGAAGCAGACGAGCGTGTAACAGCGCTTTTTACGAACGGAGGTCACCATCGAAATATCAGTGTGATCTACATTGTGCAAAATCTGTTTAACAAAAGCAAAGGCCATAGAACGATTGGCTTAAACGCTCATTATTTAGTCGCATTTAAAAACCCTCTAGACTGTTCTCAAATTACCACCATTGCTAAAGAAATGGCACCAGGTAAAACTCAGTACGTGCAAGAAGCCCTTAAATATGCTACATCCGAGCCTAACGTATATTTGCTTGTTGGTTTCAAGCAAATTACAGCCGATCATCTCCGTTTGTTTACGTATATTTTTCCTGACGATCCCATGCAGTTTGTCTACCTCCCCAAGTCATAAAAATATGAACTTTCAGGGGGAATAACTCTCACAGGCATATGCAATAAAAAAGCCCAACATATCACTTACTACGTCATTATATAATGATACACTGACTATGTCAGCACGATGACGTCGCTTTGCACCTTTGCTAAAACTTCTGGTCAGGGATGACCAGCAGGTGAAGGACACAATTCTTCGCGGACCTATTGCTGAATTTATCCGCTGTATTTGCGAGGTTTGTAAGAACATTTTAGATTGAAATATCCCATTGACACCAGCTTAGAAGGCCCGGTTATGTCCGCACAAGACACATCTACGGGCGCCAGTAAACAAGCGCACTCCGCTTCATCGCAAATGGACCATTATACAGAAAGGTGGTGGACTATTATTCAACCCTCTCCTACCTCTCGTTAAGAATCACGCTCTCATTAGAGCCAGCTACAGACCTACCTGTTCCTTCACCCGCTACATCAATAGCCCGTCAGGCACTTGGGACCGTACAAGAAAAAGAGAAGGAAGAAATAGACTTACGACATCAGCCAGAAGCCATGTTGACGCCTCATAAACCAAGGGGATCATCTCCAATTTCCCAGTGTAAGAAGCTTAAATCAAAACCTCAATCAAGAGCTGAATGGGAACGACTACAGCAGGTGCTAGGGTATAGCCCCACCCCAAAATCACCAAACCTCAGCGGGTGGTCTCCTTATTGAAAACGCGGTTCCTCACGCTATAGAGCTAGTCGGACTCTGAGACGCAGGATAAACAGCATGTTTTATATGACATTTCCGAGCAACAGCTCGATGGACTATTTTCCAAATAATACATTATTACAATAACTATACAACTCAACTACCTAGGCCGATTCAGCTCTCGGGTGATTGGGAGTGTGGTGTAGTGGAAATAAAGTACCCACGATTGTGGTGTAATGTCGGAGCTGGTGAGATTTGGTTTGAGGTGTACTCGAGCGATCTCGTTCATCACGAACCAGTTGTACTACAGAAAGGCTATTACCCAACGCCGGAAGCTATCACCTCCGCCCTCAACGCCCAACTGATGAATAGCAATAAGTCTTTCCTCACAGCTAAGGCAGGTGAAATTGTGTTTGGCTATGACAGACCTTCTGAAAAACATACAGTGGAATTTAGATCACGCCAAACTGTAGGTTTTAGTCCAAGCTGACTTAAAACGTTTGGTCTCATCCCTGGGAATATAATATAATATATTATATATATGACATAATACATTACCTGGAAAATAGTGCGTCGACCATTCACCACAGGAAAGCCGTCAAAAAGTAGCCTACGATAGCCAATTCTACTTTCCAC
This sequence comes from Acanthopleura granulata, assembly GCA_016165875.1. Classification (NCBI taxonomy): domain Eukaryota; kingdom Metazoa; phylum Mollusca; class Polyplacophora; order Chitonida; family Chitonidae; genus Acanthopleura; species Acanthopleura granulata. Next base: position 5,207,738 of record JABBOT010000020.1, on the reverse strand, counting down.
ATCGTTCTACTTTCAAATCTACTGGCGCACCGATGGGTTTGGCATGTGGTTTATGGACATAAAACGCGACATTAGTCACGCTTTCTACCAACCATTTGGTATCTGAACGCTGTTGCGGGGCTGATTCGATAGGATCGACAGCAGACAAATCAGAGATAAGTGTTTGTATATCTCCATAGGTGTGAATATACCGACATTCTGAGAGTATTCTTTGTATTTGTACTCGGATAGAAATAACCCCATTGGTTCGTATCTCGGTGAAGTAAAATGAAACCATAAGCTAGGTTGATACGAAAAGCTGACGACTGGTCAAGAAACACCTGTTCTAGGTGTATAGCTAAAGGATAGCGTCCCATGATTCGGAAATTATGCACATCCTACAAAGGTCGATGGCGAGGAAAATGCTTTCGGATAGCGACCTAGTGACGTTGGTATATGTCGCGTAATGCTGGGTCTGTAGGTAAGCCATCATATGAAGGTGTGATGGGGTTCGAGCGAAATGAATTAGGGCTATTATTGACGTTAACCCTGCCTTTTACCTTACCGACATAGGCGGTATGAAATTCACCCTGATCATCTGTCTCGCTATCCTGCTCCAGCGGACTAAACACAGCCTCAGGTGGGACCGGTTGAGTGACAGGTGAGGGTAAGGAGGAACCATTGGAGCGTTCGAATCTAGCAACAGACTGAACCCTGCGTTTTGATGCTGACGCTGTTACACGACCTCCAGTCTGTGAAATGGGCTCCACCTGCATAACAAAAAGAAAAAGAAAAACCAAAATCATAAAATATTGCGAATTCAACTTTTCAGGGGAAGCAACTCGTACCGGCATATTCCCACTGTTGAATATCTTGCCGTATGTCCATAAATATAAGACACAAAGTGTATACCTTATCAGTTTAACCTAGAACACAGATGAGAACGGACATCATGCCTCTCAACAAGAAACGAAATCGTTCCAGGAAATACAATAAAAACAAACGAAGGCGAAGACTCGAGGGAATAATTTACAACGAGCTATGCGACGAAAATTCCGACATCGGAGACTTAGAAATAGCTATGAATCGCCTGGAGATTTCTACCGCCGTGTAACCCATACCTAGTGATTTGACAACCCAACGAAAACAAACGGACCAACCAACCATCCACCCAACCCTACGTGACCACAGACCTTATAAATAAAACGTCACTCTATTCTGTCGAAAGAGTCTTTCTAATAGAAACAGCACTACATTATTTCCAAAATTGTTTATTTGTCTTTTATATGTGTTAAATACTATATATTTTTTGTGTTGTGTACATCGTAATTATACTCTGTTATGTATATAAACAGATTGTATTATAAAGTTTTATATTTGTGCAGGAATATATATACATGTGTTTATTTAAAATACCCAGTTCACATAGGCGATATCGCTAACACAGGTATTGAAAATCCACAGAAGCTGGTACGATATAGCTCGTCTCACCCAATGAGATGCATGGAATTTTGCTTTCTATTCGATCCGCAGTTTTTGGCGCACTGTTAAACTTTGCAAGCCGGTCAATTCATACAAAAGGGAAACTTAGTTACATGTACTCATTATGCAGAATTTTATCCCTAGTGATTATGCAAAGCATCAAGGAGAGAAGAGAAGGTGAATTGGCATTCCACTTCGCAATGCGGAGACGGGTGAGAAGACTGCAAGCCCGATACAAAGAACGGAATGAAATCCACAAGCAGGCCTTAGCAGGCGACGGGAGGCTGTTCGCGGAGAAGGAAATGATAGAGATACAAAAGGCTCGCTCTGCGTTGGAGTACGAAGGGGCGAAGTTACATAAAGCTGAACATGCCTTAGGGGAGCAAATCTCCCAGACCCAAGCTGGGGCCCTTGAATGGAAACTGAGCTAAGCTTAGCTAAGCTAAGCTACCCCATCTCCGACAGCCCTTATAAGGGCTAACCAATTTCCCACGAAAGGTTTTCTTTCGAAATCTAAGCACGTTATATATATGAGTTATGTAGGTTTCCTTTAATGTCTGTGATTTTGTACACTTTATGTATAACAAAACCAAAAATAGCCCCTCACATTCAACCCGGTTTCACCTTTATGATAATGATGTAAATACATGCACATACACCAAATTATACCAGGTTTTCATCTGCATATAACGCTTGCATTTACACAAATAGTAGAAAAACAAATTATGTAAATTACTACCGTGTATATATCCTTCTAATTATTAAATTTATATGTCAACTTAAAAGTTGATATATTCACACTGTATTTGTTTTGATATTTCTGTACATACAGGGAAGCCATTGTTAAGCCCCATCTCTCTATATGCAGGCATAGTCCGGCATAGTGTTTGACCTCTCGAGAGTGAAACATTGTTTTCATATCAGCACAATATACCATAAGGCAAACTACTATGCTATAGTGAAACACAAGGATTGAAAATTTCCTAGCACTGCTCAGATTTTCCCCACTATCGACCGATCAGAAAACAGGAATCCCCCCCTTCAACCCGTTTCAATATAGCGTACATTTGCTGTTGTGCTTCTAGAGGGCTGTAAAACACAAATTATCTCTTTACCTGTTTCATATTTTATACGCACACTAAAAAATATGTATATTTAAGGACTTATATTTTTAATTATTAAGATTATATCTAAATAAAAGCTGATATTTAACGTTATATTCTTATATTTCTATCCGAAAAAGAGACACCGTAAAATCACAAGGCTTGTAAATGCAGAAAGCCCACGTGGCCACCGTGAACCAATGCGAAACGTTGAAATTGCTCTCTCTGACCGTCGCGCTTTTTTGACAGGACGCTGTTGGAGTTTACATGCACCGGTATATTTATTTCATAAAAAAATCTCCTGGAGATCTCCAATCACTGACCAGATAATTCCAAAAGCACTGCTTTCGTTTAGATCAGCGCTGCTTCTATATAGTCTGTGAGCCTTGGTGACAGACGTACAGTCACTCTGCTGCATTTCTGCGGGAGCGGATTTCACGACAAAAGGCAACAGACAGAGAGAGATTAGTCGATTTGATTACATCGCTTACCTGTCCTATCTCTGTCGATCATAGCAAATATGTCTATACCGCTGCTTTCCTTCCTCCTCCTTCCTCGGACCTCTTCGCTAACAGCGCCATGTTTAATCGGTGCAAAGATGTCTCTACCGTTGCTTTCCTCCATTCCTCCTGCTCTGTCTGATTTTTTGGTGTGACGATCATGCAAAGAGCGCCATGTTTAATTAGTGAAAAGATGTGTCCACAGTTGCTTTCCTTCCTCGTCCATCACTTCTTCCGCACCCTTCACCTGTTATAATCAGACGGCTTCTCTCCATTGCGGACTCTCCCCATTTCCAAAGGCTCTTTTCAGAGCCACCCACTTTCTCGAAAGGACTTTCCGAAATCTGAGCACTATGTTTTTGCATGTTTTTGGATGCTTGTGTATATTTTAATTATTTTTGGTTATTTTATTTATTTATTTACTTATTTATTTATTTATGGATATTTGTCATTTTCGTTTGTGATTTATCTATTTGGTCTACGCCTGACGTCGCCAACCCCAGTTTATTGTAGACTAGGTGACGCCTGATGGTCAGAGTGTATTGTAATTTGTGAGCAACAGGGTGGTCATCCAGTGCACGGTGGACCATGTCAACACTCCAGACGGATCAAGTACAACCTCGCTGTACACTATACTCCCTCCGTGGCTTTCTACATTGTCTATTTATAACTGTGGACGGTCGCAGATGCAGTTAGTGTGCAACGTCCAACTCCCCCTTCCGGAAATCCTACACGGACGGAGCAGTGGCTATATGGGAGGTACACTATACTCCGGATCAAGGCCATTGAAGTCATAATTATACCTGTCAATGCCTGGGGCGGAGTATATCATGCCATACCCATCACCACCTACCTGGAAAACCTACACAGACGGAGCAGTGGCTATATGGGAGGTGCACTAAGCTCTTAACCAGTACATTGACGTCATAATCACATCTGCCAATGTACTGGGGAAGAGTATATTGTTCCATCCTCAACACCACCTACCTCAAAAACCTACGCCAATGGACCAATGGGCATATGCCTGGTACACTTTACAGGGCCTATGTGCGTCCACATTATTTTAACTGTGATGTGCATAGACAGTGTAGATTGTTCCACGCCTTCAACACCGATTACCCCAAAAACCCTGCACGGATGGATAAATGTTCGTTTGTTTTTTCATGTACTGTGTGTTTATGTTCTGTATCATGTGTCTTTGTTATTTATATGTATGTGATTGTTATGAAATCACACACCGTGATGTCACACAATCAAACAAAGATCAGGCCCTAACATTCACTGCCCCTTAACTTATTATATATATAAATATAAATACTTCACACTATGCTGTAAAAATATATACTGACAACAGTAGAATATATATATATATATACTCACCCTTATTTCTACATCCATATAACTCTCCTTTCGGCAATAATGTCCTTTCAGGTATGACATACGGGTAAACCGCTTAGCACAATCCTTACAACTATACGTACTACTACTACCTATACGTTTTACGTGCCTTAAAAACACGCGAACACAAATCACAGGTAAATCCCATCATTTATCGGCCTCCTCCAGTCATCCACGGATACGTGCTTATACACCGCCAAACACAGTGCAAAATGACAACCACCCAAACTTTTTATACCTTTTAATGATATTATCACGTGCACACCCCGTGATAGGAAACCCCCGATCACACTCACACCACCTGATAGGAAAACAAAACCACCTGCCACCTCCACCGCATCCTGTGCACTGCATGACCCTCTATCAGCTCCTCCATAACCTACCACGTCATATGACGTCACGGTACCACCGGTACCTCCAGCACCTCGCAGATTAAATGATAGGAAGGGGCGCCGTAGACCACATTGTCTACTACTCACTTATACGATGGTGATTTGTGGTGCAGGAGAACCGGAGTGTCAGATGTAAAACCACCAGCCTTTGGGGACTTACTAAGGACTAGACTGTATTGGTGAAAGACAAGTTGTCCACAACCAACATCAGCCTGTTTTTGTTTTTGACTGCATGGCAGAAGGTAAACACTTTTCACGTGTACGAATGCGCATTCTTCAAACTAATTTCTTAAATGTAACATAATAAGATGTGTTCTGAGAAAATCTGTAGAATATATATTATACTACCGCAGTATAGTACGATGTTACATGTACATACAGCGCGATACACTGTTACACCATTGAATATATCCTCTTGGAAAACACTACAAATCCATGATGAGTGTAACATTATAGTGGAAAAACATAATAGTGGTATTAACGTAGTGTATTCTGCTCGCACTCAGAAAACACAGTATGCCGTCAATTTCTGTCTGATTAGTTTCAAAGCGCACTAACACGACAGCTTGTGGAAGGAGACGGAATTAAGGAGAGAAGACATTGCCGTTTTTAAGGACCTTGCAATCCTCCTGACTTAAGGCCGCAGCCAAACGAATGAGATCTTGATTCCAGTGTGTGTCCTCAATGACCATGTGGAATGGAGTCCGGCTTGACCAATTCTTCATTTATTTGTTTATCTACTTTTTTGGTTTTCTACGCCACACATAAGAACATTCCTCTCATATGATGGCGGCTAGCATTAAGATGGGAGGAAACTGCGTAGTGTACGGGGAGACTTTTCCATGCTCGAGACAAACTGTTGAACCGGACTATAGAGAAGAATTTGGCAAAACTAGGCTAAGTTGTTCAGGTGACGAATTTTTTACTTACAGAGAATATTAATTCATGTTGATAACAAAAAACATATATCGTAATACCTGGGAATGTTGGAGAAATTCAATCAGAAAGAGCAAAATTTCACGTAAAACTAATACAGTCGTGTTTAGAGCAAGATTAGTCTGTTGTCACATGTACTCGTCTTCCCGTGTCAGTGACGTCATTTTGAATAAAATTCATGTTGAGAAGCTGGGTCTCGTACATGTAAGAAACGAAATGTAGTGGGGATATGTCGCGTAACTGTCGAGTCTTGAAAGCGATTTACTGATAATTTTTGAAGAATCCACAGCTGCGAGGCGTTTCTCCCACATAAACAATAGACAGTGTGTCACGCAGGGTGATTCGCCACGATATGGGTGAGATAGTCAACCTTCTTTTGCAACGGTGGCACAAACATAGTGGACCTACTTTTGCAAAGGTAACATAAGCATAATCTACGCTATTATGCAAACATTAGCACAATCATTGTTGACCATCTTAAACAACAGTAGCACAAACACGGTGGACCTTTTCTTGCAACAGCAACCCAATCATAGTCGACCTAATTTTGCAACAGTAGCACAAACATAGTCGACCATCTTTTGCGACCATAATGTGTGTGATATCTCCCTCCTGGTTTGGGAACAACAGGCCAAACACATTCCATCGTGTTTTGGTAATATACCAATGCACAGTCCAATTTACATGTGCAAAGTTAACAGAAGCACTCTGCCTTTTCCTAAGCAACATGACACAAACACTCCAGTCTCTTTCGCAATTGTAGCACAAACGCAGTTCACTGTATTTGACAACTGTGAGACAAATCTTGCTCATTTTAATTTGCAAATCTAATACAATGATTTGTCAAGACTACCCAAACTTAGACTACTTTAATGAGGTAATAATCCAGATGGTTTACTTTATTTTGTAACAATCGCCCCAACATTGCATATATACTACAGACACTGCCCACTTTTTGGTAATAATAACACACCTCATTTTTCAGCGGTTCACTTTCCTGTGCAGCTCCAATACAAAACTTGACATGTCCACAACAGGACTGCCGGCCTTCCTTTGCAGTATTAAACCTAATATTGTCCGTATTTTTGTGCTAAAATGCACATACATATTCCCCCTTATTTTGCAGGAAATAACACAATGTTTTTCTCTTGCTTTTGCCGCAAGAGCGCAAAATTTGCCCGCATTCATTTCATTTACGTTGCCTGCAGCTATAAACAAGCTATTATCACGTGAGATATGTCTATGAACAATGAGATCTTAATTTTTAGTGTCATGCAGCAATTAGAAGTTAACTGCATGGGATACGGGGAATTTCGCCAAGTGAAAGGAAAAATGGATTTTGTCTAGCATCATCAGGTGTACATTGACACACGTGTGCTTGCGATGCAAAAATAAACTGGTGCCAGTACATGTAACTTATGTATAAAGGAGTTTCTCTTCTGACTCTGGCCGCCGTCGTATAAGTGAAATGTATTTGTTAAAAATGAGATCTTAATCTTAGTGACACGCAGCCATGAGCAGTTAGCTGGGCTATGCGGGAATTCGTCATGCTAAGAGAAAAATAGATTTTGTCATCAGATGCGTCATCTGATGTATGTTTACTTTGATTGTATTGCAAAATAACTTAGTACCAGTAACTATAACTTGGATACAAAAGAATCAAATGCGATTTATACATGTATACTATCACGAAATACCACGCCATCTTAAGCTTGTCCGTAAATAGTACTGGCATAAAGGTACATTTTCCAGAACAGTTACTCACAAGTTGATATTATACTTTAGTGCCTCTTCTTAAATTCACTAAAACGAGTTTAAAAGATAAATGCAAAAGTTTTGTTTCAAGCAAAGTCAATGGACCGTGCTGTAGACAATTTATTTCACATATAATCCTGACTTGTTAAAAAAAAAAAACTGCTGAAAACTGAAAGGCTGAGGAAGTAACCATTGAGATGTAGCCATGAGAAAACAGGCTGAGTTCCTCGGGAGGTATACAGTTGTACAAGACACGGCTGCACAAACATAATCAGCAAGCGTATCTTCGCTTGAGGCGTATTAAATCTCATTCACTGTTGTGTGCCGAACATTCTTGCGATATGCTCTTGTACTACACCGATATCTTTACGCTTCGCTCGACAAAACAGTTGTCCCCCGAGGCGGTGCTATGACGTCACATTGGTGGCGGCTGTCACCGGGTGGTAGTGCGGATCCGACACGTCTCTCACTGTTTAACAAAACAAAACCGTCTTATGTGACTATATTCAAATAAATTGCATTATATGCTCAAATTTTCTGCTGACAAACGAAAGCTACTAAATTACAAATGAACGTACGAATTAACTTTGGTTTGGCCCCTGCGTACAGCAACAAAGCGATGGGCAATTTTATCATTGTCGTCATCGTCTGTATTTTGTAGGTTACTTTTGAAAAGGCTTCGCACCAGTCAGACCGGCTCCTTTGTTATCTCATTTGTGTACTTTCGAGATGACAAAGAATAAGTCTTAATTACTCTTAATACAAGCAGTTTAATCAGCAGTTTTGATAAGCCTAGTCATCGTTAGAAGGAAGTGACGAGTTTGGTTTACTTTATCAACAATTAGTGAATTATGTAGCACTTTCCGAACGCATTTCCTTATCGCCCTAGGGAATTTTGTTTGGCATTTTACTTATATGTATATAGGCCTACTTCATCTAAGCCAATATCGTGGACGCGGGGCTAAGCCAGCCAGGGCGGGATGACGACCCAGACGTTTCTCACAACTCATGCTGGCATTCTCTCCGGCGGTGCATGCGAAGGTCTGCCAGCAACCTACGGATGGCCGTGGGTTTCCCAGGGCTCTCTCCAGTTTTCTTCCACCATAATGCTGGCTGCCGACGTAAAAGTGAAATATTCTTGAGTACGGCGTAAAACATAAATGAAATATATAAACAAATCTAAGCCAATATCAGTCAAGTTACATCCTTTATTAGACTGTATACTTGTTTTGCTAAAATTTATTTATTTATTTATTTAATTGCATGGAGTTTTACGCACTGAAAACTATTTCACTGACATGAGTGTTGCCAGCATTGTGGTGAAAGGAAACAGGGCACAAATCTACTCAAATTTAAATAGACTTCCAAATGAGTTTGCATATTCAACGATAACCTGTAGGCCCTAATTTATGCCATTGTATAATGCAGGTGTTTTTGATGGTTGGCCATGTCATGGGATATTTACACTAAAGCTTAAACAAGGTATCACGGGAAAAGACTGTCTGACTTAAGGGGATGCTGTACATGTGTTAATATGTACTACTTTTTATCTTTTCTGCTGTCAAGCCAAGTGATTTGGTTGTGATACAATGATGTTGAAACTGTCTGATTTTTCTCAATTGTAGCTGCGTTTGGCATATACAAAACAATGATTGCAGATATCATTTTTGTATCGGCAGTCACAAAGGACAAAATTATATGGCACCATGTTCGTTATGCGCATGACAAATATATGTATCTCCTATATAGTGCTAACGATATGGAAGTTAAAGGTAGCATTATGGACTATGGAAGTTAGCATCACGTGTTCGTTATTATTTCTTCGAATGACGAATTTCGCGGTACACGTTGACGCAGAGCTGTAGCTTGGCCGAGTGAGCACTGTAGCGCAGCATAATGACTCAGGAGCCCCTAACCAATGCGGTTGCTGTGAGTTCAAGTCCAGTCCATTCTGGCTTCTTCTGAGGTCGTACGGGGGAATGTCAGGCAGCAACCTGAAGATGGTCGTGGGTTTACTTCCACCATAATGCAAAGCACCATCGTCCCTGGGACATAGGTACATGAACGTTAATAGATTAAGCCGGCCCTGAATGTTATTTTTCGGGTGAGACGTAGTGTCGGGTGTAAATAACATGTATTAATGTTACCACGTAATGCCAATCTTATACTTACACTATGTAAATATCACTTTAGTCTGGATTAATGTTAATACCGAATTTAAGTCCTATTACACTAGCACAGTTTTGAACAACTCAGCTCAGACACTAAGTCCGTATGGGTAAAATTCATTCAGGTTGATCGGTGTTTTAATTCCATATTCCATTTGCCTGCACGGGAACTGGCAGGGAATAATGGGTGAATGAAACGGAGCAGGGCCCTGGGGAAACATGAGTTCCTCGACGTGTGCAGGTAGCAACCGAGTCGTAACAGGACATCAAAGAATGACATGCTAGCGGAGCGCAATGACCCAGAAGCCTCCCACAATTGCGGTCGCCGTGAGTTCACGTCCAGCTCATGCTGGTTTTCTCTCCGTCCGTACGTGGGAAGGTCTGCCAGCAACTTGCGGATGGTCGTGGGTTTCCCCCGAGCTCTGCCCGGTTTCTTCTCACCATAATATTTGCAGTTGTCGTATAAGTGAAGTATTCTTGAGTACGGGGTATCAAATACATAAATAAATCAAATCATAGAATAACAACGGTATATCAGCCATCGCCCGTGTGAACCACACATATAGCTGGCCATGCGGAAGGACTCTTTTAGGTGAAAACAAAACTAAACCAGGTCAAAAATTTTTCGCGAATTTTCCCGTAATCTTACCTTTGCGAAAAATGATATTGTTTAATTTATAATGTCAAATGGTGACGTCACTGATTGAGAGGATAGTTACCGAAAATTTGTGAACGATGTATCGTCAAAATGGGCCCATTTAATCTTTCGTTACACTTAACTACCTTTGTGCTTGTGTATGTGTAGCTGGGAACGCAAAGATAACGTTTTCTTTTCCTTCACATAAATGTCTTTAGATATCCATAACGCTACTTATATTAAGTATGATGGATGATTAGGGTCTATAGATGAGGCCAATTGCTGGAAGATTTTGGTCTATAGCACATGCTCGAAACTTTCTGTGTTTATTTCTTGACATGTCCGCTAAGCAGGAGAAAGATTGAAAACTCCACGGTCAAGGTCATCACATTCTAACCGAAGCATTCTTCCGAGGTCCCTTCATGCGGCCCGCTTATCAAAAGTGTATGAAGGTGTAAGAAAAGCTTAAACCTTAATAAAAATCGTCTTCTAATGCACAGTAAAGGATATTTTAGTCTGGGCTACGGCTAATACAGAGTTAACGTCCTAACACACATTTAAACAACTCAAGACTCAAACCCCAAGCCCACAATGGGTCAGATTTATTTAGTATTTGACGAATGTTTACGGCGTGGAAAAGAATATTTCCTTTGAATAAGATTGAGCAGTTTATTATGTTTAGGTAGGTGGAGCTCGGAGGACCCGGCACAGAGACTGGGGTATCCGGACAGAGCCCGGAGGCGGAAGTATTGCCGATGTGGCATTAAGCCATGATCAATCACCCATTCCCTCCTGTCATAGTGCTGCCCACCTCAGCAGGAGGTTTGTCAGATGTCTGGTGAAGTACGGCGTATAACACCGAGTAAACAGGACCTATATAAGTCTAAGCCAAAATTATCATAGTTTTTTAATTACAGTGCATCCATGTTTTAATAAAATGTATTTATTTATTTATTTGATCGGAGTTTTGTGCCGTAGCCTACTATGGAATATTTAACTTATACGACGGCTCCCAGTAAGTGGGAGGAAAGTGGCAGAGCCGGGGAAAGTCCTGAACCCTAACCAGGCCCAAAGATAACGTGGTATGCATCCCATTGCATAACAAATGTATTTTTTGAAGGTTTGTTGATTTTTGGGGATATTGAAATGAATGTTTGAATAACGTGTTAATGGGAAACAAACAAACATTCGTTTACTGTTCAAAGCTGTCCAACTTGAAGGTATGCTGTCATTGTACGTTATATTCATTCTCAACACCTCGAAATGTGACTTAGATATAACAAATTTAAGCTTGTGTTTCAGCCAAGCCAATGACATTCGGCCCGCATAGACAACTCAGTAACATCTCTTACACGCTTAGATCGGAGCTGTTTTGCATTAAGCTTTTCGCTATCAGGTGTGGACAATTCTTCTACAGGTGTCAGTTTAAATGATTGATTGATTGATTGTTGTTTAACGCGACGATTTTTTCCCTTATGCCATACATAGCCACCATTTCCATGCCTGGACGAGTCCTTAGAATGTGTGTACATTGTCTTGTGGCAGGGCGAGTCCATGCCCCCAAAGCGCTGCAGCCACTGGAGCAATGTGCCGAACACACCAGACATGACACCCCTAAAAATCGCATTACATTCACACCGGGCCGAGCAGCCTTTTTTTCCCTTGTTCTGACCTCTCAGTACTGAGCGCCAAGCGAGACAGCAACAAGTTATAGTCTTTGGTATGACTCGACCCGGTACTGATCCCGGATTTACCGATCTCGAAGCGGACGCTCTAATCACCAGACCACCGAGACAGTTGAGGATTTAGTAAGTTGTATTTCTCTTGCCGTTATTCTAAAAGACCCACAAAATAATTCCGAAAAAACGGACAAATATTGCTTATATTTAATTTATTGCATTATCAAATGACAAAACTTATACAAACAGCTGACATTCTGCACTATTACACGGGAATAAGTGGCCCTTTTAAAAACATTTAAATATTCCACACAATCTCATGTATTGTTCAAAAGACGGCAATGTTTAAATTAAAAAGTTAAAACATACACAAAGTAAAATATACTATACATATTAAAAACAACACATTCACGATGCAAGTGACTTTCAGTATGTATTTCTACAGAGATCTGATTTTCAGGATTCACAGTGAGCCACTGACACTAATAAAATAAATTATATAAAAATACAAACGTGTACAATAAATATTACTGGTTGATGTTTTGCATTTGGTGGACACTGGACTGTGGTAAACTGACGCCATTGACTTAGATGAAAGATATGTTTCAGATTTCGATTATCAGAACATCGTAAACAGAATAACCGATCAAGGAGCACAGACTCCTTGGTTACGCTAACTGACGGACAAATACAAGTTTCCTCTGAGTTGGCCTTGACATTGTTAAATATTGCTCTCCTTCATCGTGCCAGGCTTTATCCTGAAGATAAAGAAACAGATGACAATAAAATGTGCACCGTGTATCACTTATAAACTCTATATTTAAAATAGTGAATAGGCCAAAAACGTTTACATACTGTGTGTGTATTTGTAGCTGAAGATCTGTTCTGTTCATAGTCAGGCGATTATATTTCGCTTGTTCTAACCTATTTGTTTTACAAAGGTTAACATCTGTACACAAACTATTTTGTCCATTTACTTCTCTGTTTGTTCTCTAATACCATGCTCAAGCAATTTATATATAAGAACAAACATAACTGAATATACGAAGTAAAGTCTTGTAAAAAATCATTTCCCAGTTTTAATTACATGAAAATGTACCATTGGTTTTGATTACGTGGGTGCCTATTTCGATGAACAATATAAAATATACATGTGAGAGGTTAATATGATGATCTTTTCGTTCGATCCAATTGAATGCATGCTTTGTGGTGAAAAGCATAATATAACTGTTGTATTCTTTAACACAGGGATTGTTTTGACAGTGACATGGATTGTATTTATTTCGTAATTATTCTTCAGTGTGGCAATTCCTGTTTAAATATTGTCACCAAGCCACACACCCCCCCCTCCCCAAACAGTGAGAGCGACGGAAATTACGAATTGCCTGTCACTGATTGGCTTTGAACCAGAACCTCACGTGTCCTACATCTAGCAATCGAAATGAATTACTCAAAGGCAGACGAAAGCTTACCTAAAGCAGTACGCTTACCTAAAGCACAAAGAGGTACTACCATTTGAAGGTTGTGATCTTACTCACACTCCGGCCATTGGAATCTGTAAATCAGTAATCGACAATAGTCAACACCGGTAACTTACTTCATCAAACTGTATTACCTCACACAACATGTATGTTTGCTTTGGCTTTGGTTAATTTTTTCGGTATTTAATAATTTTGTACTTATATGACAACGAGGACATGGATAAACACTGTGCTTTCTTGTTGTAAGGTGAGTCTATACCGCGAAAGTGCTGCCACCAATGGAACATCATGCTAAAGACACCAGACATAACTCTCCAGTCATATTGTGCTGACACCGCGACGACAAGTCGTGTTTCCTAGCCCGATCTACTCCGTGCTGAGCGCCAAGCGAGTCAGCAACAAGTACCGTTTTAACACTCTTTTGTATAACCCAATTCAGAATTAATAAGGGTTAAAAGGTTATCACTAAAAAACAAAAAGAAAACCCACAAAAAGACGAGATTAAAATACCAACTTCAAATCATAAAAATTAGGGGTTCTAAGTCGATAACTGGAAGATCTATTTCTAAAACAACTATAACAACCACAACACCTAGAACGGAAACATCTTAATCATTGCTTTTAAATCTAATACAGGATTAAATGCATTAAGATATCACAAGGGGCATTCAAATGCACGTGGTGGGGAAACGACTATTTTATTTGCAGTTTCCCTCGATGCAAAGATGCAAAGAATCCAGTTGCCAATGGATTGAAAACACCTGTCAGGCCATCAATCTTTTGCGTTTTTGTCACGTGATAACGGACTAAAATATTGTGACGTTTTGTCACATGACGCACGAATGACGTCACAGAAAATAACCTCCTGAAATGGTTAATACTATTCATCTTCTTATCAAATTGGCCGAGGGGTCATTTAGTGCAGCTTAATGACCCATGTGCATCTCACTAAAGCGACCGCGGTTAGTTCAAGTCTCGCTTACGCTAGCTTCTTTTCCAGGTCATACGTGGGAAAGTCCACCAGCAACTTGCGGGAAGATCGTAGGTTTTCCTCAGGGCTAAGCTCGGTTTCCTTCCACCATAATGCTGACCGCGGTAGTTTAAGTGAAATAATGTTGAGTAGGGCGTAAAACACCAATCAAATAAGTAAATACATGTAAATATTCTCACATTTATTGAGGGCTAATGTAGAAGGTTTCTGGAGAACTCCCGAAAGCTTACCCTTGGTTCAGCACAGAATCCTTCCGGCTTCGTGTCTGTGCACGTTATCAGGTTACAAGACTCCATTTCGAAGTGACTTCCCACGCTGGAGAAATAAAAATAACAAAAAAATCAATCGTGCTGTGAAAGGAGGCAAAAGCCTGGGCACGTGTCGTGGGCAAGTCGTCATTATAAAATCATGTTCTAAAACAATTTCTAGAACTCTTTTGTGCCTTTATCCTTTGTTGTGTGTTGTGGAACGTCGCACTTCTCAGTGCACGCGTGCTCAAAAAAAAATCCCAAAACAATTAATAGGCAGTGCACAAGCACTACAACGTCACAACAGAAAACGATGGGTTTTTCTGCGATGTGTTTCATTTATGTAGCTCGTCAGTGTCTTGCATTATCTCCCCATCGTCACCCCAGAGCCCCTTCCCTCCACAATAGCATATTCCTCCATCCACTCGGCAAACCCATTCCTCAGATCATCCACTCTATAAAACTTCGCTCATTTACAAATTGACCTGTGGGAAGATCAGCCAGCAACCTGCGGATGTTCGTGGGTTTCTCCGCGGCCATGCCAGGTTTCCTCTCACCATAATGCTGGCCGCCATCGTATAAGTGAAATATTCTTGAATACGGCGTAAAACACCAATCAAATATATAAATGCATAAATAAATAAATACAAATTGACCTGTTACTTACCATGTTCCGGCCAGACATTGCCTGGTTCTGTAGCGCCTGCCACACGAACCACAATCCCGGGAGCAGGAACTCCATTCCGTCCATGGTCCCCACTGATTCAGCCCAGGTTCTGGCGTAGGTGCTGGCGTTGGTGCTGGCGTTGGTGCTGGTGTAGAAGCTGGCGTTGGTGCTGGTGTAGGAGCTGGCGTAGGTGCTGGCGTAGGCGCTGGCGTAGGTGCTGGTGTTGGTGCTGGCGTAGGGGATGGCGTTGGTGCTGATGTAGTCTTAAGACCAGGATCACCCCCTGGACGGATATCCAAAGAATAGAACGGAGGTTCTTTTTACATAGGACATGTTTATACACTGTAAATCTCGATGAAGGCTTTTATGTATCATATATTAAACACTTAGAGATTATAGCACTGTAGTATAGGCTTATTCACATGCTTTAGACATTTAAGTTTAATTTTTACATATCTGTGTATATTCATTAAACAAGCTTGTTTAAGACCTTTCCACGTGTACAGGCGGAAAGCCCAGTCAAGTAATACTTCAATATAACCACTAGCTGTGTCAAGCTAAAGGTAGAGGCCACCTTTGAAAACAGTGCTCTGAAATATCATTTTATGCAGATTCCAGAAATATTACTCGTAGATCTATTGCATTTTTTAAGGTGAATAATAATCAAAAAACATTCTTGTTCCATGTGGTAGAGGTTTGGCACCGTATTAAACATGCTGTAACTATTACATGTAGAACTACATGGATACTCATGGAGAACGTAGATATGTAGGAATCGGAGAATGTTTAGCAGGGAAAAACAAATCTGTGAGGTCACTGTTCTTCAGCTTGTTCTGCATGTTCCAAAGCTTCCATCATAGAACCTAAATATCTGTTTCCAAGACCGTATTTTGAATAAGTACGAAACAAAATAGCCACTTAGAAGATGCCAACGTACATGTGCATTAGTTAATGCTCGCATGCCGTATGTGGGAAGATCTGCCAGTGTTGTGCGTTTCACCCGGGCTCTGCCAGATTTCTTCCACCATAATGATGGCCACCGTCGTATAAGTGAAATATTCTTAAGTACGGCGTGAAACACCAATGAAATAAACAAGCAAACAAATATATTAAAGCTGATCTGCTCTTATAAGCTAAGCTTATTCCTGTCTTCTACTAACCCGAACATGTCTGTCCATTCAGCGTGTATCCAGAGCAGCAGTAATATTTGTTCGTGTTTGTCAGATCGAAACATGTATTTTCTCTGCCACTGAAAGCAACAAAAAAGTAAATTTTATTTACAGGAACTATGAGTAAATCTTTATTTAGACTGTTACCTAAAAGATTAAGTTGTATGTCTTTCCTAAGGACCAGCTAGCTTTCTGACTGTATAAAACTTCTCAGGCAGACGTGATGGGTAGTCCGGATAATTGTGTGTTCTAAGTCGGTAAGAAATGGGAATTCAGACCAGTTTTGTGTTTCCAGTCGGTAAGGGATAGTAATTCCGTCAACAATGGTGTGTCCTCAGTCAGTAAGTTATAGGAATTACGTGTGTTCTCCGTGAGTAAGTGACGAGAATTCCCGCCAACTGTGTGTTCGCAGTGAGCAAGGTATGGGAATTCCGGCCAGATGTGCTCAAGTCAGCAAGGTGTGGGAGTTCGGGACAATTTTGTGTTCGCCGACAGACAGTGATGGGAAGTCAGTCCAAGGCTGCTTTCACAGTCAGTAAGTGAGAAGAATATGGGCCAATGTTGTGCTCCCAGTGAGTGAGGGAGAGGAATTCGGGTCAGGGCTGTGTTCTGTGTCAGGGATGGAAAGTGGGGCCAATGTTGTATTCTCAATTATTATGGGACAGAAATTCGGGCCAACATCGTGCTACCCCGGAGGAGTTTATTTATTCCTTTACGATATCCGTTTATTGACCAATGAACCATGAAGCACATATACCAGGAGGTACTATAATGGCACTGCTGAGACGCGTCATTGAACAGTACGACATAACACTCCCACGGGAAGATAACATAAAAATGAGAAAAAAAGTCTTCAACAGAAAAATTTTTCAAAGCTTCATCTAAAACCACCTTTTATATTTTTTAACGAATTAAATACAGTTAAATGTGTGAATTGTGATATCGGTTGTATGGATCATGATGATAATTTCCTTAGTAAGTAGCCAGTAAAGTCACACGTTTTCCGCAGGCCTGAAAAAAAAATTATTTGTAAACTCTACTCATGCGGTGTGAGATGTGTATAGTGAACGAAACGTGTTTTGTGTCCAGTAAAAGGTCAGTGTGACGTCATTGGCCATATACATACTCAATACAACGCCCTTAGTACCCACACATTTTAATTAAATGCCCCCCCCCCCCACTCCCAAAGAAATATATTCAAAATTAAGGGAAGTTATTTTCTAATACAGTTTTTAACGAAATTCTTACTCATATTAACTTCATTTTTATATTTTCCACCTCTTTAGCATTACATCGAAATTTAAAGTGTACGAATTGTTCTTTATGGCGACACTTTTTTCCCCAAAACTCATCTTAATAAACCTTGTGATTAATGCAGACTTACGATGTGTCGCAATCCTTTATTTCAGTTCTCAGGCAAGCCGGTTCCTCACCAGCGGGTAAACTAGAGCAGCCACCACATTGCTCTGCAAAGACCAACAGGGACGGAGAAATCTTTAATTAGTGAGTACCTTCAAAAATTTATGACAGAGACAATTGTTCAACTTTTCAGTACTGACTCCACTCAAATCTTCAATTACGGATTCCATTCAAACTATAGTTACCTAGTCTGCTCAGCGTGTCACGACAGACTGTGTTTAAATGTTTATTTACTGAGTCAACTCAGCACAGTAATTACTGATCAACATGATACGATCAACGGGATTTAAATGTTTACTTATCGAGTCCTCTCAGTATAATAGTTCAACGTGCTGTTATAGACAGTACTTAGACAGTCTTTAGATGGGGGTCTCCATGGCTCAGTTGATTAGCCCGCTAACGCAGCCTAATGGCCCAGAAGCCTCCCACAATTGCGGTTGCTGTGAGTTCAACCCCATGCTCATGCTGGCTTCCTCTCCGGTCGAACGTTGGAAGGTTTGCCAGCAACCTGAAGATTGTCGTGGGTTTCCCACGGGCTCTGTCATGCAGGTTTTTAACCCATCATAATGCTCTTGCAGTCGTACAAGTGAAATATTCTTGAGTACATCGTAAAACACCAATCATATAAATAAATAAATAAATTTTCTGAAATGTAATGACTGAGTCTGTTCAACCTGTCATTACCGTCTCTACTCAAGTCTTCTAATACAGAGTTCTCTCACAATTCTAGCTACTGAGTCTGATATGCCACTACAGGCTATTCTTAAATTTTAATTACTCAGACTACTGAACTTATCACTCCCGAGTCTACTCAAAATCTTTAATTACCGAGCTTAATCAAAACTGTAATTACTTAGTGTATTAAACTTGTCATTACCAAGTCTACTCATACCTATATCTAGCCTACTCAATCCCAAATGCAGCTCCACATATCCTCACGCACGATGGTGTATTTTAAACGTATCTTTGTAAGTTCAGTCTTGCTTAAATAACAAATATATGTCCGCAAAGAATTTTGCACAAAGGCACTGTGTAAACGAAAAGCACACGGCGAGCATCAAAGAGAAGATGAAACTTCAACTTGAACAATTCCTAAAACCAGTCTGCTCGCTTGCCTCCAACCTTAATGAAAACTGATTAATATTTTAATCAATATATTATAAATTTTATCTGTATTTTATTTATTTATTTTATTTTCTTTGAAAAGACATAACGTGAATCTGAACAATTCCTCAAGCGATTTGGCTCACCTGCTGTTAATTATAACCGATATCCATTTTAAAGTTCATATATTTTATTTCATTTGTATTTCATTTATTTATTTCTATTTTTTTGTGCGACATAACATATCCAAAGGAGCGTATACATGCAGAAACCCAACAAGGTCTACATACCTGCGGAGTACTCGATTTTGAAACCTTCGTTTTTCTGCACTTGCGTCAGCATGGTAATCATGATTGAGGATCCGTGAGAAACGAACTCTTCCGTCGGAGTCTGGGTTCCACAGAATCTAAACAAAAAAAAAAGATTTCAAATTATGCGCTTTGAGCCAGGATGAAAATGCAGCGCGAATAACGGATGACTCGAGCATGTTAGCAAAGTTCATGTGAATCTTCAATAAAGGTAAGATGCGTTCTTTACCCGGATTAAGTATGTCTCTCATCTACCACACCATTCATGACGGAGGATACGACTTTAAAGGGGGTACATTTTGTAGCACATTGTCACCTCGGTTCCTTGCCGAATTGAAAAATTACCTTTTGAGAAAAACCTTACCAATTTATCCACAAACCATAATCACACAGACTGCACTTAGGGAAAGGTTTGGATCAACAGACTCAGAAATTTTCCAGTGGAGCTATTTGAACTCAGAAAACTGAGTCATATCACTAGATCGATCAAGTCGTTAAATACTCATCTGATTGTTTGGGTGATTTATAAGAGAAATCAAAGGACTCATCGACCATTTATGAGTCCGTGGTATAATAACAGGAGCCTTCAGTGACTCAGACCAGCGGGTTATATGACTTAATTTTCTCACTTGGATTAGCTCTGCTGAAAAAAACCCAGACATTTGAGTCTGTAGACCCAAATATTTCTCTTGGTGTAATATGGACAGCTTAAAATCGATTGGGTAACCTTTCCCACGTAAAGTAATTCGAACTCACAGTGACCGCATTAGTGAGAGGGTCCCGGATCATCACTAGCGCACCAACCATCTCGTCCACGAAGGCTCCAGATTCGAATGTTACGCCTCATGCTCAAGAATATTTCACCTACAGGAAGGCGGTGAACATCACGGTGGAAAGAAGCCGAGCAGAGCCCGGGGGAAACTTACAGTCATACTTTATAAATTTCCTGATATTAAAAAAATAAAACGCTCATTAAAAATTAACTCACCTTGGTCCAGCTAGCGCCATGTTTTGGTAGCGTACCTCTACATACGCCCTACAGGCCGGGGAGTTTGTCTGCATTTGGAACTGATCGATGAACTTTATCTTTACTCTCATGTTTTCCGGAGCCTAGGAAAAAGGCAAAAATTGAGCTAATTTATTAACATAACACTCTGTGTTACTTCAGACTGTTCGCTAAAGATTAGTCCACTATTTACAATGCCCCAACACCCTTCCTTGTGATCGTGACAACGTCACATTTCATTCCCTATGAAAGTAACTGTGACATCATGACGTCACCGAAAGAGTGACGTTATTAACAAACGGGAGATCCGGTTGACCCACTTGCAACAACACTGGTTGTGATTGGTCAAATGCATAAACTGAATTCACAATTCGGAAATGTCCACTTATGCTCAGTGTTTATTTGTCTGCTTTGCACTTAACGCCGTAATCAAGACTGACGTCATCGTGACGTTTGAGAGGATTTCGTGTAAGTTATGAAAACCATTACCATATAAATGCTCTTGGCGCGACCTTGACACTTCTCTTCAAAACGTGGTAGTGATTGTACCTACACATCTCTGGAGTTTTCAATCATTTTAACGCTTGAATGGTTTCCTCTTACCCTGAACAAAAAGGCGCATGTCGTGTCGGTGGGATGTCCGCCTGATTTATAACCGGGGGATGAAAACGTCTTCACAGCTGTGTCCGCCAAAAATACGCTCTTACCACATTCCACTGAGATGAACAAAATATAAAGAAACTTCTAAAGGTTTCTAACATTTTAATTACCCGTACGTATAAATTTTAAAAATCATCATATAGACGTTTTGTCTTTTTTACTTTTTTGTCTTACCTGAACTTAATTGTAGCACCAAAAACAAGGTCTAGTACGACAAAATTAATCAAATTCGCTGACAGAAATTTTCATGCGTTATTTTCACATGAGTAAGGAATTTCTCTATTCATTTTCCATTATCGAGAATTTTCCTCACACAGTAAAACCATTCAGTAAAACATGTACATGTATAACGACCGACGTAGGAGAATGCCATACTTGACCGGAAGGATAGGAGTAGATAAAGCAAGATATACAGACACTTTTATAAGGTGAAATATACACTGAACTTTCTTTTTGTTCGAGTAACTAACACACAACCTGTTCATGGGATCATATTTTTAACTTTACCCATTTCCTATAAAGTTATAACGCAAGAGGAATAGAAAACCTAGGAAGGAATAACTTGCCACTGAAGCGACCAATCAAAACGATGTTTGCAATGATTTGAATGCTTTAGGTGTCATTACACGAAAAGAAATGCAATAAAATCGTTTGGTATTTCATTACTCAAACAAATAATCTTTGGCTTGTTCAGAAATGTTGATAACAAGCGTGAGTTTAACTGGTCATATCACAGTGAACAGTTTCAAGCAGATCGGGGAAACAATGGGATGCCCATTCCCACGCATGACGAAAGGGGAACCTAGCTAATTTGATATTTGTTCTCTTGTGATGAATGAGATTAAATTTACCAGTTTGTGTATAAAGGTTCATTGCCATTTCAGGAATCAAAAAACACACAACAGCTAAAAGCCCCAAAAAGTAAACTACTTTTAGTGTCTAACTGTTTATAGCCACGTGAGGTTTATTATCTCTCCGAGTGAAGGGAACCACGTGAGGTTTATTATCTCACGTGAGGTTTATTATCTCTCCGAGTGAAGGGAACCGCAGTCATGCGCACTATACAAACAGCTATCTCGCTTATTAACACGCCATGCTTGTTATAGATGTAACTTTTTTCCTCTTAATCCACTCACCTGTTTCCACCGGTTCCTCACAGAACGGAGGAGAGAATCCGGCGGGGCATGCGCACTCGTCACATTTGTTGGGATTCCGGTAACCGTTGTTCTTACATGCGTCCCATTCCAAACTACTTCCCCCACATCTGTCTGTAAACATTGATGAGAAATCGGCCTGAATGACTGACAGATCGATTGGTGGACCAATTGACTGAATATTTAATTCACTGGTGGACAGCTGGACAGATGGAGCGAGCCACTGATTGACTGATAACTTAGAGTTCCTAAACAAAGAGAGGACGGATGTGGGAGGGGACGGGAGTCCTGGGTCCACTTTAGCCAAACTTTGTAACTTCTCGTAACTCTCGTCGTCTTATGGCTCTATAATCTAGACAATCCCGTTTTTGAGAAGAGTTAGGAAAAAAATGAGTTACGAAGGTTTCGCAGTTTTACAAACATATCCTAACGTTTCGCCAAAGGTTACTACCTTAGCGATGTATCAATACTGTATGTATCGACATGGCATTTACGATTGAGATGACTCGTACCTGTATGTAAAACGGGTTACAGTCTCTCTGTATCTACCAGGCCCATATTCAGTGCGGTGGAGTCTTGGAATACGACTCCGTCATCGCTCTGACTGCTACTCAGTAAGTCAAGAGGTCTACCTGGCGAAGGGCGGATCCCATTCGCATCCAAAAAGTTCGGAAAGGTATTGAATCACAATTTGAAAATACAATCGACTTGCTTTGGTTTAGTGTGATGCCATATCGCTGATTCGCATGGGAAGGTCCGCGAGCAACCTGTGGATCGTATAAGTGAGGTATTCTTGAATACGGCTTAAAACACCAATCAAGTAAATAAATAAATCGTTCAAGTGGACTGTTCTTCCCCGCAGCGCATTGGTTCCATTGGAGCACAGGCACGAATCTAAGTATCGCTGGATCAGCTGCGGCTTAAAATGCTTGCTGACATGGTAAAAGTGAAATGTTCTTCAGTACGGCGTAAAACACCAAATGAAGAAATAAATAAATAAATAAATACTCACCATTGCAGTATCTCAAGTTGGCTATCTTGGCGTCGTAAAATGAGAGGTCGTTCCTTTGTCCAATTGTTTCTCGCATGGCAGAATCAAGAGGAATAACTGTATCTTGTGTTCTGTCCTGGGCAAAATCCTGATTAAGGGGGTAATTGCGTAAATATGTTAGCGGTATTCAACGTAAGAGGGGAAAGTGGATAACCCACGAGACGAGAAGAGTCAAGTATTGTTCTCGATGTCACAAGAACAATATTATGGTATTCATCTACAACTGTGCCATATTCTGTTTATTATTTATACTTTAACAATGTCCAGATTTTGTGTATTTAAAGAAGTTTTAGCAATTCTTTTAGCTGCAGGCCTCCAAAGACCTGTCAGTATCGTGACGTCGTACCTGTGTGCATGACGTCTAGTATGACGTCGTGTCTTCTTGCCTGACGTCGGAATATAGCAATTGACTAGACTTGTATTATGACGTCATCCCAGTGAGTTCAGATTGGAACGTCATATGCTGGGTCAAGGTCGCCAGCAGTCAAAATTTATTATTTATACATCAGTGAAATTTATTCACTTCTCGTGGGTTATCATTTCCCCTGCTCACTCGAACAATGTTGATGGTATTCAACCTTCAGTGTGCAATATCCTCTACGTAATAACAAAAGTGATATCTGACTTGTGAAGACATCACGTTTATTGGTAAAGGAAATATTGGGATTTCACTGATGTATAAATAATAAAGAGCGGTTATTACTTTATGAAAAATTTGATATATCACAGAAAAACATAAGACAGGAGAAAGTTTATACAGCACGC
This sequence comes from Acanthopleura granulata, assembly GCA_016165875.1. Taxonomy (NCBI): domain Eukaryota; kingdom Metazoa; phylum Mollusca; class Polyplacophora; order Chitonida; family Chitonidae; genus Acanthopleura; species Acanthopleura granulata. The sequence goes on along the minus strand of JABBOT010000020.1, from coordinate 5,183,686 downwards.
AGTGGACATGAAAGAGACGAGGCCAGGGTGTTAGAACGGAGGCCAAACGGCTCTAAGTCTTAAAGAAATTATTGTAAAGCGATGGTTGTAAATGTTCAGCCTAAACAATAGGAATAAACAATTTTATTTTTATGGCGCATTTGCTATCTTATAATAACGATGCTGGTCTATACAATTTTATATTTTATTCGACCGACCAACCACATTTACTGTTTCAGGCTGCCAGTGGTGGCCTGACGAAGCCTCTTTTTAGACTTAAGAACCATTCTGCCTCCTGTACAGAACACTTGCAAGCTTATTTGTACTTTTATTTGCTAGAAAGGACATGGACTAAACTTCATTTACATAGGATCAAAATCAATTACGAAAAACACGTTACATTTCACTATTTCTTTAAGCGAGGTTGGAATAGCCTTCCTGAAGAACGCGTGTACACAATACTAAGGAATAGAATGCGTGTCCATACCTTAGCGGCGTAATGCATGACTGATCCGTAATCGTAGGGCACGCCTTCGGTGTGATAGTTGAACCAGGTGTTGGCCAGGAAGTTCCCGAGGAATCCAGACCAGACGTTGTTCTCGTTTATACGGACATAACCGTTCCGGTCCGGACGTGACTGTTCGTGACTCAAGCCAACTGCGTGACCGATTTCGTGGACAACTATTCCCAGCTGAAAAGATGATCAAAAATGAGGCGATCACATCAGCATCGTTTATGCGTCATGATAAGTACATATGACAAGGCATTCCATAAGCGCATACCTTCACCGTGGCTAAATGGACAAATCCTAATGCTTTAGAGGTCCAAGAAAAGAGTACCCCACTCTATCCAAGGTCATCCCGTGTAGAAAATTGCATCCAAATCGTTGCACAACTTTTTTCCGCAAAGTAGATGACAGACAGACAGACAGACAAATAGGAAGACCGCAGGAGAAGGTAAAGACTCAAGACTAGGCAGACAATGGCTTCCATTTGCACATGTTTCATGTGTCTTTCAAACGTCAATTTTTTTAAATTTAATATAATAAAATCTAGATTAAAACATGACGTCCCGTGTAGTACCCATAGCAAGATATTGCACATAAATTTAGACAGATTTCAGCAAAGCTGTGTATGTGTATAACTGTGCCTCCGCCTGTAGTGTGATCAGTTTTCGAGAAATCATATCGTCTATTAATAACAATCCCACATGATTGGTTTACCAACTTCTCCAGGTCGTTTGCATGTAAAGGAATGTTTGATACCACCATTCAACATCCGGAACATGACCAATAAAATGAACGCAAGGTGTATTTCAAGAATTGAGTACATTTAATCAAAATACGCATCTTTTGAAAGACCATTTCTCGGTTGATTCCAGATATGGCCTTCAATATTTTGAGGCATTTTTTTTCAGTGATTAAACAAGGAAATAAAGACGGTACTACGGTGGACTTTTGGGGTTATATTAAACAGGCTGAAGCACAGTGACGTCACAGATTCCTTTTTTTTGGCTGCCAAACATGCTGTAGCTTTTCCACATTAAATACAGATACAGGTGCTGTACTACACATATACTCATGCAGAACGGAGAAATACAGCAATCGTGGGATGTTTGGCAGCTAAAAAGAATCTGTGACGTCACTGTGATCCAGTCTGTTCAGTATGGTTCAAAAAGTCCGCCGTACACCTCACATGGCCACTTTTAAAAAAAACCCTCTTTACATATTAAGGTCAATAGGTGAAGTAATAAATGTATAACAAACCAGAGATCGGACTCATGAGATGTAGCTAATTAACGTTACAATGGTGATGTACAGCCGACAGTACTAGTTGCCATGGTAGTCATAAATAATCTTGGTACACACGAATGTCAACTTCTCCGTGAATCCGGCCAGAGAAAGTTCGTGCTGGATTGCTAAATGTTCAGAGCTATCTAATGTATATAATAAAACTAATTAAAAGTTGGTTTGTATCAAGTAAAGAACTCACATGTGCACATCCATTACCGATAGAAACTGGTTGTCCCGCGGGGTCTTTTCCTATATAGGAGTAACATCTGACAAAAGAGAGCAATAAATAATACACCATAAGCGAGGTGTAGCTGTTTCGCGCGTGCATGACTGGGGTGTCTTTTCTGGATAAACTTAGAAAACGTTATTCACACCCTCGGCATTCACGCATAAGTGAAGAACGTGAGTGTTTATCAACTGAAACTTTCGAGTTTTGAATCGAAAACTTAGAAGAGAATACACATAATATACTAGAGCTGTGCTGAATCCTAGGCCTTCTCCATCAAAGTCTTTGATATGATACTAATAATATAAATAGCCACATGCGCTGTTGTTTGCGTATGAACATTTCTGCGCATACGTACTGACTAATATACATGTATCTGAGGAGAATTAAATCTGGCCCCGTGTCATGAAGCGCACTTAGCTAACTACTCCCTTAACGGCCATAGCAACGTATGTTGTAGAGACAGAAAGTGCACTTAGCTAGGAGCTACTTAGTACTAAGTACGCTTCATGAAACCGGACTGTGGACTGTTCATTGGCTGATGCTCCAGATAGGAGATATATAGTTAATATACTTGACCATTTGGTAACAAAAGTGTATGCTCTTTATTTTTATTTATTTATTTGATTTTTGTATTAAGTCATACTCAAAAATATTTCACTTATAAGACAGCGGCCTGCATCATGGTGGGAGGAACCCGGGCAGAGCCCAGGAGAAACCCACGACCATCTGCAGGCTGATGACGGCCCTTCACACGTACGGCCGGAGAGGAAGCCAACATGAGCTGGACTTTAACTCACAGCGACCGCTTCGGTGAGAGGCTCCTTGGTCATTACCCTGCACTTTTTAAAAATTTTTATTTATTTTTTTTTTTGATGTCCTTAAGAATGAGTTGGGCAGAGCAACACAACTGCAATAATTCAAAGATATTGTCGAAAGGAAAGGGACTATCAATTTTGGGGGTTTCATGGCTTGTTATTTAAATGACTTCCAAGGTACGAGGAGATTTCCCATGTTCTTTTTGCTTTTGGATTTTTCATTTCATTATTTGCACCTAAGTCAAAGAATATCAGTGCAACTGTCAGTGGAATAAAGTAAAAGTGATATTTATGAATTAAACCACCATTTCAAGTAAGGGTAAAAGTAATATTTTCTATATGACCCGTACACGGTATTCTCACTGCACCAGAGGTCATATCTATGCAGACTCTTGCGTCTTTGGTGGGTAAATCAAGTTCAGCTCAAACACATGTAACTCAGGTAGCAGAGCGAATAGTCGTGACCAATAAGAGTGTCCGCCTTACGTGTGCAAGGCTGAATACTGGTCACATAATGACGCAACGTCAATTTAAAAGCCAAGCAGGACTTGCTGAGAGACTTCATTGGATGGCCCAGTTTAGACTATCCTGCCACTGGATCGAACTGGATTGGAAGAGGTCAAGGGGTCTTCAGTAGCGAAGCGGAAAAGAAACCTTTACATTGTGAAAGTGGTACATGGAAACGTACCCCCGATCTTTGATAAAGATGAGATGAGGCGTGGCCCCGGGGTTGTTATTCTCAGGGAATCTCAGACAGGTCTTCTCCTCCCAGCTGGCGATACCCTCCCTCACTATGGCGTGATCCTCCGGGGCTGAAGTAAAAGTAAATAAATGTTGTTTGACACCCGTTATCGACCATCATTTATTTGCTGATGTTTTAGGTCGTTTTCAAGAATATTCTGAGTAATGGCCATAACAATTGTATTCAGGCTCCAATACTAAATATTTATTTATTTGACTGGTGTTTTTCGCCTTACTCAAGAATATTTCACTTATACGACGACGACCAGCATTATTGTGGGAGAAAACCGGGCAGAGTCCGTGGGAAACCCACGACCATCCGCAGGTTGCTGGCAGACCTTCCCACGTACGGCCGAAGGGGAAGCCAGTCTGAGCTGGGCTTGAACTCACAGCGACCTCATTGGTGGGAGGCTTCGGTCATTGCACTGCGTTAACGCGCTAAGCGACTGAGCCACGGAGCCCGCTGAGCGCCAAAGAATTCTAGTAGCTGTTAAACGCCACACTTAACTGTTTTTCGGACAGTCTTTAATGACCTAACTGTTGATGCTATCTTAATTTCTAACACTTCTTTCTCTTTTATTGTCCTTGATTTAAATACATCAGGATAAACTGAGTATCTGACTGGAGTAAGCTAACTTACGAAAGTTGTTCCCGAATTTCCAGTTCACAACAGCTCCGTCCCAGAAGTACCTCGAGTTTGAGATGACCTTTCTTTTGTTTCGGCTGACTACTCCCGGGCCGGGGTTATCGGCCGTGGGCTGGAGAGTTCGCTGGATACGCCCAGAGGGGTCAAAGTCTACTGCGGCATCGACTGTCCTCTTTGTCAGTAAGATGTCGCCTTGGAACAACTCAAGGTCCTTTATATCGAAAGTGCTCTGTGCGACAACAATTAGCGGTTGTCAAACGAATCAAAGACCACACATTTACATGTACATATGCAACTTGCAACTGTCTCAGAGAGTTAAATTTTGTTAATGGTCCCAAAAACATTAAACGCAACTCATTTTGTTTCTCACAGGCATTTACATATATACTTAATTTATATTGTCCTTAATCAAATAAATACAAAAGATAATTGCCGCGGAGCAGTTGCACTGAGAAATATCCATGTAGTTATGTCTGTCTACATTATTTTATTTATTTATTTATTTGATTGGTGTTTTATACCGTACTCAAGAGTATTTCACTTATGCGACGGCGACCAGCATTATTGTGGGAGGAAACCGGGCAGAGCCCGGTGGAAACCCACCACTATCCGCAGGTTGCTGGCAGACCTTCCCACGTACGGCCGGAGAGGAAGTCAGCATGAGCTGGGCTTAAACTCACAGCGACCGCATTGGTGGGAGGCTTCGGGTCATTGTGCTGCGATAGCGCGGTAACCGACTGAGCCACGGAGGCCCCCTACATTATTTTAAGCCATAAGGCAAGTAACATAAGATGGAATAAGTTCGCGAAAGTCGAACACACGAAAAATAACCTTCTTTTTATCACGTATCACTTTGTTAGGCTTTGAAGTAAACATCCAAATGTACATGAAGAAATTTAGACATTGAAATATACCCTGAGATATCCAGATGTACAAGTAGATATTCAGATGCACAAGCAGTTATTCAAATGTGCACATAGATATTCGGATGTATATGTAGATATTCTGATGTACAAGTAGATATTCAGACATAAAAATATTCAGATGCACAAGTGGTGAACAAGTAGATATTCAGTTGCACAAGTAGATATTTAGACGTGCAATTAGAAATTCAGATGTACATGGCGATATTCAGATGTGAGTGTCCAGATGAAGATTTCCAAATGTAGATGTCCAGGTGTTGATGGGAAATCGTTTAAATATGGAGATGTGCAGTTTTAGATCTGCGTGGATAGATGTTTATATGTTTACTTTAGATGTAAATACAGATGTCTTTCTAGAAAAAAGCTGCTACATTACACTGCAGAAACTCCAAATGGATGTGCCCTGAGTCATCTTGCCGGCGTAGCAGGAAACATCAACACAGTATAAACACTTACCACTGTTTTACCGATACTTTCGGCTAACTCCTGGGTCATCTTGGCCACTTTGCACCAAATTTCAATCCGGTCTTCCAAACTCTGACTGAACAGTGCGGGTTCGAGTAGAGCCTGGTGAGACAAAACAACCGTTAGTGTGATACTTTTCGAGTAATGTTTATCACAGCACTGCTGGCCTGATTGACTCAGCAATTTATCTACTGTAGGATTTTGTTTAACTGGCAGTTTAACTCGTTGCATCATAGAATAGTTCATTGACAAGACGATGACCAGTGTCATGGTGGGTGAAAACGGGTCAAACCCCGAGGAAAACCAGCGACCCTATGCACGTTGTTGGGGGACTTTCCCACGTACGACCGGAGAGGAAGCCAGCATGAGCCTAACATAAAGCGACCGCATTGGTGTTAGGCACCAGCGTGCTCAAGCGCACTAATTACCTGGGCCACAGAGGTCTCTCTATTGATTGGTCCATTGATCGGCTGCAGGAAAAAGTTTTGTTTTGTGCTCAGCGTAAACCACACAATCGGTGTACGCTTTCTTGTTGTTCAGCGTCTTCCAATTGTTTAAGTCTAATTTTTCATCCCAATTACCACCTTAACTTAATGCACTCAGTGATGACAAGATCTGATTATTAATCTCATTCGTATGCTATAGTATTCAGTATAGTTATTAATATTAATTTAGCTTTAGTTCGTTTTAATAAGTCGAAAAGTGTGACACTTGAAACTTAAGGTCACTTGGTCCCCGGGATAGTTTCAAATCGAAAATCTAATAATTGCGTCTAATTTATCAATGTGTTTAATCAGATTGTTACTTTCAATGGCGATAGCTAAATATTAATTGGACAAAATTGCCAGTCTAAAGCTACCTAGTTAATGCCAAAGGTCGTAATATTTTATCTTTTCTCACACACGCTATAATTTCAACATGCCACAATCCGGCTAAGACAAAGGAATCTTTGAAAATTATATGTCATGTAAATGCCCAAACTGTGTTGAGTCAGTGCAGAAGGGCAAGTAACTCGTGCAGTCACAGGGCGTTTCAAATCTCCTCAGTCCACACGTTCTGAATTGTGTTGGTATTATCATACATACATTAGATGCATTTTAGATCATTTTGTCAACTTTTGTCATACCAAATGTGCAGGAGTACTTACAGCGTCGAAGGGCGTGAGACGTAAGTTATTGACGTTCAACTGCTTGCCGTCTAACGTCAGGATGATGCCGTTGGGGCACGTTGCTCCGAAGTCAAACGATTTCCGTGCCAGTTCTGGGATGACTGGCATACAGCTTACGGTTAGAATCTTCCACAATATCGTGACACCGACAATGCAGCACACCGTTGTGAGCTTTTCACAAAAAACCCTCATTTTCTTGGATGTTATACGCTTTCAGGGGTCTGCCACCGATCGCCGCGGTATGGATCGTGCAGAATAGTGTAGCTAACTTCAGCCAAGCCAGTACACGAAAAAGAATTGTCAAACTTTGGCCAGAGTCAGCAGAAATATCCGCCCCACAGAGAGAAGATAATGAGTGATAATTCGGTGTCTTAATTTTGTATTTATATCTTCCTAGACCCCGTGCCATGTCGTACCGTGCCTACCGAAGTTCTCTCCGATATGGTTGAATGAACATGACAACTTGCAACCGGGGATGATATCGGATCAAGGTATGACGAAAGGTCAGGCTTTCATGCGCACACAAGCCTGACATAATCACTTAGCTCGCTTTCCCGAGGCGCTTTAACACACATAATACAACCGCTTTGCTACAGCTTTACGTCTTTTTTTGTTCTTTTTTTTTTAGTGCTATTTTAAAAAGTTGCTTGCAAAAGAAAACTTCAGCTTCCCTTGCAGTCTTATCAATTTAGATTAATTTTCTGTACCCAAAACACGATGAACTTTGTTGACTGAGATGAGTCAACTTGTCGTCATCAGATGTGAATTGATATTCTTTTTAGTAGTCCATTATCCGATTAGGTCGCTGAAACATCGGCTCACCATTATGCCTTCAGCCTTCATAAAATGCCAATTAAAAAAAAGGAAACATATAAGAATTGTAAACACAAAGTAAACTAACGCTTGACAAACTAACACCTTAAAGAACTAATAATACATGAAGACAAGGGAACAACCTGCTAGTCGCTGAAGCAATGATAAAAGACTTAAGGAAAGTAATAAAGTAACATGAGGCAGAGTAGACAGTACAGTTTCACGCTTGCGGTTCAGAGTCAATCACTTCTGCTTTCTGATAATCAAGGGTACATGAGGATTTATCAATGAGTATTTATTTAAGGGCTTTTATTAACTATATGTTTTTTGCCTCAGTCTGACGCCTATCTGAAGCTTGATCTCCACTTACCTCCTAAGAGAAGCACCCAATATGAGAGAAAATAGCCTACAAAGAAGAAGCTTGTTTGAGAATCCAAATTGAATCGGAATATTGGAAAGTAAATATTTTCGAGAAGGCCTCGTTGAAAGTGTTTAACTGAAAACAATCTAATTGAAAGGGCATAATGCACCCTAAAGGAACTTGCTGAATAAGCCTAAATGATGCAGTCCAATTGACAGGACCCACGGAAAGGATATTAATAGAAAGGGTCTACTTAGAGAAGGCTAATTCAAAGGATCTATATATACTTGATATAACCTAATTAGTAGGACCTAACTGAAGCAGTCTAACTGAGAAGACTTAACTGAAGCAGCCTTTTTCCAACGGTTTAATTAACGCAGTCTAAATGAAAGGATGCAATTGAAACCAAAAGAGTCTAAGAGAAGCCGTCTACGTTTAGATGCCTAACTCAAGCAGCTTAATTAAAAGGACATAATTGAAGAAGCATGAATGACAACAACTAATTGACAGGCTGATTGATTGATTGATTGAATTGATTGATGTTTTACGTCGTACTCAAGAATATTTCACTTATACGACGACGGCCGAGATTGTGGTGGGTGGAAACAGGGCGGAAACGCGCGATCATCCGCAGGTTGCTGGCGGACCTTCTCACGCACGGCCAGAGAAACAACAACCAATTGAAGTAACTTATTGGACATGAAAGAAGCAGCATAAAAGAACGAGCCTTGATAACTGAAAGGGGCTAAATCAGCAGTCCAACTGTAACTGCATATTTAAGCCAGCCGCATTGAAAACTTAACTAAAGACACGCTTCTAACGGAAAGGGACTAATTGCAAGAGGTTCACAGAAAGGACAAAACTGACACAGTCTAGGTGAAAATGTCATAATATAACAGATCTCTTTTGAATGGGCCTAATGTAAAGGACCTAACTGAAATGGATTTATGCAGTCTGATTAAAAAGTCATAATAAAAGCAACCCTACTAAACTGCCTACCGAAGATAATTGCTGTGGAATTACTTTTTTTATATATGTTAATTTACCAGATGACCAACAGTTAGTTGGTCCACTCACAGGCTCCATAAATTACACATCCTAACTTATCAATCATCTCACAGGCTTTCTCGGTTCACTCACTACCCCTCACATTTGAGCTGTGACCCCTTCAACTTTTGCCAAATTAAAAGACGCTTGCTCTACCTGTAATCAAAATTGCAGATTACATCGCCTGGCGCAGGTGGCATGTTTGTTAAAATATCTGACGGGATTTTTGTTCGCTCTGGTTCCCGCTGTCACCCTTGGGACGACTCAGCGACCCCCGGGAACCTACCCAACAAGCGCTTCCCCTTAACGTAGGAAGTGAATTAGCGTTTTTTGTCAGGCAGTTCTGTTATTAAAAATATTTCCGTTTTTTCTGCACTCATGCGTAACAGGCTTTTAGTACACATCACGCTTGGTCAGTCGTGTTAGGCTATGGGGTGAAGCGTCCCCGAGTTGTACATAAGTTTTTTTTCTTTTTCTTTTTCTTTATAATTACCTGATATTAAGCAGGATTATATTTATGAATGGCGCATTGCTCTTTTCGCCTTTTCTTGAAGAGTAAGTTACACATTTAAATTAACAGCTGAACAATTTTGTATTTGTAACATGTTGCGCATGTCCAGCAGTACTGATACCTGATATTTTCAGCTCTGTAACAAATACTTAAATCTGGTTAAACGCCCATATTATTTCTTCATATGGAAAGAAACACTTCTGTTGAGAAATAAACGGCTTTTCTGCCTCCACATAAAATGTGAGTATTGGTCATTTCAATTACATTTACATGTACATTTACTTGCGAATCCTTAGTGTAACCCAGGGATACATGTAATGCGCATGTACAGAGGAGCAGAGACACAAGCCCGGCTGTCACACGCTGTGTTCTGTTATTTTATTCCACTGACTCCACACGCAAACTAATTTACCAGCATACTTATACATGTACATGTAGACCAGGTAGCTTTTTCCCTCCTGGCTGGTGGTGCCATACGGATATAACATGAGCGGCAATGAGTGAAATAGCCACCTGGGGCTGATGTACATGTATGTATCCCCAGCATTAACAGAGAAAACTGACAATCGAGTCATTCGAGGACGGACATGTATATATTACATAAGTAACGCAGTTCGTAATGTGCAGGTCTTGTGCATTCGCAGTGCAGGATTCTTGAACTATTAGAACGCTAGGCTAATGTTTAAAATGGTAATGTTTTTGGCATCTAAAACCCCCAGTCTCAGTTTAGTAGTTCTCTTCTTTTCTTTTAACTTTTTTCTTGAATTTATAAATATGAATATTAACAGAATATTAAAAGCTATCGCCATCTGAATTATAAAAGTGACGATCGAATGGGCGAAAATAAGCAAGGGTTTTAATTTATTTATTTGATTGGTATTTTACCCCATACTCAAGAATATTCAAGGACTTCAAAGGGTTCACGATATTAACATGGCAAAAATCCTGGCAGAATTTGTTGGGAATTTAAAGCATTGAGTTCATGATCAACTGTGTAATAAAGAAAACCAGACTTGATTTAATACACTTCAAAACGATTCTGAAATTACATATAAGTGAGTTTTATGAAAAATAAAGATACTTTTGACTACAGTTGTCATGAATCGCTGATTGCATTTATTTATCTATTTACTGCTTTCATGTTTCACATAGTACTCAAGATTACTTGACCTCTTTGACTGTTGTCATATTTGTGTGTGGATAAAACTACCAGTCGTCGGCATGTCCTTGATAAACCTGCTGTTACTCAAACGTCATAATATCATGATGGCTTAACGAACCATCAATATCGCGCACACGGTCATGTGTTCCCTCCGGACTCTGCCCGGTTTCCTTCCACCATAATACTGGCAACCGTCATGAAGGTGATATATTAAAACGTCGTATAATGCCAAATAAATCAATCAATCAGTCAATCAATCAATCAATCTACAAATCTGGAAAATCAATTCATTTGCCTGTTTATTAGTAAAGGGTTTTGTTTTTTTCTCGTGTACCTCAAATATCTAACATTTTAAGTTGACATGCACCTGTCAACAACGCGTACATAGTCTACAGTCAGAGTACTGACCGACATCGTATAAGTGAAGAGTTATTTTTACCGCGGGCAGCACTTATTGCCAAAATCCAACCCCTGGTCTAACCTTAGGGTTAGGTTAGATTTTCTTGGATTGTTCTAGTACAAACTTGCCAAAATTTGAAAGAGTGTTAGATTAATTATGTTGTACATGTATGCATGCAGTAACCGTGGACAATGGTGTAGGCCTTGGGCACAGGACATGCGGGTTCAGACTCAGTATAGTACAGGGAAATTGTCGATTGCCCATTCTCACTGTTTGCGATGCCCTGGTGAGACTGAGCAGTCAGCGCAGACTAACGTTCGTTAAAGATCACGTCTCCTACCATTATAATGTGTGGGCCTCCGTGGCCTAGTCGGTTAATGTGCCAGCGCAGCGTAATGACCTAGAACCCTCTCACCTATGCGGTCGCTGAGAGTTCAAGTCCCGCTCATGCTGGCTTCCTCTTCGGGCGTACGTGGGAATGCCTGCCAGCAACCTGCGGATGGTCCTGACTAACCAGAGGCTAGTGGTTTTCGCCAGACACTCCGGTTTACTCTACCCATAGATGTCACCGCCATGGTATAGGTTAAAAATTCCTCACGTCGTTTAAGTGAAAAAATGTGCGGAGTTATACACCAACCAACTAAATAAAGTTTTTAAAATGTCTAACGACCCGTTGCAATTACCTCTCTCCTTAAGTAAGTACAGCTGAAAACAGACCTAAGTCCGTTCCAATCATGCCTAACCACGCCGTGATCATTTAGATTGTATTACCCTGTGTCTAGGATGCATCCTGTTGGCCATGTAATAAAGTAAGTCGTTTATTATCATTTCGTCACCGCTCTGAGAAAATATGCCATTTCCTGTGCGCCAGTTTGATGCCTTTCTCTTCCCGTCAAGAACTAATAAGTTGACAAACTCATTTGGAAATTTTCGCTTTTATTTTTTTTCATGTTTTAAATTTTTCTTATTTTTCTCGTTTCTTTAAAACTGTATAGTTGGTTTCTTTGATGTAAGGGAATTTGTGGGTGATCATTAGCCTTTCCTATATAGTGCAATAGGTGACCTCTTATCACGGAATTAACAAAGAATTAAAGCAAATGGCCGCATAAAATGAAGACATCGTCGAAAGTTAAACCACTGAAAAATGTACACAAAAACTTCTTTTGGTTTTGACAATGTAGACTACCCACAAGTTGACATACATACTTTTCTTTACAAACATTCACTTTACAGCATATATTTAGACTCGTTTTAAGATTAGGTACATTTTCTTAATGCTATTTTCGTCTTTGAGAATAAATAAATAAAAACTTTAAAACAGAGGCCAAGTTTTGCAGTTTATGGGGTCATGAGATATCAAGCAATGAGGTGTTAAAGACACTCCAAAAAATTGCCATTTTATCAAAACATCACATTTTAAGTAGCAAAATAATGTAGATAAATGTTGAATTTATTTATTTATTCATACATTGATTTATTCATTGATTGATTGGCTGATTTTTTTCTTTATTTGTGTGGTGTTTTACGTCCTAAACAATATTTCACTTATACCACGGTGGTCAGCATTATGGTGTGAGGAAACCTTCCCACGTGCGCCTGAAAAGGAAGCCAGCAAGAGCTGAACTTGGGCTCACAACGACCGCATTGAAAGGCACCTGGGTTGTTACACAGCGCCTCGGAGGCCCCACGAATGAACTTAATAAAGCAAACAAGTCACAGTTTCGGTAGAGTAAACATGGATTTATACACGCTATGTATAAATAAAAGCTGCCCCCTTGAATAGATGAAATATTTGTCCATTTAGCCAATCTGGTAATCGATCAGAGTTGGGGAATGGTAGGGAAGGGGTTAAGTCTGGTTGCTAATGTGAAGAAAGCTACAAAAAATTCAATAAGGTTCATCCGCCCAATAATTGAAAACTATTTATAAATATAATATCAGTTATATTTCTAAGATTTTGTTTTAGAGACGCATTCATATGTTTGAGTTCTACGGTGCACTTAATGAACTATAGCCCTTCTTTAGTTACTCTGGGGACACACAAAGATGTTTCCATTCTAAACACAATTTTCATTGCTGGAATATCAATAACGTATAACACCTAAGGGTTATTTCAGTTATGTTCAGGAAAATTTCACCTGAAGATGAATATAAAGATAAAAGTGATGTGACGTCATCGCACTTACGACAAGTAATATAGTCCACAGCGCACACCTTAGAGGCAACATCAGCGGGCGTGTTTCCCAATTCACTGAAAATGAGATTTTCTAAAACGTGTGTTTATCGAATTTAAATGCAAACTAAATGCACGACCACAATGTTACATGAAGTTTTCAAAATAAAGGTCCACTAGGTACGCCTCTGTTTTTTTTTTTTGTTGTTTTTTTTTGTTTTTTTTTTTGTTTTTTTTTTGTTTGTTTGTTTTTCTTTTTTTCTCAAATTTGCTTGTGAATCATCATCGTCATTTAGTGAGTTTAGATATTTTCAAATACGGCTTTCGACTTCTAATGTAAATTTAGTTTATGTTAGTGAAAGACAATTAAACACAACATAAACTGATGAATTTATCAAACCAGCGCATTTTAAGTAGGAAAGCGATACATACAAATTCTATATGAATTTAATAAAATGTGAACACACAAATACTTGGGCTATAATGCACGCTGCTTTCGTGAATACATCAGATAGTTGTCTTTTGTGCGGTGTGTTCTGGGAGAGGTCCGAATGGCCTACACAGGTGCGGGTCACATACCGATACCTCAAGTCAGTGAGGCGGCCAAGGCTAGGAAATTTTCACCCCCTCTGTAGCCAGGGGATCTGTTACCATGCTCAGGTTTCTGTCTCAAACTATGCAATTTTGATTACACTTGAAAAGTTAACACAAAGTAATAATTTGCTTCCCCCAAATGGACTCCCACTTTAACAGAGGCTACAATAAGAACTTGAGGCAAATTGCGCTAAACGTGAACAACTATGACCACAGGCTTTGCTTTGTTACTACCAACACTACTGTGTAAGATTTTGATATTTTTAGTACTTGAAATAAAGCTTAAATGAATGTTAGACGTCTGGCAGGATTACAGTGGCACGATTATTACATATGCTGTACAAAGATACAGGCTTAGTAAAAACTGTAGAAGGTGACCATATGCGGCTATGGTAGTTGGCCTTTCTCAAATACTCTGTGGCCGCCTCGCTGCCTGGAGGTTGCCCTATTTCCGTGCGGTGGTGTAGGGGCTGGGTACAGCCGACGAAGCCTATTCTTTAAACTTCATATAGAATAGGCGTGCATCATTTATTTCCCCCAGCTAGAGGACCCAGAGCAACATTTGCCTACGTTATTTGTGACACTGCAACAGAGTGCAAGTCGTGAACTGCCACAGCAGTCCGCCAGTCGCAAAGTGGCACAGCACGAGACTTTAGGTTGCGAGCTGCCGCAACACATCGTCCTAGCGCGAGACACAGGAACTCCGAGAGCAGCCCGACTCGAGGCGCAACACCCCGGTCTTCGCGTCGTGGAGCAGCAGTCCCCCTGACTCCACTCTGCGGAAGACGACGCCACAAGTTGACTCCTCGGGTATTGCTGTGGTTGTTGCCTGTAACTTCTCGAGCTCTGGCAACATTCAGGCCGCCTTGTGGTTGAGCAACAATCCGCCTGCTGTTGCGGCTGTCGATATTGTTGACGTTGCTGCGGTTGCCATAAGGGCTGGACTGCGCTGGAAGCAGAATAGTAAGGTGTCTCCGGTATGGGACTTCGGGAAACCTGTTGCCTGGTACTGGCGCAACATTCTGGTCGTCGCGTTGTGGAGCAGCAGTCCGTCGACTGCGCCAGCGGCCGATAAATTGCTTGACCGGAAGTTTGACCTCTTCCTTGTTTTGATGACTGGCAACAGTCTGGCCTTCCCGTTATCAAACAGCAAATGACGATGGAAGATCTACCTCTGTCCGCCGTAGTCCGTCTTCCTTGAGTCCGCTGGGAATACTGCCGCTGTGAATGGGTTTCGGAAACAGATTGTCGTCCACCAGATTGATACACAGCCTGTTGCCTTGTGCCAAGATAGGGTTGCACGGGAATACTCGATGGTTGGGCGCCACCCTGGAGCCCGGGAACAGCCACCGAAGCCATTGCGGCAGCGGCAACCACAGTCGGGGCTGAGCGCGCGGCGCCCATGGAGTGTGCCGAATACCGGCTGGAACCATCTTGATGTTGCCGATGTTGTTGTTGTACAGCCACGGACGCTGTCGCTGTACACCTCGGCATCCCCAGTCCGTACCTTGAAGGACAGCAAGATGTGCAAGATCTCTGTCGACGGGTTGATGTGCACTGCGCCGGAAACGATCCCATTTGGCCTGTGCTGCAAAAGGAAATACAAATTTGTTGAGAAACAAAGACGCCTAGATGTCGCCACATGAAATGGCTAAATATTAAAAACTTTTCTCACCTTTTAGCAAAGCGGGCCAAGACTGTGTACACTTTTGTTATTTCCTGGAGCAGATCACAATTCTGGGCGCATGTGTGCTCAGGAAATACTAGTACGATACCCACACACGTCACACCAGGAAACAATTCGTTTGACCTCGATCTGAAAACCTTGTTTAGCCCGTCTCTTGAAGACATTAATTCCCCAGAGTGTATATTTCGTCGTTTGCACAACGTCGATACATTTATTTAAGACACATGTTTAAAAAGTAATCATGTCTCATTACAAACGATATTCCGTCAACTTTTCTATTGTGGAATTATCATTATAAATGTAAGAATTCATATGTTTCAGTCACAAGACGCTAAGAAGCCAAGTTACTCATGGATGATAAACTCCGTGACTTTATTACTGATGACGTTTCCATGTAGATCCTAACATCATTTTCAAACCAATACAATCAAACAGGCTTGGCAAATTTTACATACACATAACATGCAATAATAGGTAGAATTAAATTTAGATTTAGACGAATGGGTGGAAATCAATAAGTAGAGGGGTGAAAGTTGCCAGACGATAACAATGGGACAATGGGAAAATCTAAACAACACGTCTATTGTCAAATATATCCAGTCAGCCTCTAAATGCCTGTAAAAGCAGGCATACAAGTCTCAACCTTGTCGTGGATAATCCAGCTTCTCACTACATTGATTAATTATAAGCGAGTGATCAAGCGGTGCTGACGCCTTGGCCTGTCCATGGTTTTGTCACCGTACCACAGTCTGGTATAAAGATCGTACATTTAAATATACGAAATTATGGCCAAATATATCGACGCAGTTTTATTTCTTTGTAGAAAATCACGACATCTAGACAAGGCAAGTTACAGACTGTTTTTGTTTTGCAATATAATTTAATGGCATAGGTTTCTGGTATGTCGACAATAAACAATATATATATTTATTTATTTTATTGGTGTTTTACGCCGTATAGATATTTCACTACGATGTCGATCAGCATTATGATCTGGAAGAAATCGGTATCCACAGATTGCGGGCAAACCTTCCCACGTATACGACCGGTGAAGCCAGCATGGGTTGGTCCTGAACTCACAGAGACCGCATTTGTGACAGGCACTGGGGCCATTTTGCTGCACTAGAGCGCTAACCCCCCTAGGCCACTATACAATACAGAATTTACAATTAATGCACCATTTTCCTCTGTTTCCTCTGCTATAATCGATTACGATCTTTTAACAGTGCAAAGAGCAAATCAGATGACTAGAATAAATTTCTAGAAATTTATTTACTTATACCTAAAATATCACCTATCCTCTGTACATCGCTGAAAACTGTTGACTGCATCTCTCTTACATGCTGCCGTGTTTTTTCACTTTTTATACGTTATTGCTCACTTATTCCCTTGGAAACTGATGTTACAGGCTGTCGTGTAAATGGGTCTTGCGATCATTGGCTTGCAAAGCCTCTTTAGCATTTACGAGTTGTAAACAGGCTTAACGCTCAGACTGAATTAAGGCAGGGATGAACGAATGAATATGGCTTAACGCCACATGGGCTGTATCTCACCCACATCTTGGCGAAAACACGCTTAAATCGAAGGCCCTAATTTGATCTACAGTAAAATGCACCAAAGAACGAGAAATCATCGACAGGGCTGCCGTACAGCACTCGGTTGCTGTAAGCGTTTCCAGCGTCAACATATTTCGGTACCAGTCACAAATTTCTTCCACTCATTCATGCCGCGAACAGCTTCGGCTCTCTCTATGCGTTTGATATACACGTCCTCAGTAATCGTTCAGACACAGGGCCTCGTACAAAGCACATGTGGTACATATCACCCTTTTTATAACTCATTCATTTGATCTCAGGCAGGAAACATGAATTCTGTTTGTGATGGCAAAGTAAGAAGGTTAATGTTAGGCAGATGTTTGTAAATGCGTCCTGCAGTGAGCAGTGTTAAACCCTGACTACGATGACTACAGCCGAAAAGGCATGCAATGTGCGTTATACCAGTATTCATCTATTTATTTGATAGGTGTTTCACGCAGAACTCAAAGGTATAATAAGTGTTACAATGCATTTATCCCATAGCATGACTCATGGTCAAATGATGTATGATTTGATTTCATTCCAATGACTTGTATGTACTTATTTAAAGTGTTTTTCGGTGGGGATATATAAATTCATTCGTTTGTTTATTTATTTGGCAGGCATTTTGTATAAAAAAGCGCAAATTTCCAATGGCTGCGATATACTTCAAATCGGGTTTTGAATCGTCTTGCACCCAATCCCTGTTTATTCAAACATACGAAGCACGAGTTAGAACATAGGTTGTTTCGAATCTGAGGGACCAGTAGACAGACCGACAGACCGAAAGACTTATACAACTGTCCAGTTGCAGCTAACACGCACAAGTTGCCAATAGCTGGGTCATCTCCACAAAAAGGTCAGTGACGTCTTGGACTCTCTCATATAATACCTCAGGTAGGTATGCTTCCAGGATCACGAAGCTGTTTTGACTTACAATCACATTTTGTCCTTACTTCATTTAACTACAATGAAATTGTGACCTTAGAGTTTTCTATTTTAAAGCCAAAATATCCCTTGAACTTTTATGAGAGCCTTGAAAATTAGCACTTAACTTTAAATATTTAAGTTCAGGTAAAATACCACAACCCCAAACAATGTCTGACAGATCCAGTGCGGTTGCGTGACATTGTGGCACGTGCGTACAAGGTGCGAAGGGATAACCAGCTTTAGCAGAGGCCGGTTGACACCCCTGCTCAGGGCCAATATGAGCGAAAGCTGGATTCAAACACGCGATCTCATTGGTCAAATAGCTCATCAACATAAATCAGTGCCATTTATATTTTTCAGTTTAACAGGTGCGTCGTAAATGATCCCTGTTTATATTTTCATGTCCAATAATGTATTTGTACGGATATGATAAATATCATGGTGAACCTTTGTCTATTTATTTGACTGGTGTTTAACGCCTCACTCAAAGAATTTTCACTGAAAAAACAAGGGTGTTCACGTTTCAGGAGTGGAGAATACCAGAGAACATCACCGTCATTCACTTACTCAGAATGTCATAACGGGTTCCTGGATAGCTGAAACCGGAGTGCCGTTAATAAACTAGAAACATTGTGATTCGAACCTACAGCTTAATCCGCCATTATCCGGGTTCTAAAGAGACCAACGGTGCATGTGACTGAGACAATAGAAACACCAACAAAATAAATAATAAATAAATAAATAAATAAATAAAAGTAATAAAAGAAGAGGAAGTAAATAAAACTGATTAATGAATAATTAAATAAGTACATGTATAGTGCATAATATTTACGGGGCATGAGGAGCTTAATGATGATTGTTGATGAGATGATGGCTCAACAGAAAGATTTTTGAGATGTCTGACCGAAAATTGATACATGTACAAGGACTCTATCGAGTAATGGCTGTCCCCTCAGAAGTGTATCGAAGTGTGTAAAGCACAGTTTGCTAGCAGGACAGACTGAAAAGCTGCATCATGGAGCTTTAATACGAAACCACCCAACCGTGGCCATCTCGGTGGTACCGATTGAGCAAAATGTGGGTTGTATCGCTCAGATCATTTAAACACTCAGAGCTGGAAACCCAAGTCTGAGGCTGCACGTGTACATTTTTAACATACGCTCTAGACGGGTGAGTTACCTTGACCTTGCGACTGTACCGAGCCTCACGCAGGCGCCATTTCTGATAGCCGTACAAATCTGCTGTTGGGAGGACACTTGTTTAGGTTGATTGCACGATTGCGTAGTTTGAGAATACCTGCAACAGATTACCTATCGTTTGTGAGGCTGTTTGTTTGATTTATTTATTTTCTTGATTTGCGTTTTACGCCCTGCCCAAGAATATTTCACTTAGACGACGGCGGCCAGCAATATAGTGGTAGGAGAAACCCACGACCATCCCCAGGTTGCTAGCAGGTCGGTGAGGAAGCCAGCATGAGAAAACATTCGCCCGATTTTGTCTCACTTTAGTCATATAATTATCTGTGTAAGTCTCATACACGTGCACGACATAAGACAGATTAAGGGGCGAAGGAAACTGGAAACTTCCTAAGAGAAACTCCTGCATCTCGTCAAATATCCGACAAAATAACGTCCTAACTTATAGTCCCTTGCAGATAAAAGACACGAATAGGTTGCACCAGCGAAGTGCACCCACCTCCACGCACTGCATCACAAAAATATACTGTGTTTGACGTCTATACATCTGTGAGTGGCGCTAATCTTACACTCACGAAATATTAAAGAAATCTCCAAAAGAAACTATAATTAAACACTGAGAAAATATCTGATCCAAAGACGCTGCTATAATTAGGATTTGATCGTCTTCATCTAGGCAATCTGTGAGTATGTGACGCGGAAAGTAAACATAATTTTCGTTTTGTACAGGAAAGATCGCTATGCTAAAACAGCTGCACATACAGTTTTCTCTCCTGCTTACGTTTGCTTACCTCGTAGTCCATCGACAACAGAAACAAAGAGCTGAGGAACTACAGTCAGTGGGCGCCTGTGTCTCACCGGAAATGTGTGATGTTGGTGTCGGCTGGACGTACGCTGGGGCCTGTGTGCGATGGATATATACTGGCGCCTGAGTGCGTTGGACATACACTGGCGCATGAGTGCGTTGGACATATATTGGCGCATGTGTGCGCTGAACGTAAGTTGGTCGTTGTGTTGGCCTTACGTAAATTAGTGGCTGCGTTGGTGGTTGAAAATAAGTTGGTGCCGGAGTCCACTGGCGGTAAACAGGCGGCTGGGTAGGCCGTACATAAACAGGCGCCTGTGACGGATGAACGTAAACAGGCCCAGGGGTCGGCCGATGGTAGCTGCTTTGAATGGCTGGCTGCTTGTCGAACTCTCGTGGAATGAATCGTGGTGCTGGATACTCATACACACGCTTCGGTGCCCGGTCGTGATAGCCAAGGCGCCTGTCGTAGGACGGGGCTGCAGCTGCCGCGGCCGCCGCTGAGGCCGCGGATGGAGAACCGGAAGCCGCTGCGGCAGCCGCCGCTGAGGACGATGCTGGATGCCTGGACCCGGCAGCAGCAGCCGTTGAGGCACTTGAAGATGACGGCGAAGGCCCGGGCCACGACTTATGGGCGTAATGACGCCGATCGTACACCTGAGACGCCCGGCCCTGCGGGTAGCCCGTACCCTCAGGGTATCCATGGTACTGCCCGCTAGGTCTTGCTGTGTCTGGATGCTGTAATTCCGCCCCTATCCCGAACTCCCCATGTCGGTAGTCCGTCAGATATCTGGAGGCGTTCATGAAACCTGCAAACAGAAAATGAAAAATGATGAAAGATCGTCGGCCGAACGCTAAGAAAGAAGCTTGTGTGGGATCTATTCTTCAAAGCCATTTTTGTGCTAAGATTTAAATTTTAAAGGTAAAATTTAAAACCTATTGACCGTGTTTGATTTTTGGTAGCAGAAGTTGAAATTCTGATATAGGCCCACATGTTTCACAATAGCGTTTAAGAAGTGGTCAAAACCTTGGGCCCCAAAACATAGGCCCTAAATTTGTATTTCAAATTTAGGCTTAAAAGGAAATACCCACAGAAATGAAGTTATGGTGAGTGAAAAGACCATTAAAAACTGTATCTGAAAATACATTGTCTGATTTTTTTTCGGCAGTTTTTTTTGCCAAATTATATTTTGTGTCATATATTTTGATTGAATGGTAGGTATTATGGGCCATATTGATAATGTGCGTCAATGATGACGTTATATGCCGACCCTTTGCCGGCCCTGTTGCAAAATTTTGATGTCATCTTAGCTGGTTTATACATTATAGAAGGTTGGGTTTCACAATACCTTTATTCAGAAATTAACTTAAAGGTGTACGTAAAGACGGCGTGTCACCACCGTTGACACATTATCAATATGGCCCATAGAACCCACTATACAATGAAAACATTTAACTGCATTTCATTTGGAGGAAAAAAAAAGAAAAATAAAAAAGAAAAAAAAATCAACAACCACAAAAATCTAATAGCAAAAATCGGCTATCTTCAGATACAGTATTCAATAAACTTTTGTCGGGGTGTTTCTTTATGAAATTTACCGCTGCTTAGAAAACTACTTAACTAACGTTCATTTCGTCATCGAGGCCTCCCGTGTCCGGATTTCACCAATTACGTGTGACTATTTGCCAACTCTTCTATCCTCTGTGCTGCAGTCTCTTACATTACAATATCGGGTTTAGACTTATCGCCACATATAGTATGTTAAATGGTCACTTGTATTCGACGGTGGGCAAGTTCAATGGTGAAGAAAACCGGATAGACCTAAATGAAACCTACACCATCTTACCCAAGAAAATGAGGCTTTAAAACAACAAGAAAGACCTCCCATTTTTATATACATGGCGGTTTGAGCAGCAGCCAGCTTATCAAGTGACCTTGGAATGTTCTCAATTTCTTATGTGCGTGAATATAATTTCCTTGTATCCAAGGGAAAACAATTTCCACAGCTGTTAAGAAAATCAGTATACATATGGGAATTAATAAGGGTTGTGTTTTTAGCCACTGTATCTGGTAGTTCCCTGGAATTAGATGTTTCCTGAAGTCAGTTGTTTCCCGAAGTCAGTCCTCTCCCAGGGCCAGATGTTCCCTAGGGTCAGTTGTTCCATGAGGTCAGCTGTTTCCTGAGGTCAGCTTTTCCCTCAGTCAGCTATCCCGACAGCTCGGTTGTTCCATGGGGTCACGTATTCCTCGAGGTCAACTGCTCTTTGAATGTCAGTTGGTCGCTGGTATTAGTTGTTTCTCTAGGCCAGTCGTTCCCTGGGGTTTCTTGTTCGCTGGGGCCATTCTCTGACCATATCCAGGTTCTCCATGTAACTAGTTATTCTCCGCAACCAATCACTCCCTGCAACCAGCTACTCCCTGAGAGGAAACTAATGCAAATATTTATTGTGATTTTTTCCTCAAAGAAAACTGATGGTGAAATACATGTAAGTCTTAGTATCCTGTTGTATTCCGGCGTTTCCCACTAAATTCTTCACTCTAGATATAAATTTACATAGCTGTTACAACAGCAGACTTCCACGATCAAGCACTGTGGTGTTTTATCGGTCAATTGAGTGCAGCTGCCATGCGGACCAGACACACTGCCGTAATAATCAGCCCTGTTGTAAACTGGTGCAGCACTTTCTTCTGACACCGATACACCCTGACTTATTTATCTCCTCAGTTTGTTTACGCAACGCCTTTGCTTTAAAACTAACATCTTAATGCAGTGGCCAACGTGCTTTCTAAGCAGGCATTATAAGCTCACGAACCATTGGCGACTGGGCGGTCTAAACTGTTCGTACGAAAAGGGGGAAGGACACACTGAAACTGTAATAGACCGCGAACAGATAGCCCAGTTACCACGTTAAGTTGGTTAAGCTGTATCTTTATTACATTTATACCAGATAGGCAAATCTAGCGATTTAAAGGAAGGAACTCTCTGTTTCCTTCCCCCTGCATGTGTGAACATGAACACGACTGAATGTATGTGTGTCTTTGTACTTCTTTTCACCCTACAATTTATTCCACAACATTTTCTAAAATGACACAAATATATAATGTGTGTGTTGTTGTGATATGATTTATGTTTACGTCGTACTCAAGGACTTTTCACTTATACGACGGCGGCCAGCATTATGGTACATGAGAAGAAACCGGGCTGAGCCCGAGGGAAACCCACCACATACGGCCGGAGAGGAAGCCAGCATGATCTGGAACTCACAGGCATCGCGTTGGTGAGAAACTCCTGTTTCATTACGCTGTGCTAGCGAGCGAACACCTCGGCCACGGAGGTCCCCAAAGGTTGTATGAAGTAGTTTACTAGCTTACGAGGTTGTTTGTATTTAACGCAGAGACCACCAGAGTGTGATAATTTGAAATAATTTCTATTCATTTTGGATGGAGTTAAATTCTTAAACCTTAGCCTGACATTATAAATGCTGTTCTACTTCCATCCACTTCCACTATAATGCTGGATTTAACAGTATTAAGCATTACATATTGCTGACACTTCAGTTTTTAGAGAGAATATATACGGTGACTGGGCTTTTTAATTCTTGAAAATTTTAAAACTTATTATAAAAAATCGACAAGATATGAAATACATGGGTCTATTTTCTTTCTTACTCTGTGGTAAAACTTACATTTCCTAACACTGTAGTTATATTTACAGTATTAGCATTACATCAAAGCATATACATCCAGTGTGAGACGTATATTTTTTACACGCGTAAGCTGTTTAAAACATTACCGCTTGAAATGCAGAGTGGCCACTTTGTCGGTGAGCCTCAAAAACACATCCCGGTTTCCAGTACCTCAGATAATTTTGCTTTACTGAAGTCTGACGTCTGTTCATTGGTATAGCCTTTGTACTATATGTAAGTAACATGTGTTAAACCAAATCATCCTCCCTTGGGAATTACTACTCAGTGTCCCACAAAGTGTAAAACGACCTGGTTTTCACACATGCCTTTTAGTGTAGGAATACGCACTACTTGTATATACATGCTTCGGAATGTTGCGAGTGGGCGTTGTCTATAACCCTATTCGATGTGAGGTTAACTCTCACTGCGTCAACATTTAAGGTATTTATATTCGTATCCTGATACAGGAAGCGAGAACACCTAAAACCCGAAACGGGATTTGCGGTCGACCCAAATCAGATATATACGTAGGCAAGTCCGGTCCGGAAAATACTTCGCTTGAGATTACATTTTGCATTCTCCTAACGCCATGAGAAATGATTTTACACGCCTCAAACATGTTCAGTTTTGGGAGCCTTAAATTATGCTGGAGGCTGCGAATGGTGAAATGTTTCCCTTTAGTGCTACTCAAGTCTTTTAACATCAGGTGACATATGCAGAACAATAAGTTATAAGGTATGTTTCTTGTTTAATGTAAAACTACAATAAACTTAATAACAAGGAGTGGCTGTCAAAAAAATGGTGCTTTTGTTGTTTTCTTTTCAAATCCTGCAACTGAGGTACACCCTATCAAATATAGTAAATGTGTTTAGCTGTACATTCCTTGCATGGCCTTTCCTTCAGCTGCAAGGGATTAATCTGACAGCTCTCTGGGATAATTTTAAAAAGATTGTAGGAGAACCTCCTGCGAGATACCAGAAAATATTTAAAACTGTAAAAAAGAAGACAAAATTCAAAGTATACATTATTTTATGATTAAATAAATTTCTCAACGAGGAAAAAGAAAACGCCAGGAAAACTTGGATTAGAACCCTTGGTATCACTAATTAATCACTAAGTGGATTTAAACGCAATTTTTTCAACCACCTGTAAGGAGTCTTTTACAGTGTACAATTACAATCTGTAAGGAGTCTTTTACAGTGTACAATTACAAGATTTAACACGTGATCGTGTCTACACACTGGCTCCTTTCTCGGTATGTGTCTATGGCAAAAATTCATCCCTGTTATTTGAATACTAACAGTTATACATACACAGTCTATCACACATGCCTTCGTGTACAATAACTTACAGATGTGACACAACATATGTAGGCCTACGTATAACACTAAATGACTTGTGGATTTAGTCAAATAGCTGTGTCGCTGACATATTCTATCGGTTTAAAGCGTTACGTGCTGTTGAATAGGAATAACTTAGTGGACAATGTATACTTGATCGTTTTGCTGCAATGACGCAAACATGAGCTGGACCGTGTTATTGCGTACAATGCCTTGAATTTCAGAAAAAAAGTTTCTTTTCTGACATAACTATAGTTTTTTGATAGCCTTGCGCTAATGATGAAACGTCCAATGTGACGTACGCAGTGACGTCATATTTATGGCATATATGCAAGTGATGTCGTGCAATGTGAAAAACTGTAAAAAAAAAATCAAAATCTTTGAGCTAAAATTCCTAGCAATTTTGAGGCGTGTGAGCTCGGCTGTACATCTGCTGCAGCGTCATGAAATAAATTTACTGCAACCAACGGTATATACACAGAAACAACTGGTGTAAGTCTGTACCTTACTACCATGTAAAAGATGGTTAAAACATGGAAAAGTTATTTCACATAATATGAAAATGCAGAGCTAAGCCAATTTATTCTGTGCATATATATATATACTGATGGCTGCTGTAAATCTTTCTTTCACTGGTAAGCAAAGTGCCAGTACTTTTAGCTGTAAAATTTCAATAGGTTTCTACGGCTTAGGATAAACTTCCATTGATACTCTCATGTCGTACATGTCCGAAACAAGCTCGAACCACTGAATAAACTTCCTGCTCTCTTTCTTGGTCACACTGAAGTCCCCAAGGTGAAGACGATGAGATGCTGTGGTTTATATTTTGTTATACATGCATTTTGAAAGGTAAAACTAACAAAGCCGGTGGGCATAAAGACTTCAGGGTAATAAAACTGTCTCAGATTTAAGCCACACTTAGCCTTAACTTGTGGTGTTATTCCTGAATAGTTCCTAAGATATGAACTGAAATGCAAATTTTCATTTTTGTCACAAAACTGTCCTGGGCTTCAGTCAGATATATTTTTAACTGCAGAAAAAGTTCACTGCGCTAAAAGTGTCACTCACCTGAAGACCTTCGTGACTAACATGGAAACTTGCAGCTAAGTTCAAATCGTAGATCAGGAGAAACACCACAGGTTAAAGTTAAATTTGACATAAGTCTGAGGGAGCTTCATGATCCTGGGGCCTGGGTATATCAGTGAAAAATCGTATCATGCCTGTGTTGATATCACACCATCGTGAGCCAATGCATGTGAGTCTGAGGCAGTGTGGCGTACAGGAAGGTATCCATGGCGATCTCGTGCTCAGACGCACTGTGAGTCGGTGCAAATGTGATGTCGATTTGAATTATATATAGAGCCACCATATGCTGGACTATAACTGCTGGACTGTGTAAACCGTCACTTATTTGAACGTATCGAGCTCTGTATATCTGTTCTCAATATCGCCATGCCACAGAGGTCGTAAATATAAGGAGACTGAACTATAATATGATGAATTAGGCCTATAAAATGTGTTTAGTGACCAATCATACGTTGGAGACGGACCTTAACATGGGTCGTACTATAAAGAATATTATCATGTGTAATAAATGAGTTTAGTTATGTCATGTCACATATACACTTTTAAAGGCTGTGATGTAGAGCAGATTTACAGCAGAGTCGAACATGAATATATAAGACAGATTGAAAAGAACAAGTTCAGCACTAATGATTTAGACAGAGTATCAGATACGGTATGCAATAGTCATTCTTTCCATGTGGGTGTGGATATTTCACTAATAAATTACGGCTCTTTGGTTTATGTGTGAGGAAATCGTGCTAGGGCCGGAGAGAAACAAAATATGGCCAGGAGGAAACCGGGTACGGTCACGAGGGAAAACTGGGAGGGCCAGAGGAAAAGCTTGTAGGGTCAGAAGGAATGAGTAGTGTCAGATGGAAACGGGGTATGGTCACGAGGGAAACCTGGAAGGGCCAGAGGAAAAGCTTGTGGAGTCAGAAGGAATGAGTAGTCTCAGATGGAAACCGGGTATGGAGGCTAAGGAAACATGGTAGGGTTTGGTTAGGGTTTGAAGAAATGAGCAGGGCCAGATGGAAAATGAGTCAGGGCGGCAAGAGGGCAGGGCCAGAGGGAAACCGTGTGAGATCTGACAGAATAGGCAGGACCGGGGAGAAGATGGGTGTGGTCATGACGGAAACCAGGTTGGGCCTTGGGGAGACCCATTAGGACCAAATGGAAACCGAGTAGGGCCAGAAAGAAACCAAGTAGCACCAAAAGGAAACTGGGACTAGGGGTAAAACAGCTAGTCGACATGAGGAAAGTTTATAAGGCTAGAAGGAGATCAACTAGGACTATTAGTAAAACGGGTTTTCGACATGAGGAAAGTTTATATGTTTACAAGGAAATTTTATGTTAGAGGGGATAAACCCGATTGGAGAGGAAACTTCCAGTCTGTCAAATTAGCTGGTCAAGACGACCTCACGTAAGCCATTAGATAGCCAATGGCCATCAGAAAGAACGTTTAATAACGTCTCCCTGTTTCATGTAGCGGGGAATTAAAACATATTGGTAACATTAAGGTATATTTGTGTATAAAGCTATATACAAACCAAATAAGATCTCTCGATTGTGCACACTCTGTGGACGTAATGGGTCGCTGTAGGAAGAGGTTTATGGTCGATTCTGGTTTCCATCTTTCCTACTTATTTAATACTGCATGCCCAGTTTACCGAGTATATAAGCGCGGATGGAATATCTGATTTAACGGTTTACAGATGCTATAGACTAATGTACCACGCGTACAACCGCTATTGTAGTTTTTATATGGGCTTATTCTATACAAGATCAGCCATGTATTTGGCATTTTCCACCGAAATCGAGGAAATATTTTCACTGATAATACGATAGCCAGTCTAAAATACAGACAGGTATATCTGGAAACAGTCGAGTTTTTCAAACACACGACAGATCCTTCACATCTTCATTTGTGTGCACTCATGATAAGCTAAAAGAAAACCGTAATTACATACCTCTCGTCAAATGTTACAGCTTATACTTACCTATTAGGCACCCAACTGACAACACCCATATTGCCACCACTGCCGCTCTCATGTCGAACAATTCACACTCTTATGATGTCAGTGCCTCAGTGTTCGATTCAGCAGATAATTCCAGCGATGCCTTTCAGCTGAGACAGCGGATGTTGTGGTTGAAGTTTTCCGTTGAGAGAAGACTCATGATTTTTACATCTTTTCCCCTAGGCTAGCAAAGCGAAGCGCTCTCGATCGCCTGTTGATTACCGTCCTTTCGCAAGACGCATAGCGAGGGCACAGCCGAATGCCGGAGAGTGTGTGACGACAAACCGTCTACTACCGAGTTGTGGAGAACGTAGCCGTTACCAGTCTAGATTAAACCACGACTCGTGTGCTATGCGACGCCATCGTGCGCAGTTAGCGTAAAAAAGTAGTCCGATCGCTTTCATGTTAATCAACATGGAGTACAATTTTTAAAAAATCGTCTGTACAACTGTGCGTTGGTATCATGAGTGTACAGGGTTAATACATTGTATAAATGTTGAATACAACACTGTACAAGCGTCTCACCTCTTACTTTCGTTTAAGATTGAAAAGTGGTCCCGATCCCGTGTTCTCAACATGGCCCGAGATACTACAAATCTGCACGTGAGCAGCTGAAATGCCACTCGCAGTGCATTAAACGCTAGTGACAAATTGTCAGCCACTAATTTGGCCAAAGTAGACACAGCCGACGCAATCGTTTGTTTATCACCGTTATTTTATTTCAACATTTGATTTGTTCCAGATGGCCTGGTTGCCAAGTTATCTCAGATGTCAACTCGTGGCATGTAAATAACCCATTCACAACATTAGATCAGACACCAGACACATTACATCACGGCTTTGCTGGTTAGGCGCCTTTTCGGTGACTGGTGTTGTAGAATCATTGACGTGCTCTTTTATTATCTGAAATAATGATTATAAAACCGTGGACCTTGTTCCACAAAGCAGTCGTAGGCTAAGCTGAATGTAACTAGCATGGCTACCTATCTCTTCAGTTAGTTACGGTAGTTACAATCAACTTATATGTAATCTATGACTGCTTTATGGAGCAGGTGCCCGGTATTTAAAAAAAATTTTTAAAAGCATCTTTAATTTACCAGTCTCGATTGCCCTAAAAAGGCATAAAAAGGAGGTTGTGGCGTTTTTGGTCGATAACGGCATATGACATAACAAAGGAATACAGAGCACAAAATTGATCTCGTATATTTTTTGGCCACCTATTATCTAAAATCGACCCCCGAGTACGATACCTATACATCTGACCACCCTCTCATAAAGCCATCCACATTCCCTAAAGATTGATACGAAGGCATTTAGTTTCACGAACACAATACAAATCACACTCAATACTGAATGACAGTTAATTCGTAACGATTGTCATAAAATCTGCAAGTCAGTGAATTACAGAAATTGAAATCTCGTGTTACAGTGAAGTCATCAGGGACATCAGCAACAATGACGAGAACTTCCAGCAGATAAAATTTTTAATGTCATTCCGCGTGACAGTAATCTTCTGTTTTTGCTTGATTGAAATTTAAGATCGCTCACATATAATTCAGCCTCAATGGCACACCATGCCGAAGATACGCCACCCAGTCATATTATAATGGCACCGGGCAGAACCGCATTTGGCCTATTCCCTTTATGGTTATTCCCAAGCGAGATGGTGCCAAGATTACCTTTGCTTAAGTCTTTGGTATTCCTCTGTTGGGAGTCGAATCCAAGATGACTATTTATGAGGCAGACGCCCCAAACCCCACGCCACCTCAGTCGATCTCAAATCATTCGCGGTTTCATAATTTTCACTGACCAGTCCTGCCCCCTATCTTTGTCATTGTAGAACTGTTCGCTGGTATCCTATATATTTACATTACCATAGTGCAAGAAATAGCAACAAGTGCCTGTGAAAATGGTGTGTTATATTCGAGTTAAAGGATGTCCCGAGAATGGAAAAGACAACAGAGGAAGAAACAGGAATATACTCTTGGCAAAATAAGGCAACGTAAATGCCCCAGACAATTCGTGACTGATTAATTTCTTATGCAGTCACTGCTTCGACCTGTAAGATAACACGAAGCTGACATTGATTTATCCTCCAGTGAGGAAAATGTCACTGTCTCCTCGTTTGTTTTCACAGCCTTGTTAAAATGTGGGTTGTGACCTGGTTAAACGCAAGAACGTGCGCACATGTATGCGAATAAAAACCGTAAACTTGAGCGAAAATGAGGCATTTAGGGACATTCCGTTTCTTACGGAGAAATATCTCACCAAGTAGTGTTTGCCATGCGCAGGAAAATGTCTTAAGTTTGTGGTGAATAAGTGGAAAATGTTTGAGATCTGCCTTACTTTCCTTCTGCTATTGCAAACCGTGAACGCCATGGCATCCCTTTTCAAACATATCATCTCGAGATATTAAAATATTTGCAATTATCAAACACGGCCTTTCGTGATGTCTTTTCGATTATGCTGTTTTGTTTTTGTTTTGTTCTGTGTTGTTTATTTTTATGTTGTTTTTTTTTGCATACAGTAAAGATGGAGCGGGTTGTTAAGCATTTTTTATTCAGTGGCTACAGAACACGCCAGTTGTGAGGTCAGTCTAGGCCTAGGACATGGAATATGCGGATTCTACCACTCTTACATTCCGCGAGGCCTTGATCAGTGATGCCCATGTGGACATTTGCACAGCCTAGCGGTCTCTGAAGGCCGTTAGTCTCTCATTTCCTGTATCTGTGCGTCACACGTGCAAAATCCAGTTAGTCAAAAACTCGCCAAGGCCGGTGTTTTACCACATGCGCAACCGATGAAAGAGTTTTAAAAATTGCGCATGCAGTACTGAAAGAGGGAGTATGGAACCCGGTTTTACGATTCATATAAATATCGTGTAGCAAATTTTTGACATTCATTCCCCATTTTATTGTGGTCATAAAATGACTATCCTGAAATGATATTCAACTTGACACCAGTAATCACGTGTCATTTTGCAATACACACGTATTTGACTTATTTATTTACTTGATACATGTTTTACGCCGTGCTTAAAAATAATTCACTCATACGAACCGACAAGCATTATGGCGGGCGGAAACAGGGTAGAGCCCGGAGGAAACCCACGAAGGTCCACAGGTAGCCGGCGGATCTTCCCACGTACGGCCGGAGAGGGAGACCAGCATGATATGAACTTGAATCTCACAGCGACTTTATTGGTGAGAGGTTCCTGTGTCATTACGCTGTACTAGGATGTTAACCTCCTCGAACGCCCCCCATATATGTAGCTGAATCAATTTTCTAGACATAATTTTGCTAATTACTTGTTATTTAATATAAAAGGATTACCCCGCTATACACCAAACACTACAGACACTAACAAAAATCATGGTTTGATTAAGCAATTAGGCTACATAACCAGTACAAAGCAAAAATAATCAGATAAAATTGAAAGGAAATGAAACGTGCCTCACTTAATGGAACAGTAAATGCAAAACAACAAATTTGTCAGTCTGGGGAGAACAGATTTCTCTCACCCCCATAGCTATTCGTATTACAATGATTCTTCCCATTCTATATTAACTGAATCACGTAACTAAATAGCCGACATATTTAGCAGTTGACACAGCCCTTGCTATAAAGTAAGATTTGAAAAAATTAAATGGCTACAACTTGGGGCCGAGTTTATCTTCGTCAAATCCTATTCTGCAGGGTTGACTGTAGGACGTTTGGAGACAGCTGTCCAACTTCCGGTGTTAACTTTTTTTAGGTCAAAGCTACGCGTACATAATAGCAGTTTAGATACGAGTCCGACAGCCCTTCCTGCTAAAAGACACGGCACGGCAAAAAATGTCAGTCCAAACCGATCATTTTACATCTCAGCTGTTTGTTGGTGAGTTAACGGTGCACAGTGTTCTAATGCTCATGTGTGATAAACATGGAACAACGTCTAACAGCCTAGGCGCTGAATTGCACCTCTCCTGCTTTTACACTTTTTTCTAGACGGAGAGCAACAGTACGAAAGCTGCACACACGAGGTGGCTCTAGCCCAATCTAGAACGAGACTATATATATATATATATATATATGACAATATGGTATCAGTTGCCCCGCACTGAGCAAAAATATTAGCAGTACCTGTTTATGGAAGATGTGGTAAATAACTACACATTGAAAGGGAGCGCAAGATATAGCTTTTTGCTAAGAAGCGTCATTATTCAACGGTAGGCTATTACTTTCTTTCTGTAATGTTTACCCAAGGATCTGTGTCTGAACAGCCAAGTGACACGTCCAGTTTCGTTACCTTTCGCACTGCTCGGCCCCCTCTACCGGAATAGAAAAATGTGATACACAAGACCAGCCTTTCTTATAGATATACAACTTCTTGGTTTATTGACACGACGTTTCGCTGCAGGTACTAACATCGTTATCAAGTGAGTGAAATAAAAACATTAATGCTCTTAAATATGACAAGTAGAGATACAAGTGTCAACAATAATCTGGATGGCTTCTTGTAGTTTCCGTTACTTCCAGTTAGGCTGATTAGAGTTTAGTGTTGTGATAGATTTCCAGTTGATGTTATGGTACGGGTTTTCTTGGATGTGATGGCTTACGGCGGATTTGGAGGCAGATTTTTCAACAGATGACTTGTGTTCTGTAATGGGAAGACCACTAGAAACTATTAACTGGCGATCTCTCCCACGGAAGTGGGTCAGGTGCTGGTCGACCGGTATTCATTAGGCCTATATCGTGACTGTGGGTTTCACCTGGCTCTGACTGTGGGTTTCCCCCGGGCTCTGCCAGGTTTCCTCCCACCATAATGCTGGCCGCGGAGGTATAAGTGAAATATTCTTGAGTACGCGTAAAACATCAATCAAATAAATAAATATATCGTGACTGGATGAGGTATCCTGTCATCGGCATGGCGTTTCAGTGAGGCAGCTCTATAAATATATCGACATTTGGTTCAGTGTGTTACAAATCAGGGGGACACCATCGTTATATGCCACACATTAGGGAGACATCGTCGTGATATAGTGCACATTAGGGAGACACTGTCGTGATGTATTCGAAACAATGTTGAAAGCGGAAGTTAACCCCTCACCCCCACCCACCCCACGACCAGTAAAAAAAGACGAAGAAACGAACGGAGAAGCTTTCCCGTCAAAGGTAATTCGAGTCAAAGCGGTGTAGTCTATAGTTCATTCAGGATTAGCAAGATTATGTCTAGAAAACTGAGTCAACTACATATATGGGCAGCCTTCGCGTTCGAGTAGGTTAGCGACCTAGTACAGCGTAATGACACAGGAACCTCTCACCAATTCAAGTTCATATCATGCTGGCTTCCTCTCCGGCCGTACGTGGAAGATCCGCCAGCAGCCTGCAGATGGTCGTGGATTTCCTCCGGGCTGTGCCCTGTTTCCGCCCACCATAATGCTTGTCGCTTCGTATGAGTGAAATATTTTTAAGCACGGCGTAAAACATGTATCAAATAAATAAATAAGTCAAATACATGTGTATTGCAAAATGACACGTCATTACTGGTGTCAAGTTCTGTCCCCACCAGAATGCTGGCTGCCGTGGTATGAGTGAAATATTCTTGAATACGGCATAAAACACCAATGAAATAAATAAATGAGTAAAATTTAGAATTATAAACTGTCCTGAAAAGAAATATGTTTAAGCGGTGTTTGAATCACGCTCACACTTGCTTAAAAAGGATGTTAGATTACACATCAAAACGTCTGTGCCTTATAAGCCTCCTATACCTTACTGTTTTTCCAATCGAAACAAACACAAAACGAAGACCAAAGGATCTCGAACACTGTTTTTGAAAGTATAGCCAGACTTTATTCCGTTCAAAAATATACATTCGGTTGTAACATGAAATTATCGGATCAAAAATCCGACTGATTACCAGAAAACAACATATGACAATAATGATAATATTAGTAGGTGGTTTTATTAAAGTTTTTAAATTTTTTATTAAATAAATTAATTCCGATATTCACGCATTATTTTACAGGCTTCTTGGTGTGTTGTCTTTATCGCCCCAAACACGCAGTGAGAGAACTTTGCATAAAATACGAAACATTGACACACATATTCAAAAACGTATAATATTAGTTTCTGTTTCTTTATAACGAAAAATGTTCACGGTTTAAAAGATTTGAAAGGGCCAAAAATGTACAATTAAAATATGCATTCATATTTACAAAAACAAATGTGGAATAAATCTACAACAACAAATGCATAAATTAAAAGAAACATCCCCTATCACCCTTGCGGTATTGAAGGTTTGGATAAAAAATTCCATAAATTTCTTCTGAATTTCAATCGGCTATCCTCTATGAACCCCAAATCATATCAGTACCTAATAATACACATACCTAAAGAAAAATCAGTGAAGCAAATTTAATAGACGGTTCAGAAACAAACGCTTTCTCTGCACATGCGCGCTGTATGAACTTGGAGTTCAAATTTAAAAGTTCACAAGAAAACGGTTTAACCTGCTTAAGTCATCTTTTGGCATTAGGCGATAAAAAGTGAAAAGTTGATAATCTCTCCTTTTAAGTCATTCAGCAACATTATATTTCATATAAATAAATTAAAAAGAGACGTACGACAACTAATCCTGGGGAAAGTGTTAGCCTCTGTTAGGTCTGGGCAATCGAAACTCGCATCTACCACTGTCCAAATGGCAAGAAACACCCCCTGCGGTAAATCTGTAAGTATACAAAACTACAGATATGAACCTGTTTTTTTTTTTCGAAAATATCACGTCTTGAAAACTGAGACATTTCGCCTTAAGGGGATTAAATTGACGATCTACCTGTGTCACTATACGTCAGAAACCGTAAGTATTCAGTTGTAAACGATCGGTTTGACTAGCTATGCTGTTCCCCCCCCCCCAGCCAATATCATCCCAGCTTTTAAATCATTATAGTGCCTTAATGAAGCGTTACGTAGCAAACAATATAACAATATGTAAGAGCTCAAGTTTATGTTGACTGACATAAAAACTTAGACCTTTTCCACTGATTACAAAGAACCAAGACAAAATCGTTATATCTGATTTTTCTCCCTCCTTCCAGATATTTACACTTCTAAAACGAGACACAATGCTTTGTGTATACGTACATCTTGCTAATCCACGCGGATTATATTGGTATATTTATAGATTTCTTCTTGGGTACGGCTAAGGATCTGCAATATTTAAAAAAAGACAGATTTATTTTTTCATTTAATTGGATTGTGTTTGCGCCGCAGTCAAGAATATTTCACTCATACTAGCTAGCATTATGGTGGGAATTAGTCAGACAGAGCCCGTGGGAAACCAATGACCACCTGTTCGTTGCATGACAGACCTGCCCTCGTCAGGTCGGAAGAAGAGAAAGAAGAGTAAAAGTTATCTCCAAACTTTAAATGGTTAATCAATCAACTCTAGTATCAAATATATAAGACTACAGCATCCATACAGAAAATAAAACAAGAGCAGCGACGACAGCGTGAAAGTTTGCAAATGATCACACATAACTGTGAAATCAAGCCCGTGGTCAGTTAAGTCAGTTAGAGTTTCATTCCAAAGGTTCATTTAGCACCAATTAACTAAATCCCTGTATATATCGATAAAGTTGATTCTCCCTTTAGCTAAGAAGAAAGCCTTATTTTTTTAACCACCACTATTTGATTGATTTATTTATTCAGTTGATTGGTGTTTTACGCCGTACTCAGGAATATTTCACTTACACGACGGCGGCCAGCATTGCAGTAGGAGGAAACCGGGCAAGGCTAGGGAGAAACCCACGGCTGCAGATCAGGCCACTATTTGGTAACCACTATTGGAAAACATTGTATTCAATTCACCTTCGTCCTTTTTGCTCACAGTTTTTATTTTCTTTTGGTAAAAAAACAATAATGTGTATTTGTTTTCTTATTTGAATTGTCTTTTTTCCATATTTATTTGGACTGAGTTACTTTCCCTCAATGTTGAGCACATAATGAAATTAAGAATACAAAATACATTCGATATCAGAAAAAGCTCAAGGGAATCTCAGCAAATCTATATTATTTATTCATTTTATTTAAGAAGCTAGTATATATCCGCGGAATTCGAAGCTTATTTACAACGTGATAATAAATAGTGCGGTTTCTTTTACAGTAAAACTCACTGGTATGCTTGGGCTGCCGTACATTTTCCGGCAGAT
Organism: Acanthopleura granulata; assembly: GCA_016165875.1. Classification (NCBI taxonomy): domain Eukaryota; kingdom Metazoa; phylum Mollusca; class Polyplacophora; order Chitonida; family Chitonidae; genus Acanthopleura; species Acanthopleura granulata. Next base: position 5,147,376 of record JABBOT010000020.1, on the reverse strand, counting down.
AAACAGCTCATTTTTACTGTGAATTTACAGCCATAGTTTCGTAATTGCATGAGTCATTTGTTGAGAAGGCAAAGATCTCGAAGAAAATGTAAATCAACAACCAAGAACTACAAGATGTTACTGTATAATTCGATGGTATGTTAATGCTATGAACGTACTTGTACAATATTTGTACAGTAACTTTCGTACAGATCTGCACTTCCTTGATCTCTTTCGGATATTATCCACCGTAATGTACAGCAAAGTATTATATATATATATATATATATATAATACTTTGCTGTACTTATTAATAGTATATATATAATATATATATATATATATATATATTATATATATATACTATTAATAAGTATTATATATATTATATATACTGTGTATACAAAGACTTTATACAGTGTAATGCGGCTACCGGTATGTATATACAGGAATTACTTATGTGAATTTTCGTGGAGTGTAAATTCTTGGTTTAGCAAGTGTTACTTACTTGAGGCTCGCGGAGCATTGGGGCTGTTGCTCAAGACAACCCTCCACCTGACATCGTCTTAGCTGGAGAAAGGTTATTCTGAAATCGCAGGGACAGAAAGTTTTCAAGCATATAAATGTGATAAAGCACAATATATCTCTTCTAAGACAAAAGCTTTGCTTTCTGTCAAATGGAACCATTCTCTGATTTTATGGGTCCAAATGTTGTTTTCGCCTTTCCATAAGTGTATTTATTAATTTATTTATCGTGATTGGTGTTTCACGTCGTACTCAAGAATAGTTCGCTTATATGACGACCTTCAACATTATGCTGGGAGGAAACTTAAAGCGGCCGCTTTGGTGACAGACTCCATGGCCATTGTACTGAGGAAGCACGTTAACCACTAGGTCACGAAGGCCTCCCCATGCTGGACCTTTGGATCTAAAGCAGCTCATATCAGCTTTCATACACCAGCACACATTATACACGGGTGCGGTTCACAAGAACTTTATTCAGCGTTCAACATAAACATGATAGAGGTGTCAAACACATTATCAATGTGGTCCACAGCACCCACCATGCAATCAAACCATGTGACCTCAATTTATCGAATGCATTTGACAAAATATTTTTTAGATACATTGTAGTTTCAGATACAGTTTTAGTGGCCTTTTTCTAACTCCATTTCTGCGGTGTCTGTTTTCTTTTCTTTCCACGTGTCTTTCACCAGACACATATGTAATGGCACAGCTTTCTTTCCATTTCCTTTTTTGGCCTTTATTAAAGCCAGCTTTGCCAAAAGCTAAACTGTTAGTTTTGATCTGTGGGAGTGGGGTTTAGAGCGCTAGCGTAACGTTATGGGCAAGGTGCCTCTCACCAATGCGGTCGTTGTGAGTGCAGCTCATGCTAGCTTCCTCTAGGAAGGTCTATGAGTAACTTGCGGATGGTCGGGGGTTTTCACCATAACAGGGGCCGGCGTCGTATAAGTGAAATGACTACGGCGTAAAACACAATCAAATAAATAAATAAATAAATAAATAAGTAAATACGTAAATAAATCTTTCGGCCATATCGTGTATGGCGTGGTATAACTACCCACAAAACTGACCGTATGAGTGGAAAATACTTGAGTTGGACCTTAAGCATGAGTCAAGTGAATATTATATAATTTAATTCGAAGAATCTGCCCCAGATGTCTAAAACTAAAGGCTGAAGGTAGACTTACGGGCAAGTGACTGCTCTGCAGATGCTCTGTCGGTACTGGACACCGCAGCGGCCGCATCTGCCAAAGCAAAGCGTCCAAGGCGTCCATTCAGAAGGACTTTCTGTTGTGGTTGTCGCCTCCGTGGAGGTTGTTGTTGTCGCCTCCGTGGTTGTTGTTGTCGCCTCCGTGGTTGTTGTTGTCGCCTCCGTGGTGGTTGTTGTTGTCGCCTCCGTGGTTGTTGTTGTCGCCTCCGTGGTTGTTGTTGTTGTAACCACGCTCGGGTCTCCTATGATTCAGAAGTTTGTCACGAATACAAGAAGCTGAATGTGATCTATAGAGTTGTGAGTCATAACCTAAAAGTGAAACATCTTGCTTCTATGGTTCTGAGTTAATGTCATAAGGAAAACGCTTGTGTCAACGCCTGCAGAATTCGACAGGCCCATAAACTTGAAGTCGATTTTCTAAAGTTATTAACGTTCTGTTTCTGCGTCACATTTTTTTACGTTAAGGCCCCAAGTAAAACTGGATGTCGAGTTTTACAGTGGCCTTTAACCGTAAAATATAGGAATATAGAGTGCGGGTAGAGAGTATAGCATACTTTGTACAGAAAGGTACACCTTGAATAACCTTGCGGTTTTTGTCCAGTCAGATAATGGGTATATATAAATATTTTTGTAGAATGCAGGATCTGAAGTATTACATAAGCTACAAATTAATCAACACTTTATTTTCTCATTATTTAACTACGTAAACCGCAACAGTTTATTTCGTGTGTCTCTTTTGTACACTGCACGCTCCAACCGGTTTTAATGGCGCTAGCTATTCATTTAAAGCTCAACGTCGAGTTTTGATTGGACAGAGCTTTGGAGCGTGAGAGAGCTTCGTTATGAATGCGCACCGATTTAGTTTTCGTGTTGGATGCTAAAGCTTCATTTAAAAGTTGACGTCGCGTTTAAAATCACGAATTCGGCTTCTTGGAGCCAGGCAGCGCAAGATTTTGCGAGACTGTGCAAATATGACTTACGTGAGCACGTTCCTGCCGTACGGATGTAGCCAGCGCAACAGTAGTATTTGTCACTGGAGTTCACGTCAAAGCACAGGTTTCTTCGGAACGGACTCCTGAAAGGAACAAATGAACAAATGAAAAAAATTATTCTTTGGCAATGGCATAATACAATGCAGAATGTGCTAAATTACCATACAATTTTGTAGGAAAAAAGTTATAAACAAAGTAAGTTTGTAACGGTGAATACTACGTGAAGAAAAAAAGTATGCCGTAATAAGAAAGTTCTTCTCATTCGCTGTGCATATATGAGGTTTTGACGCGCTTTTAAATCATTTTTTTTCTCATAAAGATGAAAATATTTGCATGCATTTCGGACGTTCTATCTGTACTGTCTTGCGTGAAATGATAAGCATGAGTCAACTTAACTGAATGGATCGGACATGACACTTGGATACCACGTAGAGATACGCATGGCAGCACATATTCCCGGAGTAAATATTACTTACATGAACCATAAGCATTAGACTGAAAGTGCCCATGTTGTGTTTAATATTAAGAAGAACAGACCATATTTTTGGACAGCAAACATCATCTCAAGGGCAGATGCATGTTGATTTCAAATATGGTCTTCATTATTTGTAGCATTTTTTACAGCGATTAAAACGGAAAAATATTGAGGTGCTGCATGTACGGTGGACTTTTCGGACCATATCGAAGCACAATGACATCACATATTCTTTTTAGCTGAAAAACACTCTCTGTTTGCCATATGTCTACATTCTACGTGAATATATATGTTGTACAACACCTTAATCTGTATTTAATTTGGAAACTTAACAGTCACAACATGTTTAGCGGCAAAAAAAAAATCTTTAACGTCACTGGGCTTCAATATAAAACTCAATCTGTAGTTTAAATTCCGTTTTAATCACTGTAAAAAATGCCAAAAATAATGAAGAACATATTTGCAATCAGAACGATATTGCCCTTCAAATGATGCTTACTTTCTAAAAATGTGGACTGTCTATTTAAGAAGATGTCGCTTGGGCAAGGTCAGTCCCCAATCAATGATAAATGATAAAGGATCGTGTCATAAAACTGTCACGGAGTTTTTCACAAATTTGAGTTTTATAATTTCTTTCGGGACACATTAATTTTTGCCATGGGCGAAAACATGGGCAGTGCTAGCTGCTCCTCACAAAAAAAATGACTTGAGCTATTTCTCCTGGATTAGAACATACTGAATGTGCCTTAACCCTCCAAATAGAAAAAATTTTTTCCAATCATGTTCATGTTTTCTCATAAGCTTGAATATGCCCAGCCTTAAATTCCCCCCCCCCTCCAGAACATTTATCTTAAAGCATCTTTTTTCATTGCACTTTTGATGTTCCTCCCCCAAAAACTGCTTTCAGAAACATGATTGGCTTTTCTCGTTGAAGAAAGAACTCATCGAAGCTTTGCGCTTTCTCTAACAGATTGCTTTTAAAAGCGTTACATATTTATAAAATGAATATGCTAGTCTTTTGCTGTTTCTCCAAATGTATGTTTTTAAAAGCAATACGTTTTTATGGACTACGACACACTGAGCCTCAAAAAATTGCTTTGGAAACATTACGTTTCACCCTGACCAGGAATGCACTGAACCTTTGATGTTCCTCCAAAAAATTGCTTTGGAAACATTACGTTTCACCCTGACCAGGAATGCACTGAACCTTTGATGTTCCTCCAAAAAATTGCTTTGGAAACATTACGTTTCACCCTGACCAGGAATGCACTGAACCTTTGATGTTCCTCCAAAAAATTGCTTTGGAAACATTACCTTTCACCCTGACCAGGAATGCACTGAACCTTTGATGTTCCTCCAAAAAATTGCTTTGGAAACATTACCTTTCACCCTGACCAGGAATGCACTGAACCTTTGATGTTCCTCCAAAAAATTGCTTTGGAAACATTACCTTTCACCCTGACCAGGAATGCACTGAACCTTTGATGTTCCTCCAAAAAATTGCTTTAACAAACACTAACTTCGCTCTTAGCACTGAAGAGAATACAATCGAACTTGGGTTGAAAAAAAGATACCCTTAATATCTTTCCATTAAACGCTTTTCCTCTGCGCTGATATTTTACCAGTTGTGCTTGTATTACCAACAAAATGTGCCCATAAGCTTCGTCATTATTTCACAGGGCAAGTAAATGTTTGTAACTAACAGACCGAAATCATAATTACAATTTGTATATTCCTGCTTACCATACCATAATATCTTTAAGTAATCTGCGGATAGCTAGGGCTTGAGAATGCGGTAAACTGAATATCATTCTCTTATCTTCATGCAGCCAACATCCATTGCTTGTATTCTGCACCGCTTTATTTATGAATATATAAATTTCTCTTGAATTATTCAATGTCATATTTCCGAGATCGGATCATTGATTTGAACCTATGAAATCCACTCTTGTCTTGTTTAAATTTCCCGCCCTCTTGAGGGGAGACCGCTTTTGTCAAAAGCCTTTGCCTTTGCAAAAGAGGTTGCTTGTCGGCGTTTGACCAATCACATGCGTGTATACAACAGTGGGCTTGACCTAGCGTAAGTTGTTAACGTAAGTTGTGTGTATATAGGACTATTGCAGTGGCTGGGTAGAGTAAAGGGACGTATAGTTTGCTAAATCCAATGCTCTGCAAGTTAATCAAGCCCTGAAAGCAAGGGATAACTTTACTGACGTGTTGTCACAGGAATACAACTCAGTTCGTAGACAGGCCAGTTCGGTAGACGCTGAACTCGCTGAACAACCACCGCAAGACTCTGCAGAAAAACAGAAAACGCCCCAGAATTATACTAGAAATACATATTTCTGGCATATTCTCTCGTATTAGTGATATTAGGCCTAACATGCACACTTCGCCAAACAGAGTGGCGTCCTTTTGAGCCGTGACGTCGTCGCAATGTGTGCGGTGTAGAGTTTCATAATTTTTGTACCTCGTGTAAAATGTTATTTAACTGCATAAGCTAGGTTTGATCACAGAGGTGCTTAGACTAGTTTTTTTTTTCTTTTTTACCTATTATCTCATATCTCTGTTTGTGATGTACTGCAGTAGTGCTAGATTTCAAAATGACCTTTGCAGAGATGGCAGAAATATGGTGAGGTAGCTCTGAACATGCCTAACAGAGTGCAAGCACAGTTGTTCGTTGTTGTAGTACAGGCTGGTCTGCTTTTGTGGGAGAATTCGTTGAAAACCGGTGGATCGATCTATCCTCATTGTGCTCTTGTTTTTTGTTTCTTTCTTTCTTTTTTTTTTTGGTCGCTGGTAAATGAGAATTTGAAAACCGCACAGAAAAGAATATGGTGCGAGGGCCGAAATGGGGGGTATATTCGACAAAAAGTCACTGTTTTTATGCATTTGGAGTACGCTGTACTCAAGAATATTTCACTTATACGACGGCGGCCAGCATTATGGTGGGAGGAATCCCGGCAGAGCCCGGGGGAAACCCACCACCATCCGCAGGTTGCTGGCAGACGTTCCCACGCACGGCCGGAGAGGAAGCCAGCAGGAGCTGGGCTTGAACTCACAGCAACCGTATTGGTGGGAGGCTTCATGTCATTGCACTGTGTTAGCGCGCTAACCGACTGAGCCACGGAGGCCCCCATTTCTTTTGAGCATTTCAGCCTACTTTTTGAAGGCTAGAATATGGTGGGAGATGTGATGTAACAGGTTGCATGAGGTTATTTCATGCCGTTTAAAGTTATATTTTGGGTGTAACTGGTCATAAGATTGATATTATTAGGACAAGCTTCTGTCGATTTGGGGTTATGTTTAGTTAGTGCGACTTTTCTTTACATTCCTGGGCAAAACTGCAGACTGCGACCATTACTGGGATTGACCCTGAGACTGGCGCCACAAGGTCACGATGACGGGACAGGAAGTGATATCAGAAAAACCAAAAACGCTGTCCCAACTTTTGTTTCTATTTATTTACTCAGTTGATTGGTGCTATACGCCGTTCTCAAGAACATTTCACTTATACGACGGCGGCCAGCATTATGGTGGGAGGAAACCGAGCAGAGCCCGCGGGAAACCCACGACCTTCCGCTGGTGGATCACTTTTGTTTCTATTAGCATATCACAAGTATGCATTCTCTCTATTAGAAGTATGTACCACATGATTCTAGCGGATGCCTTGAACTATTCTGTTTAAGAATGCTGAATGTAAAGGATCTCAGAAGGATATCAGTGGTGAGGATAAGCCTGAAGAAGTCTACGAGCGTCCCACAGCACGCTTGGTGAGTGGCAGTGAAGTAAACTACGTGCGGTTTAAAGCGTAGCGTCCTTTGGGTGTCTAATTTAACATACCTGCGAAATACTCTACTCGTGCCCGATTGCTTGAGGTGAAAAGGTTATTGGCAATGAAAACGAGTTCATTGCCATGAGAGACGAACTCGCTTTGTGGCCTCTGCGAGCCGCAGAATCTAGAAAAGTGAAAGGGGAAGTCATATAGATAAAGGTGATGACGTCACATGGCTTACAGGTTGATATTTTCACGTCTGATAAAAAAACCTGCTTGTTTGTACAGGTATCTCTAATTTAACAGCCGCGCTCGTCGTATACAACAGGCTGTTTCGTCGTATATAACAAGCTATGTCCTCCAAATTTCCAGCGTATACTGATATTAAGTTTACATTTGTTATTTGTTATTTGCTGCTTAACGCCATGCCAGCATGTTCAGATCTGAACACAACTTTTATTATCTGCAATTATCTTCCTGCAAACCCTTTCTTCAGTGGAACGTCACCTTACATTAAAAACATTTGTATTGAATTAACCAAAGACCAAGTACAACCATTTTCATATAGCGTACAGTTTGAATGATCTTTCCACTGATTCTAACTTCGTTTTTAATCATGGCTTTCTTTACTTTAAAACTCTCTTTTCTTTATTCTTATTTCAAAAAGTACACTTTTACTTCTGCCCTATGCTCCTTTCAATCTCCCTCTGTGGAACAAACCGCCATCCAATAGGTACACATTTGAAACACCATTTCGTGCTGATTTCCGAATATTATCTTCAATACTTTTGGCATTTACGTACAATGATTAAAAAAATAATAGAGACTGGGTGCTACGGAGGACTGTTTGAACCACATTAAACGGGCTGAAGCATTGTGATGACACAGATTCTTTATATACCATATGTAGAACGTACATATAGGCAGCCAGAGAATATACAGCGACTTAAAAGTATCTGTGGCGTCAGTGTGCTTCATCTTGTTAAATATGGTCCACATAGTCCACCGTAACATCTCAGTTTTTATTTTCATTTTAGTGAAAACAAAGATAAAGATCATATTCGGAATTGGCACAAAATGGCCGTTAAGATGGTGTGTACTTTATTTAATGTTCATCTGTACTCTAAACCTCGAACCGTGGTCTACGTCATATGAAACTCTCCTCCTGGCGCTTATTCCCTTTATTTTCTCCTTTTGTTACCTTTTAAAGCGTTTTTGATCGACACAATAAAGACAGAAACAAACTGATCGTTCTCACCTGGGACCTGTAATGGCTTGATTCTCGTTTCGGATTTCAACAAAACTGCCGCATGCCGGGGCACGTGCAATTGCTCGGTTGTCCCTCATGGTGAAAGTATTCACAAACTTGAGCCTTACTCTCATGCCTTCAGGAGCCTAGGAAAGAGGGTAAGTCAAATAAAGCGGCTTTTAGTATTCATCTAGGGAACATGGAAGATAAAGATGGTACATGCTATGTATAAAATCGTGGACTGTTTCTTGACTCGCATGGTTTATTCATTTACTCTCGTGCCTACAGGAGCCTAGGAATGAGGATAAGTCAAATCAATCGGTTTGTAATTTTTCTGCCAGGTAACATGGATGGTAAACATGGATGTCTCGTATGCTGTGTATAAAACCTTGGAATATTTGGTGACTCGCAAGCTTCATTCTTTTATTCTCTTGCCTTCAAGAGCTCAGGAGTGAGAATATAAGTCAAATAAAACGGGTTGTAATATTCAGACATGGAAGATCGTAAACCGCCTCCACATGGTGTGTGTAAAATCATGGAATTTGACGATCGACAAATTTCATTTTTTTCTCTCATCCCGTCATTAATCTGGGAATGAATGAATCAGTATGTCTATACTGCAGCCAGATCTGAGTGAGATCATGTTTAACAAATGGCAGAGTAAATATTATTTGCCGCCAGGGAACATGGGTGACAGTTGGTATCATATTGCCACTGTATTGACAGTGGCAGATTTTTAAAATGTTATGTTACAGTGTAAGCCAACCGCACCAAGCGAGTTTTTCACTTAAAAAGTGATGCATATTTAGCTGTACCTCTTTGGTGCGCCAGGAAACTTTTTACAGAAGCTGTGACTATTTAAGTTCCAGTAATTCTTTTGATGTACATTCAAAAATTTGATTTCCAGGCCACACCTTAGAAGATCTACCAGATACTTCCGGATGGACGTGGGATTGTTTTCTTCTCCTACAACAATACTGACCGCCGTCATATTAAGTGCAAATATCCTTAAATACGACGTAAAATTCCAGTCCCCAAAAATAAGATAAATTTGCTATCTTCCACATCCAAAATACTGCAGAGTATCTGATAAGTTTACTATCACCCGTCCCCCCCCCAACAAAGGGCGGTTACAAAATGACAAAATGCTAATACGTCACTTCCAGCAGCAACACGTCCAAGCAGCAAATCCCAAATACCCGAAAACCTACCATGAATCGATATGAGCAGAGCGTTTGGAGAGGCATTCCCGTTCCAGAGTAACCCGGGGTGGAAAACTGCCTCTTCGTCGTGCTAACGGCAATACTGCTCGAGCCACAGGCAGCTGAGGACACAAATAATAAAACAATGACTCATCCAGACTACATCTTCCTAAATACATATACATGGATATGCGAGGCTTAACCATTTATTTATTAATTTGGTGATTAGTTTATTATTAATTTACTAATTAATTTCTTTCCTGATTTAGTAATTAATGTGTTTATTAATTTAGTAACTGATGTGTTTATTAATTTAGTAGGAAATGTTTTAATAAATTAGTAATTAGTTTATTTATCAATTGACTAATTTATTAATTTATTTATTTGAATGATGTTTAACAATATGCCCAGCAATTTCCTACTTTTTTACCACCTACTAAACGGGTGGTGGTGTTTTGGAGACAGAGGAAAGCGGTGCTCGAAATAAGCCACCGGCCCTTGGTAAGTTCATGACAAACGTCCCCACGCGATATGCTCTGGTATGCACACTAATTAATTAATTTATTTGTTTATTTATTTTTTCATCAATCGATTATTTACACTGAGGCTCCGCGAATATAAAGCGAGAGGGAATCCACAAAGTCCCTGTCCAAGCTGACCTGATACCACCTGCTTGCTAGCGAGTGAAACACAAACCCACTATAGAGAACTCGGCTATGTCACGCTCTCACGTGGACCTAAAACTCTGAGCATACATGGCAGCTGAAGGTTACACATGCGCAATACGAACTGCTGGGTTCGAGATTTGCTTCTGTATTGAAGAGTGTTGGGGCGTTAATTGGTTAATACTGCCACACAGACAGTCTCGGTAGCTGATACACTGTATAAATTTCTACACTGTCGTTTTACACCTACTTATAGGCTGATAGGCCGGCACCGTCTTCATGACTCTGAGGCCCGTCATTTACATTTCAGTAGATATCATAAGCGCCTTCTGATCAGACGTCGCGGAACGAAATTCCGAATACACCGCAATTTTATCAGAGTTGAATTAAATGTATAACTCAGTTAACTGTTTGCTATCACACCGTGCTTTCTTTAATGGCATAGTATCAATTCTTCCTTGGATATTTGGATTTTGTGGATATTCGGAAGGCGGCATTTTCTACGTGAACCCACTCTCGATTTGAAAAGGTCGAGCATGCTCACGAAGAAAGAGGTCATCCTTGTTCCTGGGCTTCACAATCTTTTCCGTTTGAGTTCGTCAATATCGGGAGCCAGGAAGATGAAGCGCACGTGGCCGAGGACGCGCAAGAGGAAATTGCAATAAGAAAACATCCGCCTTGTGGAGAATGCAACCGTTAGATCGGAACATAACAGGTGGGACCATAGGCATAGTTAGAAGCAAAAGCAAATACTACTCGCCAGGTTTCCACGGGTAACGATGGTTATGCGCCTCATAGATTGAGCCACTCTGAGCTAGCCATGGTTTCGCGAGTCTAAGATTGAGCATTATACACGTAAACGATTTGAGACAACTAACAGCATCTCTTTTTTTGGCGTTCCTCTTTGCCATAGCCGCTTCCATTTTTATTGGCTACAACCAAATTTATTGAGACGGCACTTTTAAAAAGCATTTGTGTCAACCTCCCCCCTCTCAAAATCGTCGCACTCCAGGTTCGAGGTCGAGTTGAATCTTCCTTTGGCAAAAACCGGTCGCAAATATTCGTCGTGAAACCTGTCAAACCATGTATGCCCAGATTGGAGTGTGCTGTTAAAAGCGAATAATATATAGGCACAAATATATAACGTAAATAACTCGCACATCTCGTAACAGGCTCCGCACAGAAAGGCGGCGCCCATCCTAGAGGGCAGATGCATTCATCACACTTGTTGGGATTTCTGTATCCGCCATTGGCGCAGTCGTCCCAGTCTAGGGTGTTGCCTCCACATCTTGCTGGTGACAAAAAATAAATAAATAAAATAAATAAATAACAAATATAAACAAAACCTTAACAGAGCATAAAGCCCCAAGTCTGTGTTCTCAGAAAACAGTTTGAGACATTCTGAATATGCCGATAATAATTCATGTAATATAATTGAGCAAGCACATGCAAATTACAGTCAAAAGTGTACTGATTAAGTGTACTTCTTTTAAAAGATTTCTAAAATACCTGTCCCCCCCAACATATTTATTTATTTATTTATTTGTTTACTTGTGTTTAAAGCGGATCTCGTTTTCCTATATATCAATGTGATCAATGTAGTGAATGGAGGACACCCGACTGTTCGGAGCAAATTGCAAGGCTTGGATCTAATTGCAAAGCGGAGACCTGGCAGGAAACCAGGCGAAAATCTACCGACAGACTTCTTTCCAGAAACCTCAGACCTCAGAGTCATACATACACACATACATAAATCAGTTTACATGGCGACTCCATTCCTTGGAATGATTTGCGCCAAGGCAGTAATATGGTTTTCAGGGATTCAGGCTGTTCTACTCTATGTAGAGAACTATTTCAAAAATACTGTGGTCTAAAATCTGTGGATCCTACATAAATAATTCCCCACAGCTTTGAAAACTAAACTTGCATTTTTCTGTGGACAAAAGCACGGTCCTCAGAGTTGGGTTAACAATTTCGATGTCTACAAGGTCAGAAAACAATATTCGTCCTTGCAAAGTGTACCAGGGAAACACGAGTAAAACATGCTCGAAGGCCTCTTCCTTCCCATCGAGTCGTCTGCTTCGGTAAGAAGCAACGGGCTACACAGTGACGGTGCAGTGCTATGTGTTCTGAGCGCACATACACCTAGAAGTGTGGCATAACCCAGGAAAGAAGGATGGAGCACGCGGATTTGGACCCATGTGTTCAAGGCAGGCAGGAGTTTTTGGCGAATTTCCTATTCCACAGCTTAGCACACTTGATGTGTGCTGAACTGTAACAAGGTACTTACTTGAACAGTATCTGTTGTTGGCCGCTCTGGTGTCCCAGAAAGACAGGTCCTCTCTCTGACCCATGGTATTCCTCATCGATGGATCAGTTGCCTCTACCACGTCACGTGAGGTGTCAACAGCAAAGTCCTGGCAAAGGCCAACAATCCGTTGTACAGAATACCTCACGTTAACTATAATGCTTGTGAGGTCACTCGAGGCAATCGAGACGAGATATTGAAAACATTGTTAAGGGAATATAACATTATACACCACGAAATGTGTTTTGACTTGACTTTCATGGCAAGTACGGAGATGTGATACATATCATTTTGTAGTTTTGGGTGTCAGATGTCACTGCAAAAAGGAAATACCGATATTAACAATGTTTGAATTTACCGAAGGCCAAAAGTAACTGCCGACTAAGTAAAAGAACAACGACAGATTATAGTGTGGAATCTTTGTCACGAAAATGTATAGGCATAAACTATTGCTGTTGTAGTATCTTCTGCTACGATATGAAAGATTGCAGCATCGAGAGTTAAACGACCAGCGAAAACACCATCATAGCTGCCAAATAATCACACGTAACCGGTAAAACCCGGTCTCTTATCAATTGTTTTTATTTGTGCGGTATATAGCCATGAACTGTGCAGTAAGTCCACTGATAGGGTACTACGCCCATAAAGTCACAGACATTGCGGTATCGCCACGGACTATGCCATAATACCAATGACAGTGCGATAAAGCCAAGTACTGTGCCGAAAGGCCAGTGACAGTGCGGTACGGCCAATGACGGTGCCATAAGGCCAAAGAGAGTGCGGTACGGCCACCAGCTGTGCCGTAAGGCCAATGAAATTGCGATAAGGCCACTCACTGTGCCAAAAGGCCACTGGCAGTGCTGTACAGACACTGACAGTGCCATATGGCCACTGGAAGTTCGGTACGGCCAATGAGGGTGCCATAAAGCACAGAGTATAAAAAGCCGTTTTTCACACAGTGCTGAATAATAGCGGTACTGCCAAGTATTGTAAATACCGGTATATGGCACATTTGGAAAACGCGTCTTACCCTGGAAGCGTAGTGCATCAAGGAGCTGTAATCGTACGGCGTGTTCTCCGTATGAAATGTGTTCCAATTGTTGGCATAGAAATTGCCTTCGAGCCCGCTCCGTACATTGCTGAAATTGATCCGGACATAACGGCCCCTGTCTGGGCGAGACTGTTCGTGAGAGAACCCAATGGCGTGGCCAATTTCATGAGCAATAATTCCGAGCTGAAAAATAGTGCAGAATGATCAGGAAAAGAAAAATAAAAAACAAAAGATGCAATAATAGTAAAAACAGCGACAGTATAGTTTATAGCAAAAACGGATGTTAATGATAGCGATAGAAAAAAAGTAATAATAATAAGAACACTAATAACATAAGCAATGGTAATAACAATACTACTACTACTAAATAATGATCACAATAACAACAATGATGATGATGATGATGGTAATAATAATAATAATAATAACAATAACAACAAGAACAAGAAAAAGTCCACTAATAACAATGAAATAAGAGAAATAGAAGACAGCAATACGTGTATTAAGAAAAGAAACAATAGACCAAATTACGTTTTAAATATTTACAATAAATTAAGGATGTTTAGAAAAATTAATTAACAGAACTTAAAGCGTTTATATAGCGTATATCAGAGTTGATTTTCGGTGATTGTGACCAACGTGCGCAACTATACACCGTGTACAGAAAACCTTGGCGTATTACAGCAATTATTTTATCTATTTATCTGAATGGTATATACGCCGTATTCAACAATATTTCACTTATACGACGGCAGCCAGCATTATGGTGGGAGGGCGCCGAGCACAGCCGGGAAGAAACCCAAGGCCATCCTCAGGTTGCTGGCGGACTTCCCCACGTACAGCCGGAGAGCAAGCTGAACTCACAGCGATCTCACTGGTGAGAAGCGCAGGATCATAACGTTACGGAGTCCTCTATTATAGTAATAAAAACTGTGTACAGAAACAGTGGCGTATTACAGAAAATAGCAAAGGCGCGCAATATTCGGCATTGAATTCAAGATGTGGGCGTCATTACAAAGGAATAATACCCATGGGGTCAAAGAAAGCCATCGAGTTCTCAAGGATTACTTCCTTTCCTCTAAAGGAAGGAAATGTACTCAATACACCACGCGTCAGGAGCCTGTGATTAAAGGAAAAGCAACACATAGAAATGAAAACAATGAAAAATATATCTGAATACATCTTCATTTAAATTATTTTTTCTTTTATTTTTAATTTTTATGACCTTAATTGGTTTTACAGTCTGGTGGGTGCCATGGGCGCCAAAAACGGAAAATACGACGGCTTACATGGCACAGAGATCTCTCAGGAATGTTATCGCTGTGAGTTCAAGTTCAGTTGGCTTTCTCGCCTGTTCTGCATGAAAAAAATCTGCCGGCAATCCGCGGATGTTCGTTGGTTTCCTCTTACCGTAATGTTGACCCCCGTCGAACAAGTGAAATATTCTTGGGTGAGACGCAAAACACCACTCAGATAAAAAATGCATATGTGCAGATAATGTAGGTCGTCAGTGAGATCACACAAATTTTCTGCACCGTTATATTAGGGCCTGAATGAAAGTCGTGTATACTTGAATCTGTGCAGGAAGTGCCGATATCAGACAAAGAGAAATTACATTAAATTACATCTGTTTGGAGGCCAGAAAAATGGTTGTGACGTCAATGACCGCAAACATTATCTGAACATTCGTTTTCACGCATCTTTTGATGACATTAATTTGTCCATCAGCTATCTTCATGTGATCCTGAGGCCCAAATCACACC
Organism: Acanthopleura granulata; assembly: GCA_016165875.1. NCBI lineage: Eukaryota > Metazoa > Mollusca > Polyplacophora > Chitonida > Chitonidae > Acanthopleura > Acanthopleura granulata. The sequence continues at coordinate 5,132,182 of JABBOT010000020.1, read as the reverse complement.
TCTTTCCATCAGGAATTTCTGCAGCTCACAAGCGCCCAGCTCTTTTATTTTATCATAGGCACATCTAACCTAAATAGCCTTTTGTGAAACTTTTTGAAGTGCCAATTTTGTGGTAAAGGTAGTCAAAACTTGCCCAACATTTTTGACACATCACTTGGAACAAAAGGGCCTTTCTACCTTTAGCCATAAAAGAGTTCCAGCTCGAAGTTGCCCTATCGCAGACTGCTCATGTCTTTGGTTTCAGATCAATAAGGTTCGATTTTCACGTTAAAAGTAAGTGAAGACTTTGACTTACCGTTTCACAACCAAATCCAATTGATATGGGTTGGTTACTTCGATACTTGCCTATATACGAATAGCATCTGTGGAATATCAAGAAAAAGAAGAGCTTTGTAGAAAGTTCGGTTGATTGATTGAGTGGTTCACATGCATCTGAGTTGAACGATTGGAGCCTAACGCCGGGCTCAAGAGTTTTCCACTCATATGACAGCCTAAACCCCTGGAGCTGGATTCAAACACGCAACCCCATTGGTCAAGGCCTGACAGGCCTAAACATTCTAAATATAAAGGGACTGTTTCTTTGGGATTCACACTTTATGGAAACAGTCCATCTTCACCATGGCAAACAACTGGCTGTGACCAGTACGAGTTTCGAATGAGCGAAATCAGAGTCGAGCCCATACTCGCTGTGAACAATTTCTTAGTTCGACATGGTACTTGGCCCTTGTATAGCCAGTACAAATCCTGGTGTGATTTCAGCCAGCTTCCAGCGCTAAAGTCACCACTAGCTCTATCTTTATGCCAACTCAAAATCACGAATTTCTCATTTATACGATGTCGGTGAGTTATATATATATATATATAAGATATATGTGAGATTTGAACTCGGAATCTCTGCGGCCAAAGACCAGCGCTCTGCCAGCTGAGCTAAACTAAATTCCCAGTGGCTATACTGCTAGTATAAGCACTGGGATGTTGTTTTCGTCACAGTCCTCCCCACTTAAATCCACAGCTTGAAGGCTCAGAGCCCCACGTTACCATTCTGTCCACATCCTTATCATCATTCCAACCACATCCACGTCATCATTCTGTCCACATTTTTATCATCATTCCAACTACATCCACGTCATCATTCTGTCCACATCCTTATCATCATTCCAACTACATCCACGTCATCATTCTGTCTATATCTCATCATCATTCCAACTACATCCACGTCATCATTCTGTCTATATCTCATCATCATTCCAACCACATCCACGTCACCATTCTGTCCACATCCTTATCATCATTCCAACCACATCCACGTCACCATTCTGTCCACATCCTTATCATCATTCCAACCACATCCACGTCACCATTCTGCCCACATCCTTATCATCATTCCAACCACATCCTTGTCACCATTCTGTCTACCCCGGCATCTTGGAACCTGTCCTGGTCACGACAACAATGTAATGGGTAGAGTACTTTGTGGGTCACACCAGGATTTGAACTCTGGATCATTGTGCCCATATTCCAGCGCTCCACCAACTGAGGTAAATGTAAATTCCCACTAACTACCGCTAGTTAGTTAGATATACATATATTATACATACAGCTACTGTTACAGATATATATGTATATAGGTACACCAAGCAGCTATATTCACCACTGGTCTTAAACAAATGTTAGACAGAACAATACGACCAACGGAGAGACCGCTACCGATCATCGTCACCAAAGCAACACAAACAGTGACAAGGGGCTTTTAATGACTTGGGATGATGCTTATTTCTCTACAGGCCGACTTACCCGTTGTCCTGTATAAACCGAATATGAGATTGGCTGCCTGGATTGTTTGTCTCTGGAAACCGGAGGCAAGTCTTTTCTTCCCATGAAGCAATTGCTTGTCTGATAAGATTCCTGGTGGACGAAGCTTAAGGAAAGAAAGGAAAGAAAATGTATAGATATATATGCATTGTTAAGGACAACAACAGAGAGAGTAAAACGGGACATGTGACAGTTGGCAATTGATCATCAGTCACGGGTGAAATCAGGTCTTTTGTCAGTTTACAGGAACAAAGGTCCTATTCTAACTGTTCGCGTAAATACTTAAAAAGTAGCAACTCAGCACTCTCTGATCCCCCCCCCCCGAAATTGTCTGCGAAGAATAAGATAAAAGGCACGCGGGGATGTTAATTGACCTACCGACCTAAGAGTTAGCGGTACCACAGACCGGTTAAAACACTGACTCAGTCAAACAAAAGCCAGACAGATTTCTCTCTCGAGTTGCAATGGTAGTCAAGGAGTTTCGTTTAAAACACACCAGACTATCAAGCCTATCAGATGAAAATACCATACCAAAGCTGGGCAGACAGACAGTATAACAATGGACAATCAAAACTGAAAATCAATACTACGATATATGTATCTTGATGTAGTTGTTGGGGGAGTAGAATTTTGAAGCAATTGTTAACAGACATACAGACAAACAAAAGATCATCGAAAATAAGTGTCAATACACAGGAATTATGTATCTTGATGTGGTCAACACTTGCAATCAAGTTTCGATGAAACTGAAGAAAAACTAAAACAGTGGTAGCATTTTGAAAGAAATATTAACCTATGCTGGATGAACAGACCGACAGGCGATACTACGAATCAAACAAAAACCGTGGGAGGAGTAACGCTTTGAAGGAAAAGTTAACAGACGCCGGACAGACCGACGGACGGTCGACAGACATCTGACTAGTGTATCTAAATCCCTGTCGTCCTTGTCGTCATTTAGTTATTTTTTTTATTTATGTGATTGGTGTGCTACGCAAATATCTACAACCGTATGTGAATGTGTATGTGTATGTATGCATGCTTAGTTTTTACGTAATACTCAACAATTTTTCAGTCATATGACGACGAGGAGTCCTTAGAATGTTTTTCTTATATATTGTGTCTTCTCGTGACAGGGAATATGGCATATGTACACATGTAATCATTACTAGCATGCAAGTTCAACTTCAGTCAGTTACACTCTTACATTCTCATTTAAGTCAATTACACTCTTACATTCTCATTTACACGAATCGCAGATTTGACTCACAACAATCATCTTAAATGTATATTTCCATATTCCTGTCCGGTTTCAAGGCAAGGACAAAAGCTAGGCCAGATACTAAACGACCTGGAAATCGATTCTCTGTATGGACCAGAAGAGCTAACAAGTGATCCCGTGCAAAATTACGCGCAATCCTGCGATAAATCAGACCGTATACGGATTGAGAATTATAATTAATCCCAATAACTCTTTCATCTGTTATCAGATATGCAATAATTTGATATCTAAATTGTCAGGAAACTTACTGCAATAGAATGGCAATATTTATTTTAATAGGATTTGCAAAAATTTGATATATATATTGTTAGGAAATTCTCCACAGTCCAATTACACTATTTTTTAGATATAATTTGACATGTTTTTTGGAGATGCTAGGGTCCTTCTCCATTCTCATTAATTACAGGGACTGTGTAGTGTTGCCTATATACCTTGACGGAGGTATTTTTAACTCGCCTCATTATTGACTAAGGGTAACTTGGGAAGCTTATCCGTTGGTCGGTCAATTGGAATTTATTACAGGTCGCTGGTCTAGGATTAACTCAAGACGCCGTACAAAATTACAGTTAATAAACAATGGCATGAAAACAGTACAAGGAGACAAGACACGAAATTTGCCGTGTAGCGGAGGTTGAGCTGCACCCACGGCCAAACGAAAGTCGCCATGTAGCGGCTTGTCATCACCTAAACTCCCACGCTGAATAAAAACGGAAGATCTACTTATGTAGGCATTGAGGAGTTGGTGGTGCCACGTCATAGCTGACTCGGTTATACTTTATTTATTTATTGATTGGAGTTTTACACCGTATACTCAAGATTATTTCACTTATATCATGGCCGCCAGCATTGCGTTGGGAGGGAACCGGACAGAGCCCGTGAGAAACCCACGACCATCTGCAGGTTACTAGGCGGTCTTCCCACGTAGGACCGCAGTGGGAGACCGCATAAGCAGGACTAGCTCACACGGATCGCACTGATAAGAGGCATCTGTGTCATCTGCTACGAGGCCCCGGATTGGTTATACTGGTGGCATGCTTAATAAATGTCCAATTTCTGGAGCAGTAGTTACAGTAGTCACTGCGCTGGTGCAGCGTAATGACACAGAAACCCTCCACCAATGAGGTCGGTGTGAGTTCAAGTCCAGCTCTTGTTGATTTCCTCCCCCACGGCATGTGGGAAGGTTCGCCAGTAACCTGCGAATGGCTGTGGGTTTCCCATGGCACTGCCCGGTTTCCTCCCACCATAATGATGGCCTCTGTCATAAGAGTAAAGGATTTTTTAGTATGGCGTAAAACACCAACCAAATAAATAAATAAATTAACAAAGTAAAACTTGCTTACTTAGCCCGTTGCTGTCAAATCTCCAGGGCACTATACCGCCGCTCCAAAAAGCACCTGAACTAGAAATGACTTTTCGCTTAACCCTTTCAGCAGAGCGACTGGGCCGGGACTGAGAAGCTAAGAAGCCACTTGGCCGGAGGGTTCTCTGTTTCCGGCCTGGGGTGTCGTCATGTCCCACTATGTCGTCTACGTTTTCCTTCGTGATGAGAATATCGCCCTGGTACAGCCCCAGATCTCTGACGTCATAGGTTGTCTGTGGGGAAGGCAGACACAAACATGTCAAAGTGCTAATCCGTGATAAACCTTGGCTGTTTGGGTATGACATAAGAAGAATGTCTGATGTAATAAACTCGTACTCCTTACTGACTGACTATGGAACAACGGAACAAAATATTGGCCAAAATTTCGTAAACTGAATACAATATAAAATAAATGTAATGTAAGCCCTTAAGTCCTTTAAATCAGTTTTTGTAAATCGTTTTTCTTAGCAAACATTGACACAAAAAAAAGATTATTTTCTGCTCTGGCTTTTTCATAGATTTTCATATTATTTTGAACGCTGAGAGATTCATTAAATCTTTAGAGCCGCTTTCACGGACTGTAATTAATTTCGAAATGTATTCTAGGCAAATAACTGAAATTCTTATGATGCAAGTTATGTGAAGTTGCATCACCTCGTCGTGGTCCGAAATCCTGCCGTTAATAAAAATCAATGTTTTGACATTCCCTTTCTCAGCAATTTAAAGAAGTTAACTGCTATAAGAAGGATTACATCCTTTCTGCACTCTCACCACTATACGTCCAATACTCGCTGCCAATTCTTGTGTCAGCTGAGCAACTTTGCACCACACTTCCACTCTTTCCTCCAATGGCTGGTCGTACAGCACGCCTGCTAACGCAGCCTGTAAATTAAAAGAGTTAAATGACTGATTGAACAAATGAACAAACCCAGAGTCACCACCACAGATTTATACACTGTAAAATTTACTAACGCCCACAGCGTTTAATAGTTAATTAAACTTTAAACGAGCTTGATTAATAAATGTACACATATACTGAAGTATTAAACATAAGTGTCCAAAAGACGTGTATGGGCCTTATTATACTGATATAAATTCCCAAGTTTTTAATACCAGATGAATAAAAGTGTTCATAAGTTAAACACGGATATTTACAGGGTACCTGGCAAAGGGTCATGCCTATAACTCAGGAAATCTGGTCTCTTGTCAGCTTAAATCAGTTAAGATTTTATTCTAATTGTTGATGCAAAATCACCGGCGATAGAGTCGTCTGAATGTCAGTTATACATGTACCTAATATCTACAAGCCACACAACTTCAACCAATCGGATATACAAGCCCTAACTTAAAATAGTCCAATTTCAAACAAACGACCATGGCACGAGGGAAAAGTTCGCCAATATGGTGGTACGCAATAACCACATAAATTACCGTCAAGATGGCAAATTAGCTAGAGTTCGTAGTTTAATTATGGCCTGTGGTTTCATTATCAGCGATTTGGCTCCAGATAACTTCGCTTAAAATTAGATATACTGCCTGCCGCTGCTCCTACAATGTTGACACAGTTTGTTCCCTTACTTTATTTGCTTAGGTGGCTGCTTCTCCTAGCGCTATGAAAGTTGCGTCAGAAAACCGAGTCAAGATTCACGGCTTCTTTGAACAGGTTAAGGCTCAGTCGGTTAGCGGAGTAGCACAGCACAATGACGTAGAAGCCTCCCACCAATGCGGTCACTGTGAGTTCGTCCAGCCCATGCTGTCTTCCTCTCCGGCCCTACGTGGGAATGCCTGCCAGCAACCTGCGGATGGTGGTGGGTTTTCTCCGGGTTCTGCCGGTTTCCTCCCACCATAACGCTGGCCACCGTCGTATAAGTGAAATATTCTTCAGTACGGCGTAAAACATTAATCAAATAAATAAATAAATAAACTGAACAGGTTAAGATGAGTGTTGTCGCAAACAAACGCTACTGAAAGATCTGATTTTACGGTAGCTGCTGTAAGGACCATATAGTTTGCATAGCAGTGTTGGTCTGTTGACTCAACGGCACTGGTAACAGCTCCCGTTAAAATCATGTCTTTTAGCCGCGTTCGTTTGCGAGAGCATACGCTCGCCTATACCAGCGTGAACTCGCGCGAGTCCTGCCATGCCAATTCGGCTTATTCTGTCGGTGCTCTAAGCCAGTTAAAAAGCCAGACTGATTCCGATGACAGAACCTGTCTTCGATGAATGTTCTGTATCACCTACACAATGCCTTAGAACTATTAAAGATGTATATATGATCATGCACGCGGGATGTTAACACAGGAATGTCAAATTGGAAGTATGCGCCAAGGAAAGCAGAAGACGTTTGGCTTGGAATAGGCCATAGGGTACGTGCCATATGTAATAGACTTATTTTGATTCCACTTGTCGTAGTGGTTGAACTCGGCTTGAAGGACACATAACAGAAACTCTAAACCGAAAATTGTGGTTTTAAAGGTATTAAAGAAAGTTACGCCAAAGAAGGAGAAAGATAATTTTCGATGATAATCTCTCTGTTTTGTTCATGATATCCATCAAAGGTCGGGGATATTTGGAAGAAATTCGGACTTTTTCCCATACAGATTAAAATTCCTCTCTAAAAACTTCTGTGGACGAGCAGACTTGTATATCCACAACATATTGTAAAACACCATTTTATGTAGATTGTGTAATACATCCGTAAATTTGTACAGAGTCAGTTGCTGTAACCCCTGCCTGTTAATTTCTGGACTATCCTCCATAAGGAACAACTGTAGTTTATGGCCATTTTAACCACCCCAAGAAGGAAGCTGGGAAGCTATTGAGCACACTCTGTTCAGCCTCATCTTAAACTGCATAATAAGACCTAACCACAGTCTCTGATGAGGCAGTAGCACTACTGGTTGGGACAAAATTATCACGGAGTTTATTACAAAATTACGTTTGTATAACAGAGGATGCACAATCAAAATTGAATATTGATAATCAATGCTACAAAAAATATATAGTCTACCTTGGACAAGAACTGTAGCAGTAATTATTAGCATTTTCAAAGAAATGTTAACATGTGCTGTATGACAAACAGACGGACAACCACTCAATGGAAAATCGATACTATGGATCTTGATTTAGTCTACACTTGAATCAGTTTTCACTGAAATCATACAAAACCTGTAGGAGTAGTGGTGTTTTGAAAGATATAGTAACATATAGCGGATGAACGGACAGACAGACGAGGAACTGATCAGCAAAATTAAAAATCGGTACTGCGAAATATGTATTTTGTTGTAGTCCACATTTCATCCAAGTTTCGATGAAATTCTACAAAACGTTAAGAAGAGTAACGTTTTGGAGTACATCGAAGATAAACGGACAGACTTACGGACAACCAGTCATCGAAATGGAAAGTCGATATTACGAAATATGTATCTTTATGTACTCTACACTTGAACCAAGTTTCATTAAAGTCATACAAAAACAGCAGTAGAAGTAGCGCTTTGAAAGAAATCTTAACATGGTGGATGAAGCCAAAGACAGACTGTCCACCTATCATCGAAACGGAAAGATACTCTACATTTGACCCAATTTTAGTTGAAATAGGACAAAAATTGTATGATGAGTAGCGTTGTGAAGGAAAATTTAACTGACGCCAGTCAGAGAGACAGACAGACAGACACACCGGCGCCGGAGAACTGCTGATGGTTTAAGGGAGACAACTCACCGCGTCGTCTGCGTTTAGTCTGAGGTCTCCTCTGTTAATCTGGTTGTCGTTGATTTTCAGGATAATGCCACCGGAACACGTCGCACTGAAGTCGAACGTCTTCCTCATCAATCGGTTCATCACTTGTCTGGAAACACGAGAATGAGGGGTGTCTTCATTCGCCAGGGGCATGCCATTGACCACCGTAGCAGAAAAGTTGCCCAAAATCAGGACGAATGCCAGCAAACGCAACATGGTTTCACGTGTTTGCTTTGCAACTTCTGTGGGCTTGTTTTAGAGGCAACCTTGCAACAATACAGTTCTTAAAAGACGCTAAAATCTCAATGCTTGGCCGCAAGAGATTGAGGTGCTCTGTGTAGGGCAACTTCTGTAATTTTCGAAACCAAGGCAAGAAAACAGCAGAAAGCACTTGTCTCGCCTTGGCCAGGGCTTATGTAGATGGACACACCCGTGATGAGGACGCCTTATATGATCTGTGGATATTTTTTTTTCTTTCCTTTTTTCGCTTGTTCATTACATTTTCACTATAAAACGTGTGGTCTCGCAAGGTTACCCAAGCATAACTGCATGCAGAGTATTTCTTTTTTTTTGCCCCCTTTTTCTCTTTATTCTTTTTACTCTGTCTTTTTTGTTAGAATCACTAACATCGCATTACTGATTTAACATTCGAAACAGTGTGGGTCATTCTGCATCTCACCTCTCTACCATAGCCGGTACCCTACGATTTGTGAAACGAAAACGTCACTATGTAAAATGCAGGATTCCGACCCTTACGGCCGTGCGCTTTCTGCATTTTCATCCCCTATCCTCTCTCAGTTTAATCATCGACAGCTGTTGAAATTTACGCAGTCCAATATTACAGTACCAGTGCCTCTCTCAATAAGGCGTTTTTTACATTTCGATCATAGGTAAAGATAAAAACATTCGGAAGCACACTCTCGGAAGTTATTAGCACATCTAAATGGATAACTAAATGAAAGGAATGGACTGACGGATGACTTGAGGGATAAATAAATACATGGATGAATAAGTAAAGGAATGGACTGACGGATGGATTGCGGGATAAATAAATACATGGATGAGTGAGTAAAGGAATGGATTGACGGATGACTTGAGGGATAAATAAATACATGGATGAATAAGTAAAGGAATGGATTGACGGATGGAGTGAGGGATAAATAAATACATGGATGAATGAAGGAGTGATTAGGTCATAACAGCATATTGGCAGTATTTGAGACATGCACCGGTAAGAAAGTGTTATAGCCAGGAAGCAATTATTTGCATAATCTAGAAATTCATAGCAATACTTAAAATCAGATTAAATAGGAAACAGATGTTTTCTCAATCTTTGCACCAAAAAATACGAAAGTACCTCGAACACCAAACTGACTGCACTTCGTATACATACTACACTAATGTGTTTAAAACATGTTTTGAATACTTAATTATAGTAGACCTATAGACATCTTTATTGGAACGAAGATCATTTGCCAACCTATCACTAGGCCTCGCTGTATAGTCTTTTAAATCAGTTTGTGGAATTCAGACAAAGGGATCGGTTGTTAAATAGTTCAGTTTATGACAAAAATCATGATAGATGCCGTCGTTCAGTAAAATGAATTGCATTCAATTCAGGTAGAAACATCCGCACTAGTACTTTGTCTAAAATCTTTTCTTGTGTGCAAGACATAAGTGATTTTGTGAAAGGTCCAAAACGATACATTGCTCATGTGCGTTCCGTGCTGTGATTAAGTTGTGTCGTGCACATTTTATTTGTTAAATATTGTTCTCGAGAAATAGCCATATTTTAAAAAAAGATGACGTGTTGTCAGCCCATCATTGTCTTGGATAAAATGTATGTCTGTGCAAGGTGTCATAGCCAGTTTCAGAGACACCCTTGGCAATTAACAGAATGTGAATATTTCTAACTCACGAGGGCCATAATACAAGCACAAGGTTTTGTTTTGGTCACACCTATTAGTCCGAACAAATATTATTCAGTCAGATAGGAGTGAAATGCTGAGGTTCCTGTGTATTTTAAGGCACGGTACACCCGACACATACCTATATATGTTTTTTTTCTATAGCTTGAGGAGCCGCTATTATAACGTAGGCTGGTTTCTGTTATTACACAATGTTTGTGGTCTCTGATCAATTAGTCTATGACCAGCATATATATACACGTCACATACATCAACTGTTTCTTCTATTTTTTTTATGGGCACCCATGCATCACAGCACACATGCTGGCTATCACACAACTCATACTATGTTGAATTCGTCTCCTAGCAACCTGCGGATGGACATGGGTTCCCCAGGGGTCTAGCCGGTTTCCACCCACTGTAATGCTGGCCGCCTTCGTATGAGTGAAATATTCAGGAGTACAGCGTAAAACAGCGATTAAATAAATACAAAGAAATATATTATCTGCAGTCTGGTCTGAAAACGAGAAAAGTGGGTCCTATGTATGTATTTAGTCGGGGGTGGGGGCATTGTTTATTTGTGTGGAATAATGGGAATAAGTCTTTAAGGCGCTTGTCCTCCAGTTGCTAGGATACATGAGGTCTGGATTCAATCACGTACACGGGCAGGAAATTTGTGGAATCGATCCTTAAACTGCTTGTGGCCACTCGCTGGTTCTGATCGGTCGACGACGTTTATTTGGCCGTTTGTGCAGTTTAAATATCCACCAGTATGGTGTACATTTGTGCGTCACACTGCGAAAGGCAGATAGGTATCTTGCCAGAGGTTGCAGGTTCACCCACCACCCGTAATGCTCATGTACCACAGTCGCATATATATACTGAAAAATTCGTGAATATAGCGTAAATCAATAGTAATTAAATTAATTATATCACACGTTAACTTTTTTGCCTCAGGCCATCTGTGCACTTACATTTCTACTCTTTGAATAATTTTGTAAACGTAAAGCTGTTTCGGCAGGGCTTTGTAGCTTTTTAGCTGATAATTTATTAAATCAAGGCCTCGAGGGAACAGCTGACAGCATTGCCCTGAGTGTACACTTTCACATCATCTACAGACAACTTTACTCTGTGACCCTAGATCATACGAAGTGATCATAATAAAAATTCTTTTCGAACTGCACAAATGTCATTCTACATGACACGGGTTCCATTGATTTCCGTTTTTCTTCGTATGTATTAAAACGCTTTGTGAGATGAAGGGGAAATTATCTTTGACGCGGTCATTATTAAAATTTCCGTGTTACCCAGAGACGCTTATATCGCCATTTTTGCTAGTGTTGACGGCTCATAACAAATGAGTTCTTAAAATTTATTCTGAATGACGTCACATACCTTTCATCCAATCAAAAGGACGAATTTAGGCGAGCACCGGATACCAGGCGATGTCTCAGGGCATTGCTAAGAAACAAAAGAGCTAACCACAAAATATCTGCCTAACTGACAGAAAACTTTACACCTCTACTACTGCATACCTGTAGCAAAGAAGGTGATGTCTAGTCGACCAAAGCGGCAGGCAATTAATATGCATAAAAAAAACACAGAAGATGCCTCTGGCCTAAGACGCATGCGCACCTCAGATGATTTCTTATTGTTCACTAAGTGTAAAACAATTAGTATAGAGGATATTCTGAGTTGCTCTAGATAAAAAATACATGCTTTATCCCAGTCACTACCAACCAACCTATAAATCACCAACTTCAATAAAAGGGCAACTTTCTAATCATTTTCAGCATTAGTCTGTAAATCGCTCCATATTTTCATTTTTACTTTTTTTTCTGGAAACAACTGCTTAATAGCGGCCAAAAGCCAAACAGAAGTGTACAACATCCACGACCAGTGACGGACCAGTGACGGATTATTGGCTGAGTGCTTACCCGCTACTAACCTTATTTACTGCGCTTTGCGACTATTATTTTGCAGTCGGTGCATTTTTGCCACACGAACTTAATTAAGGGTCACTGGAACACACATATACAAAATTATCGTAAACACAATACATCGAAGGCCTAGTAAAGATATCTCGGTGACCACGCATGTGCGTCGGTAACAATACACGTTGTCAAGAGCCCTGCGTGCTAGAGCACTACGATGATCGCCTTTCGCCATTCGTCATCACTGGGAGTTCATGGCCAACTCCGGCATGTACTTGGTGAGGTCTGTTCGCGAGCTGAGGATGGTCATTAGGTTCCGTGGACTCATCCCAGTTTGCTCTCATCATATTACTTGCCTCCGTCATATATAAGTGAAAAATTCTTGAGTAGGCTACGCCACTAAACAGCAATCAATCAATCAATCAAGTAAATAAACCACTACACAGCGGCTAGCTCGATAGCCAAAGGGCGCTTTTGTGACATCCCTCGGTTGCCAATCTTTATTAAGATTCTGGTTCATTTATCATAGTAGAGATCAGAAACGTTACATGCTGTCTTAATTGATTTGCCTAACAGATTACTTAATTTGCCCAACATATCACTTACCATAGTTTCACAGTTTGCCGCTACTGAAAAAATTGTTATATTGTTATATTGAACATTCTTTTACTTGTCATCGGACCGTTTCCAGTCTTCACACCATCCTAGTGACTGTTGGTTGATATCGGTTTCTCTGTTATCGCATTTCAACAACCACTGACAAAATCAATGACAGTCTAGAGGAAAATATGTTACAGCCACGGTCGTCAGAGGGTGAAGAATTATTTGAATGATGACGGATTGCCTTTCCCCTGATTTAACGAACCAATCCTTTTTCGATTACGGCTTTTGGGAAACTGAATTATTCGTTAAGGGGAACGGATTATTCAGAAACGGAAGGGCATTCCGTCAACTCTCAGATTACGGATTTAACGGAACAGTTTTTGGAGGTGAGATTAGGTCAGGTTGTGAGAACAATCATAACGTTCATTTGAAAGTTACAGCCGAATTGGCACAAGACAATGGTAGAAATGCAAAGGATTCATTTGGAAAAAAAAACATGTTGCGTTAGCCAGGCAAGTGAACCTTAATAAATTCTCTACCCCAAAATCAGCCTGATCCCACAATCACTGCAAAGTATTCGTGAAACACGCCACACGTGCAGAAATATGTGTCGGACAAAGAAGTCGCGCAGGCCTATAGAGGCTTACTTAAAGCACATAAATGAACAACAACAAATCATTGTTCCTGTGTCAGTATGTAATCCTGCTTTACTTTAGCATGTGTCTATGTGAACAGTTTTAACCCAATGGGTATAAAATTACCTGTATAACTGTAAACCGTTTGCAATTGCCACATCTTTGATAATGGGGTCGGAAGTATTATGAAAGCTCAGAAATACAGGGAATGAAAATCTGTACAGTTGTATTGGTCGTTCTTTACGTGGTGAATTCAGATAAACCGCTGTGTATAAATCTCCTAGCTTTTTCTTCTCTCGGTGTTGCACCAACTCACGGGAAGGGGAATGTACTGAATTCAACTAAAAATAGCAGATCTTCGCGACAGTGAACACTGCCGAATTCTCTGACTGTGACGTTCTGAATTAGATGAATCAGTTTACGTGCTTAATAATGAAATTCGTGATAAAGTTAAGCTACTGAAGTCGTGAACATTTTCTGATGTGTGGTTGATTTATTTGTCTGTTTTATTAAATTTGGTGTAACGTGGGCTTCTTGAAGAATATTTCACTATTATATACAACGAGCTTAACGCGGGGGAAAATTCACGACCAAGGGAATGTCACTGGCAAACCTCCCCACGTATACGGCCAAAAAAGCCAGCTAGAATGAACTGGACTTGAACTCGAAAGTTGGTGATAGTCTCCTGCGTGGGTCGTCCTACTGCGTTATACACGTTATAGCTACTCGGACATGGAGTAAACGCAACAGTCTCGGTGGTTTTGTGTTTTCTGCAAACAATTCCGATCTTTCTTGGCAGCCCTGACGGTAAACGTACTTCATGCATGGGTGTTAAGCCTACAGGGTTACCACACTCGCGGTCGAAAGTTACTACATGTACATATAGCATTGTATGGGAAAATTGTTTCTGTATGATGGGTAACATTTACTACCGCATCGGACAGAAGAAAAAGTTACATAACTTAAATATATACATAGCCTAATACTACAGTATCGATAAAATATTTGGTATAGCCTCAACTGGAATCAATTCAATAGGTCTAATATTAGCCGTTTTAACATCATATTATCGGTCGTTGCAATTGTGCATAATTTATCATCGGCCAATATTAAGGCGATAAAATATTTCAACTGGTTACTATATGGCGCATTGGTATTTACTACAGGTTATAGCCTACATTATCGGTAGACCCTTGAGTATGGTGTGATACCCCAATCAAATAAATAAGTACATTATTACTCTCAGTGTCAGCCATATCGCTTCAATGTTAGAAAAAAATGACCTTCTGACTGTTGTCGTGGGTTTGTCCAAATCACTGCCCAATCCGCCACCCCCCTCCAATTTCTCCTCGTAAATATACATATTATACCTTTATCTCAATATAACCTTATGAATGTTCTCCCCGTAACAAATGGAATAAGCCAACACTGAGTTCAGCAAGTCATGTTCAGAAAATATTTTGTTACAAATGATACAAATGTGACGGCCCAGGGTAAGCGTCTTTTTATTTCTAGCTTTAATTCATATAGCATCTAAATTATAATTAGCTCGTAATTATTCTTAAATATAAATAGCCAACCAATCAAACAATCATCTTAATATCCCTTGCGTGTAATTACTTTTCCTTTTATTAGTTTAATAACTGAATATGTTATATAACTGAGCTCAAGTTTTCGGTTGTTTGTCGCTCAAAGCAACCACGTGTGATATCTGACAATTAGGTCAGGGAATGCCACAAAAGCGAGGAGGGGGGGGGGAGAATACCATAGCACTAATGACACTGCTACAATTTCCCTCAGAGACAGCCTACTTTTCGTGTACCGCTAGGCTACATAATAATTATTAGACGGAGTAATCTGTGTACAGCAAAGCCTGAATGTGTTTATCTTTCTACAGACTCTGTATCTATGTGTACATCGCAATGTGCCCTGGTGACTCTTTAAAACCCATTGCGAAATGAGAGAACATGTTTCTTCGAAATCCGTGTTCGTATTGAGTATTTTAGGCACACCCGCACAATTCAAAATGGCGGCGGCCATGCGAACAACGTGAAGGTTATCTTAAAAGTTTTTGGAATTATATCTCCAGCTGCGACAATGCCTGGCGATTCGCGTCGAATCGGGGGACCAGAAGAGACAAAGAATCCATACTCATTTGTAAGAGAAGAAAGGAATAAGGAACAAGTCGAATTGGTAAGAGCCATTCCGACATCTTATGGTCAGTGAAACAAGACAACAACAACAACAACAACGTCAGCGGAGTTGGTTGGGAACGTTTAGCTGTTGGCAATACAACACACTTAATTTCCCATTTTGTACATGTTAACGTTTGTCCTCACAGCGCTGTCCCTAAATCTGAAATCTCAAGACAATCACCAGGAGAGTGTCAGCCAATCAGGACTGTGTTCACTTACCATAGTGTAATAGAATAGCAGTTCATATTGGTGCGCAATGTTCAAGCGATTGTATGCAGCCTATAAAATTTGGTATGATAAATGATGTGAGCACATTAGTTTCAGGTTGTGAGACCAAACAAAAAAATAAGAGGTGACAGATTTCAAAACTGGGAATAAATGTACTGGCCATCAGTTGAAGAGCATCTGCACTGTATGAAATAAGGCCATCCTTACAAAATAATCTGTTGGGTATTGCTTAACGCTGTCAAAAATAGTTTAGTGTCAGTTTGTTTGGAATTCTTTCTTTTATTCTTACTAGGGCCAAAGGTAATGATTTCAAAGAAATGAATAAACATGGAGAGAAGAAAATGAAATAAAACTTAGTGGCTTTTGGAGAGTCACTCAGGTTATACCCAACAAACATGCTTGTTAACTGTTTACCCAAGAATACATTTCTACTCACTTCTGTAATTGTTATGGTCCTTTTGTGATTTTGCACTACCATCTTGCTATTCTTTTAATCTTTTCAGCTGAACAAGAAAAATGTACGAGCAGATGGAAGGGATGCAGATAAAGTCAGGCCAGTTTGTGAGTGTTTGTATGAGGCCAAGGACAGTGAGGCTTTTGTCTGTTTAGGCCAGACTTGGCTCTATTTTTGTTTAATGGGCAGAATGAATGAATGAAGCTTTTTTCTTTGTCAGAGAAAAGACATGTTTTTTTATTTTGATCAAAAAATCTTGAAAAAAAAATAAGAAAATCAAACAAAAATCATTTACAGTACATGTAGGTCAGACAAAACAAGTTAGATTTTTAAAATAAAAGACAGCTTATGACTGAGACACTGTTTCTTTAAAAGACTACAAAATTCTCTCATGAATTCAAAAACCTGTTCGAATTTGTATGGTTTTGTTTGCTGAATTATCTTGGTTTAATGTGTGGAGTATGTTGCTGCCAACTGGGGATCTGGACGCGCCCATGCTTTTAGGCTTATGAGAGATTGACAAATCAGAGAGCTGGGATATATCAGGTGTCTATAAGCTGTGACGTAAATGTTCTGAGTTGACTGTCAATGTAACACTGCTGTAATGTTACATATTTTAATTATAGTATTACAGTACACGTGTGAAGAATACTACAAATTATTTCCAGACCAGGGTGTTATGGCCAGAGTAAGTTTTTTGATAAATTCATGTTGTAAATTTTCATAGATACTCAAGTTTCAACAACCCTAGCAGCTTACTACAGGCTCAGGTGGAAAGAGTTTTCCTCGCTTGGAACAATTACGTCGCATCTCAGGCAGAATGGTTGTGTTTCATGCTAGTCGATGGAGCATGGTCAAATGTAAATTTTCAGTGTCGTAGAAGCTGTTAGATAAAATACTTCACCAAAATAAACGTAGTATTGTCCAACCTTTTTGACAAACTTAACGTTGAACAAGCATCGTCTTTCTCTTTAACTTTTATTTTTATTCCATTTTCAGCTCACCTGTACTATTTAGAGGCGTAGTTTATGTTGTACCGTGAGCGTCGTTGTTGGCATCCAATAACAGGGAAATCAGTGTTAAACAAAATGTAGCAGGGGGTATCTTAAAAAGTACTGCATGTGTTGAACTCAGGGTTTGCGCACATGTAGAGCACTATAACACAAGGGGGATATTCCATCGTTGATTTCATGTGTGCATATTAAATACTGTGAATTACCGAATTCCTCAGTTAGTGTACTGTGTTTTAGAATCTGTGTATAACAAAATGTTAAGAGTGTCTTAAGAAATACTGAATAGATTGAGCTCAGGGCTTGCACACATGTAGAGCATACTGACACGAGGGGGATATTCCGTCTTTGATTCTCTGTGTGCATATTAAATGCCGTATATTAGTGAATTCCTAACTTAGTGTACTGCATATTAGAATCTATCCCTACAGGCAAGTTCTTTAGGCAAGTTCTTTAGTAGCTTTGCTACCTCAACAAAGTTTGTATGTCAGCTCACCAGTGCTTGGCCAAGTCCTGTGTAAATTATAATTCGAAATCCTGTTTTTATTCCAGTTTTAAAAACAAATGTGATCAGTCAAGCCAAAGGCTCAGCTTATATAGAACTGGACAAGACAAAGGCCATATGTGCTGTGTGAGTATCAAAAGTTCAAAGCAGAAATAATCCTGTATATTTACCTTTGGTACACATGTCCAGCTTTGCGCATGTGGTAGGGTAAATTGGTTTCTGTCAAAAGCGCATTCAGTGGTTGAATAGTTTTCGCATACATGAATTGACCGACTGCTGTGCCATAATGGATAGAGTGTTTGCCTTGTAAATGGTAAATCCAGGTTTCAGTTTTAGGTCAGGTTTTACCGGAGACTTTACATGGTTAGTCGTGGTACCTGAAGGAGTCTCCGTGGCTCAGTTGGTTACTGCGTTAGTACAGCGCAATGACCCAGACGCCAATGAACCCATCAATGCGGTCGCTGTGAGTTGAAGTCCAGCTCATGCTGGCTTCCTCTCCGGAAGCCCTGCCAGCAACCTGCGGAAGGTCATGGGTTTTTCCCAGGCTCTCCCATGTGTCCTCCCACAATAATTCTCACTGCCGTCGTATAAGTGAAATATTCTTGAGTACGGCGTAAAAGAGCAATCAAATAAATAAGTAAATAAACATGCACCTGACTTGACGCTGAGTGTAATGCCAATCAGCGTTTAGATTTTTTACATGTATGTGGCTTTACAATGCAGAGTTTGTTAGGATTTTGGGTAAGTGCACTGGTTTCCCAAAATATCTCTCTGATAATCATCACACTTGTGTGTGTTTTGCAGACATAAGAAATTTATATGGCCTCAGGGGGCTTTCTAGGTACTTTCTCGATGTGGTAACAACTACAAGATATGTAGGAAAATTGAGTTTTAGACAAATTTTGTATTGAGTTTTCATGAAATAAATTAAATTGTTGATATATGAGTGACGAAAAAATATTGAGTTTTCTGATTTTTTCAGATTGAGTTTCTAAAAAGAAATGGCTAGAAAAAGCCCAGGCCCTAATTCTTCTTGTTTTTGGGACATCAGGTCTGCCCTTCTTTAGGGATTAGTCCTTTTAGCAGGTGTAATGAACAACACATACATATTTTTACCTCTCTGACAAAACTGAGAGAAAAATTGTTTGTTTTTTTTGGGGGGGGGGCCTTCAGCATTACTAATATATGTAGGAATTAGAAGAGTTACAGCATATCACTTAAACCAATCTGAGTTCTGAGTTTATAAGATGATCTCATCTTCTTGAAGAAAGCTGTGTTCAGAAAATTTTACTGAAGAATTATTATATGTGCGCCAGAAATGGAAGTGTTGCAATCAAGAAGATTTTACTGCAGTGTTAAAGGCCATCATTAAAAATATGTTTAGGGTGAACTGAATGATCTCTCCAAAAAAAAAGAAAAGAAGTGGCCATGCTCTTCATTGGGATTTTGGTAAAAAATGTTCTTTGGTTTAAATTTTCTCAGGGTTATAATTTCTGTAAAATTCGCATCTTTAATCCTCTTTAGACAGAATGATAAAAAATTACCTGTCAAACAAGCTTTTTTTTTGTGATAGGACATCGTTAAGTCTAACGATGAAGTTTCTAAGGATAGCCTGAATGCTTTTAATCATGTGTTTATAGGAGGTCTTTTGCTTTTTTTTTGGCAATAGATATGGCCCCAGAGAGGAAGTCACATGCGAATAGGTTGAGGAATTATGACACTCTTTTTTTTAATCACAGGGTATGTTTTTAGCATAACAAAGAAGTTTATAAGGATGGACTAAGTGGTTCAGATCATGAAAATTACCTGAAAGTCCTTTGTTTTCTTCCTATAGATATGGCCCCAGAGAAGTCATGAAGAAGGAGGACTTCAGCATGAAGGGGCAGCTCACATGTGACTTCAAATTTGCTACGTTTTCCTGCAAGTTTCGTCGCCAGCATCAGCAAGACAACGAGGAGAAGGACTTGTCTGTTCTGTTACTGGAGGCCCTAGAGCCAGCAGTGTGTCTGGTAAGCACATGGAATAGTCTGATAAGTGTATGTATTAACCAGGTAAGTGCACTTAATTGTGTGATTAGTATGTGTGAGGGTCTGTTATAAAGTACATGTAAAAGTTTGGTAAGTACGTGTAATAGTCTGGTAAGAACATGTAATAGCCTGGTAAGAACATGTAATAGTCTTCACTTTATAATGATTATTTGTTGTTGATATTCTAAATTTTGTCTTAAATTTATGTAATATGCAGTACTTGACATAAAACTTTGGCTGGTCAAAATTCGCTTTCAGGGGCACATAGTGGCCTACCTTTGATGTTCCTCTGTTAAGCTTTTCTGGTAAAAAAGCAATCAAACTTTACAAAAACTCTTCTGTGGTCCTGTAAGGTTGATGAATGAATCAGATCAATGTCAAGATGAAAAAAGCAAACCTTTATTAAAAGTGAAGTGCAGTTCATGCCAAAGAACCGTCTTATCATATCATGACAGGTCATTGTTGTTTGCAAAAATTGAAAATTAGTAAGTGTGTATGAATGTATATAAACTTGTATATGGTTTGGTTTTCTTTGCTTTTGCAGCACAAGTTCCCTAAGGCGCAGTTGAACATTTACCTGACAGTTTTGGAAAACGATGGAAGTGGTAAGTCACTGTCATTTCTGCGGGCACTATGAGTTTGCTGGCTTCCTCTCTGGCCACACGTGGGAAGGTCTACCAGCTACCTGCCAGTGATCATGGGTTTCCCCCAGCATGCTCACTCTCTGCCTGGTTTCCTGCCACCATATTGCTGACTGCTGTCGTGTGAGGGAAATATTTCTGAGTAAAAGCACCACTCAGAATAATGAATGAATAAATCATTGTCTTATCACTTATTGCTTTTCTTTAGCACCTTCTTAATCTTGCCTTTCAATCCCTCGAACACACAATTAATGGACATTGCTGTGAATCCAAAAGGACACAAAATTTTGTAACTCTGGTACTTGGACATGTTCTTCCTTTACCCTTTCTTGGCACTGAAATCTATATGAGGCATTTACTAGTATTCAAACCAATTAATTCTTGGCTGGAAAAACACATATAATGATAAAGACTGTGCAGGCACTAGTAACATTTACCACACCTATTAAAGCTACAAAACAAACATCAAAAAATGTAAACCCTCATTGGTTTTACCAGTCAATTATTTAAAGGAACAGATCAAAATTCACTGTAAAATAATGCCAAAAAATAATGTCGATCATATTGGAATCAGCAGAAAATGGCCATGTTTAGATCATGTGTAATTTGTTTAAATGTGATCTCTTCTTTTAAGTGTTCCATACGCTATGTTTTCAGTGTTACCAGCTGCCATTATGTGCGCATCAGTGGCAATAGCGGATGGGGGCGTGGAGATGTATGACCTGGTAACAGCATGCTCTGTGGTAAACTTCTCCTAGCTCATACGGCTGTTCTGTTTTTTGTACACTGTGTTCTTCATGAAAGTGTTGGTTTCTGGAATGGCAGGTGAAAACTTCCACTAAGATGTGGGAAAGTTTGGCTGTAACATGCCATAGGTTAAAGGTTTTACATCGGTGCACCTTGGTTTCCTCCAGCCTTAACACTGACCATCATTGTATTTATAAGTTAAAGGTTTTGAGCATGGTCTTAAGAAAATTTGAAATAAATAGTGTAGAAAATCTTTATATGACATATTAACTGTCATCTTAGGCTGCCAATAAGGTCCTGCGGTAATATCAACCTTCATAGTATTCAACCATATAGATACATTTAATTGAGTGAAAAAAAGTTAAAAAAAAGAAATACAGCACACGTAATAAAAAAAGGAATTAAATTAATGTAGTTTTAGACACAGGCACTGAATTCAGTTTCTGCTTACAGACCTTTATCACCACAAAAGTGTTTCATTTATTTCTTTCTTTATTTATTTGATTGGTGTTTTACGCCGTACTCAAGAATCTTTCACTTATATGGCTGTGGCCAACGTTATGGTGGGAAGAAGCCGGCCAGAGCAGTGGGGAGACCCACGACTGTATGTAGGTTGCTTGGCAGACCTTCCCGACGTGCCAAAACTGTTTTGAAGTTATGTATAAAAAATGTGTTTAATCTAGAGATTTGGTTTCTGATTTTGTTTGGTTTTCAGAGGATTTTTGGAGAGAATATTTTACTGGACCCTTGTGATGCAGAAGAATATAAATCTCAAGTAAGTACCTCAGCCATGTGACTTAAATGATGCTTTTATACCTGCCCGTTGTTATGAGCAGACGAAAGAGTTGAGAAGGATGAACTACCGCTGATCTGGGTTTCCATATATGCTATTATACTTTGTTTCCATTTGAAAAATAAGAAACTCTCAGTATGATTATGGCCGTACGTTTCAGTACAGATTCTATTCAGTATGCACTGGACCAGTTTATATTTTTAAACTGGATTTGTTTTTTCCTTTTCCCATTATATTTTGTCCTTTCAAAATGCGGTATGTGTATTTTACAAGAACACAAGGAAAGAGATACGGACCAAGGGAGAGAACTCCATGATTGTGAAATTTCAATGAAAGTCACTTCCTGACAGCCTCTTTCAAGTGTTAGTCATTCATTTGCAGGGTAAAATAAATGTTTACACTAGGCAGCTGTAGGCTTTATTTCGCATCGAGTTACATGAAGTTTTGCCCTGTTACTTGGCAGGACACATTAACAGAAGGTCATCAGTCTGGCAGTCTTACCCTGGGAATTCTGCCGTCTCTGAACCAAGTCTCGGCTCTGTCCTCAAAGGGAGAAATCCAGTTTGAAACTGTGGCTAAGGTAAGTGTACAGAATGTGATGAGCTATGGGTTGAAAATGTTTGCAATGAAGAATTAGCATATTTCCAACTTCCACGCATGATTTCCTTCTGCAGTTCAACCTGCAGATGGCCATGGGTTAAGATAGTGAAGTAGGACAGGTATTTTCTTTTTGTAATAATGTGGTATTTGTTGACCAACTTTTCTGCTTGTCAAACATAGTTTCAGCACTTTTAACACCCAGTATTTTTGGGTTTCCCCTGGGTTCTGCCTGGTTTCCTCCCACCTCAATGCTGGTCGCCACCGTATAAGTGAAATATTCTTGAGTATGGCATAAAACACCAATTGAATAAATAAATAAATAAATCATTTCGTTTCCAGGCTATCAAGCAGTGCACAGATTGCTGTCACAAACTGTACCCAGTGATGCAGGAATGTCTAGTGAAAGCAGTTAAAGCAAAGTTATCTCAAGAAGGCACGTGACACTGACGTGAATATTCTTTGATGGAATTGTTTGGTGACCAAATACAAATGGACAAGCCTCATGGGTCTGCCCTTTGGACACGCCTCTCTCAGCCTGTCTCCTCAAACCACTGGGCAAAACCTGCCAGCTTCAGACGACTGTGTGCAGTGAAGAAACTGTAAAGCTTCAAAATCACACGGTTCATGTTTTGCAAAAATCCATTTCGTGGCGCAGAATTCTTCTTCATGGCATAACTTTACAGTATAAACATGTTGGGAAGACACTTGTTTTTAAGCTTTTAAATAATTTATGTACGTGAAGCATGTTCCATATACTTGTTCATAGTAAAATGCAAGTCCATCTCATGCTGGCTTCCTCTCCGGCTGTACGTGGAAGGGTCTGCCAGCTACCTGCGGATGGTTGAAGGTTTCCCCCGGGCTCTGCCCGGTTTCCTCCCACCATAATTCTGGCCTCCATTGTATAAGTGAAATGTTCTTGAGTACGGCTGTAATGGCTGCACGGCTGTAATATTACGTATGTGGCGTATAAACATTCATTCATTCTTTCATTCTGATTCACCCTCTTTAATGATGTTAGTGGGGAACCCGTGAAACTCCTACCTGCCTCTAACGAAACGGTCTAAAACTAGGTACCATTGTGTACCTTCCCGTAACACATCACACTTTTTGATGTTTTTTCATAAATACCTGTAGGGAGTGCACAAGCACTGCAGGATAAGATGCGTTTCACTATGATTTGGACCTTTTGTATAGCTCCCCAGTCTCACATAATTCCGAAACTTTGTAAATGCATGTATCTTCCTTTGTAAGGGAGATAATAATTGATTTTCATCAAATGTGAGAGTTGCATACCTTTGTAGCATTGCTTTTGAGTCGGCGAATATGTTTGATTATTATTGAATGTTAACTACATGATCGTAAAGATCTGGGCCGACTTGCGCAAAACCTCTCAGAGTTACGAGCACGTAACTACCATGGCAACCAGCACGGTAGGCATGGCAGCAACATGCTGATAATGTGACGAGGGCTTGGTACAAGTGGATCCAGTGAGATTATAAATGAAGGCAGTTGATGTACATGTATTATGTTTGTGTTTCACCCTGGCGTACGACACAGGTTATTTCCAATCAAATCAAAATCCATCTCAAGAGTGGTTAGTGGCCTACCTTTGAATAATGACTCAGGAGTGTCTCACCTGTGTGGTTGCTGTGAGTTCAAGACCAGCTCAGATTGGCTTCCTCTTCACCTGTAAATGAGGATGTCGGCTACATTTAGCAATCTGCAGATGATCGTGCATTTCCCATGGGCTGTGTGCAGGTTCCTCCCACCATAATGCTGGCCTCGGTATAAGTGAAATGTTCCGGAGTACGGCGTAGAACACCAATAAATGAGTAAATAAATAAATAATTAAAATACACCTGCTTTGAAAAGACGAGGTAGAATTTATCGCTTATTGGTCATCAGTCACATTTAGAGACACTGCCTTGAATATTAGCCGTAAAGGGACAGATCGCACAAAAATGTTATGGCGAGTGAAAGGACCATTAAAAACCTTAACTGTTCATTGTAGATTTTTCCACCAAGTAAAAATTAGTCAGATGTTTTGATTGTATGGTGGACTTTATGGACTATACTGAACAGGCTGAAATACAGTGACGTCACATTCCTTTCAGCTGCTAAACAGCCTTTGATTGTTATATTTCCACACTTACAGGAGTAGTACTACGCGTATATTCATATGTAGAATGTAGAGGCAGTTTTGAAGCTGAAAGGAATGTGTGACGTCACTATCTGCTTCAGTCTGTTGAGTATGGTTCATTAAGTCTACCATACAATCAAAGTATTTGACTGTATTTCACGTTACAGCATCGTGTTGCCTAATCATTGCGATGTATGCATATCTTTATCAACCGTGTCGTCAGAGAAGACTGGCGATTTGTTCAGTCGTCTCCAACTGTGATTATTTTGGCATGGGATCCCAGAAAGTTTGTCTGATAAATTTACAAGCTAATTGAGGCATTGAAAAAAAATCAGGGTCTACATATGGGCAGAGCGAATAAAACGCTTGTCTTTCAGTTGCTAGTTGTGAGCTCTACCCCAACCTTGGACAGGGAATTTGTGGATTCTCCTGCAAGCTGTCAAAGTTTCTGGGGAGTTGCTGACAGTACATGGTCAGCGACAATTGTAATGGCGTGGAGCATTGTAATGAATGGAACGCCAAAACCTATGTCTGACACTGACCTACCTGGCTTGTTTAGAGCGTTCTCCTCGGGGTCAGGAGATCCGGGATGAAGCCCGGGTTGGGTCATACCAAAGACTTTAAAAATGGTACGTGTTGCTGCCTTACTTGGCTCTCAGCACTTAGGTTAGAGCAAGGAAAACAGGACTGGACAGCCATGTGGCTGGGTGGGGTGTCATGTCTGGTGTCTTCGGCATGACTCGACCAGCAGCACTTTGGCGCATTCATTCGTCGTGCTATAACTGAAAAACTGGTGAGTGCGACGTAAAATCCAAACATACATACATGCATACATACATTATGTCTAACAACGCTCGAATATCCGCTTTCGCGCTCTTGATTTCGTTATGACGACCTGTCTTTCTCTAAATTATTATTGCGTGTATGTATCTGTACGTCACACATGAAAAAGTTCATCTGTAACTTGGGGCCTCCATGGCTCAGTCGGTTAGCGCGCTAGCGCAGCGCAATGACCCAGAAGCCTCCCACCAATGTTGTCGCTGTGAGTTCGAGTGTAGCTTATGCTGGCTTCTTCTCCGGCCGTATGTGCGGAGGTCTGCCAGCAACCTACGAATGTTCGTGGGTTTCAACCGGGCTCTGCCCGGTTTCCTCCCACGATAATGCAGGCCGTCGTTGTATGAGTGAAATATTCTTGAGTACGACAGAAAACACCAATCAAATAAGTCAGATAAATACAGTCTCTTTCGTTGTAATACCATAATGTGATAAATTGGCCACGCCGGTTATGTCAGTGCCTTGCCTTTTGTCTTTAGACAAACACAAGTTTTGTCTGATTTTTCAAGAAATATGTTACAACTAACATTCCCCTTTTCAATTCCGCGTTGAATTAAAACACGTGGCCTGTTTGAGGAGCTATAGAACAAGCTGTCATTCAAGCGATAGTTGTGAGTTCAAGTCCAACTCATGCTGGCTTCCTCACCGGCCCTATGCGGGAAGGTCTGCCAGCAACCTACGTATGGTCGTGGGTTCCCCCGGGCTCTGCCCGGTTTCCTCCCCCCATAATGTTGGCCGCCGTTGTATAACTGGTATATTCTTGAGTACGGCGTAAAACACCGATCAAATAAATAAATAAATCATTAATAGCTTGACTAAGTCTGTGGTTTGCACCACGCACTGTGGTTTGCACCACGCACTGTGGTTTGCACCACGCACTGTGGTTCCCTCTACGCATAAAACTTACCAGCATCGAACATCAGAAAAACTTCTGAGTGTAAAGGTGTGATAAAACATTGGAATGAACAAACGGGTGTGGTCCATTCAAATTCAGTGTGTGGCATTGGGCAACTATAAAAAAAAATGCATTACGTGAATCACTGTTGTGACATGTCTTACCCCTTTGAAGATTTCCAAAACTACCCCTAAACGAACAATTTTATCTTCAAAACTGTAGAAGCAGCCGATATTCACTCCCTCAGATCTTCAGCCCCAGGTTTTGATGACATAAGTATGCCTCTTCTGAAATTGATATCTGAATATATCTCACCACCTCTTACATACACTGTCAATCTGTCACTTAGATCCGGTGTATTCCCAGGTGATCAAAAAGCAGCTGAAGTTACAGCTAACAGGATTATCGGTATAAGAGATTACACTTTCTAGATATAGCATATCTTCTAATGCTGAGACCTATCCGGGTTTCGAACCACCGACCTCAGAGTCAGGCCCCAAATCGCCAACAATACATGTCGGCCATCTAGACTACTCGACCACTCGACCAACCAACCTTCTACAAAATAGAAGGTAGCTGACCGGTAGACTTCATAGCGAACATACATTAACCCCCTGATGATCAGAAATGGTGCCTGACTCTGAGGTCGCTGGTTCGAAACCCGGACAGGTCTCAGCCAATTTTCAGCACTAGATCATGTGCTATATCTAGAAAGTGTAATCTCTAATAACGACAATACTGTTACTTAAAATTCACTTTCTAAATGACATCTACCAATCTAAAGTTACAGCTGTTTAGAAAGACGGTGACACTAATAAATTCGAAAAATTCTAGTCCAATTTCTGCCCTATCTGCTTTCAGCAAAATTTATGAAAGGCTCGTAGCTTGTACGAGCCTGGACAAGTTCAGTCGTTATTCGAATTCACAAAAATAGTCGGGTCATGTTCGACGCTTAACACAACATTTGCACTCACCCATCAGGCGGTGTAGTTTTGCGAAAATTGAACCCTAGACTTGCTTGTCAACCTGCTCAGCTCTCTTTAACGCCTCTTTCTGGCCGATCCTGCAATCAGCCCCGTTTGTTTACCTATGAAGTTTACCGAGCGCTGTGCGCTTGCTTCAGCACCATTGAATTGACAGCCCCGCATTTAAACATTCTGGCAAACTTTTCAGTTTTCATTTTTGTTGTTGTTGTTGTTTTTAAACGTTCACTTAACGTACAATACTGGGGGAAGGATTATCGAAAGCTTGTCACTTTTATTTCTTGAGAAAAATACCTAATACTCATGTCATTGTGTAACAACGCTAAAATACCTAATATTTGAGCGACCATGTCCCTTTAAATGACTGTCCGCAAATGAATCATCCCTAAATGTAAGTAAAACTCAATACATGACAATCAAACCCTACCGTAAATCCTATCCTGCCAATCTTCCCAGTCTAACCCTACATAGCACGACTCTAAGCTGGAGAGTGAATTTAAATTCCTGGGTATTGTTTTTAGCGGTAGACCGAGTTGAACAGGCCACATCACTTAAATATCTAACAAATACCTAAGAACATCGGTATAATAAACCATATTAGAGACTTCTTAAATAAAAAAAAACTTTCCTCGTTCTGTATTACACGCTCACCTTTCAATAATTATCCTAAGCAAATCCTATCTGGGGTAACACCTTCCCAACTCACCTTCATCCTTTTCCGCTCCTCCAAAAGAGTGCGCTGGGATACATTACTTTTCCACATATAGAGCAGAACATATCGAACCAATATTTACAAAACGTAAAATTCTTAATCTCTTTCAATTAAATCAGTTCGGCTCTTCTGCCATATCTTACAAACTTATGCATCATCTACAAAATCTTCCTTTCTACTTTCGTCTACATTTCACAAGGCAATTAAATATTCATAATTATCCGACCCGGAATCACAACTACAATCTTTATATTCCGCTGTACCATACAAACTATTCCCTAGGCACACAACGGGTTACGGGGCCTGGGGGAATGGAATAAATTAACATTCGACCTGAAGACAATTTCTTCTTCACTTTTCATGTATATATTAAAGAAACTTCTCCTCTCTCCTTGGTCTCCATGGATACACGCCTCAACCTTGATGTTGTGTACATGTATTTTTAATGTGTAACTTTGCTCCGTATTATGTTATATCTTTGATTCATTGATCACCATAGACATATGACCTACCTTGCCACAATGCATCAATTGTCTGGGGTAGAGCAAGTCTTAAACTGGGCTTTATTTCCGCCATATGATTATAATAATCAACGAATGTATCTGTATATTGTCGAAAATATGGTGAATAAAAAATCAATGAATGAATCAATCAATCCCAGTACTCACAAAATCCTTTGTGTTCTGGAGAGATTTCCGTGTATACCGCTAATTGAGGCAAACACTTCCTTTTCAAATACTAGTAAATTTGAATAAGACGCGGAGGGCGGAATTAAAGTGGCTTTACCACAGGTGTTTGGCAAAAAGGGCATACTCTCTAATGAAATCAATTTTCCTTGATATAAAGGCGAGCTCAGACTATTGACTTTGGGAAAATATCAGACTCGTAAATATACCTGTACTAGTACAGTTTTAAGATAAAAATAATTTTAAAACGTTATAAAACGACACGCATTGTACATTTTGCCAACTGATATTACCGTTTGTTTTAACGGTAACGCGTGCACCGACTAGTACTGACATTTTGTGACAGATAATTAGTGGGAACATTTTAGAATAACACATATTCGATTGAATTTATGGTTTTTAATATTTTGCCCCAATTCTCCGGTATAGTCTCCAACGCATAATGCTTCCTTTTTGACACATTTTGTATGGCTCCATGTCCAGCACAATGTTCATGTATTGATATTACAACAACAACAAACACTGACACTGTCACATTTCACCGAAAATCACACCATCTCAAAGGCCATTTCTTTCTGATTCCAAATGTGGTCTTCATTATTTTGGGGGCATTTTCTTTATAGTGATTGAAACGGAAAATGGAAAAATAGAAAAAATGGAAAGATTGAGGTACTAGGTTTGGCTTCTTGGACCATATTGGACAGGCTGAAGCACCGTGACGTC
Organism: Acanthopleura granulata; assembly: GCA_016165875.1. NCBI lineage: Eukaryota > Metazoa > Mollusca > Polyplacophora > Chitonida > Chitonidae > Acanthopleura > Acanthopleura granulata. Next base: position 5,102,742 of record JABBOT010000020.1, on the reverse strand, counting down.
ACAGTTGATTCTTTCAAGGAGCTAAACATCCTTGATTTATATATGTCCACGTTCCAGGTCAATATATATACAACATATGTATGTGTATTCAAATGGAGATATATAACACTATGTTGAGCAGCAGGCAAAGAAAAAAAAAGGAACACGTCAGCGTGTTCAATTAGGTCGTAAACGTGCATCGCAGAACTTCAATCTTTATTTCCCGTTAAATGAATGTAAAAAATGCCAAAATATAATGAAGGCCAACACAAACACTGCAGTGTCAAAACAGAAAACGAAGTGTTTCTCTTCGATGCGGACCCTTTTGTGTAGCCCGTCAGATTCTGACCTAGGTTAGGGCCTACTGATGCAGATTTGTGTGCACCGGTACTACTTGTACATGTGTGGCTGCAATATGTTATCGAAATTTTTCCTCTTACAAGCGGACTTTGGCAGAAGTTGAAACAGAAAGAATAACAAAACCTTGTTACGTCTGTCCGTTTTAGCCGCGATACGGTAGCGCAGCTGACGATGTTGTCTCTCTCATTAAAAACTGTGCAATATTCTTGAGAACAGCGTAAAACACCCATCAAATAAATCAATAAAAAAAAACTGTGGAAAAGGATCTTCATGTTTTTAAAAACGGTTAGCACTGTGCATTGTCCCTTGAGCCTCTTAACAATGTGGTGGCTGTTATTTCATGCCTAGCTCATGCTGTCTTCCTCTCCGGCAGTAGGGCTTCATAGCAGAAGGTCTGCCAGCTACCTGCGGATGGTCGTGGATTTCCCCAGGTCTCTGCTCGGTTTGCTCCCACCATGGTGCTGGCCGGGGTCGTATAAGTAAAATATTCTTGAGTACGGCGTGAATCACCAATCAAATAAATAAATGAATAAACTGAGCAGGGCTAAAATAAAAGTAAAATGTATTCAATAAAGACGTACACATATACAGCGAACTGACCACATCACGTCGTAAGTGCATGTACACCCGTTTAACACAAGTATAAAGACAACGCCTTACAAACCATTGTAAAGGTGATGAGTACAACATCCCACTACCCAAGAATAGGAGAGTTCGAGTTCAAACCCTTATCGCGTAAAGTACAAAAGTTCATCTGTACCATGTGATCTCTCAGAAATGTTAGGCAACTATTTTTGAAGAAAGTTTCACAAAAAGTGATTTAGAGTAGAGGAACGATGGAGAAAATTGAGAAACTGGACTTCCATGGACCTATGAAGGTTCCTGAAGGAACGGGGCTGTCATATATATCTCCGGAGCACGGCAAAGACATTTGATCGAGAAAACATTCTTAACAAATCACATGGGGTTGATTCTTTTTCTCTCTCCGGAGAGTCGGGACCTCTCCGATCCAATTCTTTTAGCCGGAAGTAGTACATTGTGGAAAGTTCGGAGTTCTCCAACCCCTCCGTTATGTCGAGGTGGCTTGGTTGCGGAGCGTCACGTCACAATCATGCCTAGCAGCGTGATGTACTTAATTAACGAAATATTTCCACAAAGGATTTCTCTTTTTCCCTTTATTTTATTTGTAATTAATGTAATTGAAGGAGATTTGTGCCTCTTTACCTCTTTGGTAATTTACCTTATTGATGAATATGAAACTTAATTAAAAATTCTCAATATACCTGTTCGTCCGTGTCGAAGCTATGGGCATTGCAGCATTTGATTTATTTACATTCTCACTTCTCGCGAGTTCTGGTGAAATTTGTAGTTCGTGTCTATTCATTTACTCGCAATCCGGGCAGTTCGGAGAGTGCAGCCCGGAGAGTCCGGAACGAGAAAAAGAATCAACCCGTGATACAGTTGGCCATTTTATACCTTTAGCGACAAAAGAGCTCGATCTCAAAACTTCTCTGTTTCATTTAAATGTCGGTGTACATGTCACAGTTCAATCATGTTAGGAAAGTCAACGTCAACTTGGTGAATACTGGTCAACTGGAGATACAAGTGTAATAACTGTACGGCTTTCCTCACACGGCCGACTGACCATGCGTGTACACGCTATCTCTGGACGTCTCACACACAAAAGCCGGACTGAGACCGACCCACGCAGCACGGCTGTGACACCAGGAAGTAGCATATACTGAAACACGAAACATACGTGATTGGAACACAGAGCAAACGTAAGTGGAACACGGAACAACGTGACTGGAACGCGGGGCAGACGTGATTGGGAAACGAAGCAGAAGTGATTGGAACACGAAACACGTGTAACCGGAAAACGAAACAGACTCGACAGGAAAACGAAATAAACGTGATAGGAAAACGAAACAAACGTGACTGGAACACAAAACAGACGTGAATTCCTGGAACTCGGAAAGGAAGTGACTAGAAAAGGGAACAGACGTGACTGGAAAACTAAGCAGACGTGACCGGAAGGCGGTACAAATGTGAGTCGAAACGAAGCAGATGTGACTGCAAAGTAAAACAGAGGAGAATACAAAATGAAACATGAATGAATGAAACACGGTGCAAAAGTGACTGAAAATCAGAGCAGGTAGTGCAGGGTGCAAGAAACAGCAAAACACGAAACCCTCACAGGAAAGAGATATGAAACGAATAGGAAACCGGCGGAATATTGGAACATAAAATTGAAGAGTGGAACACAAAACAGATAGTAATGAAGTAAGGCTTACAAACCCTAACTAGGATTTGATACGATGTTTCTTTTTAAAATGAAAGAAGAATGCGCTATAGGCCTATATTTTGGCTTCAGACAAAAGAAGTAATTCTATCGGATATAACCGTCGGGCAGTATTTCTGTCATTCTAGCTTTAACGATACCCATCCAGGTGTGCAGGTCTGTCAATATATGCAACAGTTAAACAGTGAACTTGTTTTCCTTCTTCCAACCACAGCAAACTTTCCAGTTAAATTTCTGGTCAAACTAAGAACAGACGGATTTGAATTCCTGACACAAGATTGGTGAGGGAATATTGGAACAGTTACTTACTTTAAGGAAGGTGTAAAACAAATCCTCGCCCCTCTCCTCGGGGGGCAGGCCCGGGCTGCACAACGCCGACTCTGAGTCCGGGATCCGCTGATAGGGGAAAAAATCAAACAGTTGTACCACAGACATCAAAACAAAAGGCTACGTGTGAAAAATGACACATTTTTGATGCCAAATTATTTCCATTCAGGGCGGTCTCCGTTGCCGCGGGGATTAGCGCGCTAGAGCAGCGTAATGATCCATGTATTCACCATGAGTTCACCATGTATTCACCATGAGTTCACCATGTATTCACCATGAGTTCACCATGTATTCACCATGAGTTCAAGTCCAACTCATGATGGCTTCCTCTAAGATCGTACGTGGGAATGTCTGCTATCAACCTGCGGATGGTCGTAAGTTTTCCCGGGGCTTTGCCCGACTTCTTCCCACCGCAATGCTAGCCGCTGCTGTATTTATAAGCGAAATGTTCTTGAGTAGGGCGTAAAACATCAATCAAATAAATAAATAGACTAAACGCAATTTCGGCAGTGACTATGAATTGTTTTACAGAGACTAAACTATAAGCGACAAGTTAAAAGAATCAGTGTTTGTGCTTCCGTTAACGCGAAAAACCCCACAACATGGTATTATCTGTTATGGTGAATAAAAAGGTCATTAACAATCTTTAAAAAACGGTCGTTTTTACTCACCGATACTTCATTTTAGGAGCGTTTTCCCCTTTAAAAGAATGCTGGAAGCGGGAAAGGTTTGCTTATTTGAATACCTACCGGCATACATATCCTTAATGTGTCGGGGTGTACAGCTATACTTACGGACATGGCGGCCCTCGACAAGATCGTGTTCGTGTCTGCATGCCACAGAGCCCGCAGGTAGCCGAACACCCAGACCAGCGGCTCCACTCGGTCCACCCGCTGGGGGGTGGGGGAGGCGGTGGGGGAGGCGGCGGTGGTGGCGGCATGGCCGTTGGCGGCGGCGGTAACGGAGGCGGCGTCTCCGAGGACCCTGGGATAGCCAACAAAGACATGGGTTACAGTCATATATATATTCCAGTCTTCAAATTTTCTTTAGATAATACTTGAACTAGTTACAATCCACAACTATGAATTAGGCCTAATAATTTATACATAATTAAGTAGCACATCTTGCAATTATTATAAAACGTTGTTTAATGGAATTATTATAAGCGTTGTTAGGGTTAAATAATAATTGAAATACGAATGTAGACAATAGGTTAAAACGTCAAGAAGCGGTATTAGGCTTGTTTGTTTATTTATTTATTTATTTGATTGGCGTTTTACGCCGTACACATGAATGTCGGTCAGGATTACGGTGGGAAGAAACCGGGCAGAGGCGGAGGGAATCCCACCCCTTTAAAAATACAGAGCAGCCAACTGGACTTCGGAAGGACAGAAAGTTAATGTACTAGGATGACATTAAACTCATTCATAATTTACGGTATTATTTCTGACCTTATATTTCAAGTTGAATGCTAATATTCATGATCGCAATGAAAGTTCAAGACAATTTCCGTTTAAAAATAACACTTCCTCAGGTATGTCGCAATTTTAGTGCAGTAAACTATACAGTAATATAAAAGACTACAATGTAGAGATTAAAACCCCAGCAGCGACGACAGTGATGGTTGACAAATGGTCATCGTTACCCCGTGAAATTCGGTATCTTGTAAGTTTACCTCCCATAGGGTCTTATTCTAACTGTTCAGGTAGGTCTTTAACAAGGTACAACGCAGAGAATTAGGTCAAAAACACTGCATTGATGTTAAACGCAATAAACTAGATGAAGAATTACTCAGAAGTCTAGGATTAAGTCTCACGTAAGTTTGAGTCAGCTCCCTGATCCTGTGGCATAACGTTAAAACTTACGTTCACAGTTTTCCCCGGACAGGCTATACCCTGAGCAGCAGTATCTTTTGTTGTCCGACAGGACGTCATAACACCGATTCTTCAAAATACTGCATGCGGGTGAAAAATGAAAAAAAAACCCAAAACATATTTGTTTTACAAAACTGTTTTATCATGTACAATATACTCAATTTGTACGACATCATATTTGCGGCAATAAATATGTTTTCAATGCCCTTTCATACTGTGCCCCTTGACGGCACACTGAACCTAGATATAGTTTTGAAGGGAAACTTGTAAAACGTCTTCCGGTGGTCAGCGCGCCACAGCGCTTCGTAATGACTCATGCGCCTCTCATCAATACCATCAAGTTCAAGCCTAGCTCAAGCTGGCTTCCTCTCCGATCGCGCGTGGGAAGGTCCGCCAGCAACCTACGAACGATCATGGGCTTACCCCGGGTTCTGGCTGGCCGCCGTCGTATAAGAGAAATATTCTTGAATGTGGCGTTTAACACCAGTCAAATAAATAAATAAATAAAACTTCTTCCAGCCTTTAACAAAGGGGAGTAAAGTCCTGTGCTCCTTTGTTTTTTCTCGGATTACGTCACACTTCTAGGTGCACGTGTGCACAGAAAGCACATAGGTAGTACATAAATACTGCAGAGTCGCAGCAGAAAACGATGTGTTTCCTTGCGATTTGGACCTTTCTGTGTAGCCCGCCAGAGTGTCCCATTATTACGATTGTGATTCACATTAAAGTCGTTCATTATCTTACAGCCCAAAAAAAAGAGGTAATATGTGTACATTTAGTAATATAAAAATAGCACCAGAATTGTTGTAAGCTGTGCACATACTTGTTGCCAACAGTGACGTCACAGTCGTCGAGTTTCGTCCTCAGGCATGCTGGTTCCGACTGTGCGTCATTGCTGAAACACCCGCCACAGTTCTCTGGGAAAGTAACGCGAACTTTTAAAGGAGTATTTTGAAGTATTAATCCATTTTCTTTAGAGGTACACTCTCTGGGAAACAAATGGAAACTTTTGATGAGTTATTTTAGCACTTTTGATGCAGCATTTTAAATCATTAATCCACTTGCTTGTAAGGCACATATCCATGTATAAGTAGCAGTGACTGGACCTGGATATCATTCAAGTGCCCTGCC